>VZTJ01005868.1:11398-25885 GCA_013397795.1 Orthonyx spaldingii
AAAAACTTCCTTAAAAAGGCCCCCCCCCCCCCCCCCCCCTTAAATTTATGAACTGCTCTGTGGTCTTTGGAGACAATTATAAATTATAGAGCAGCCATATATCTGAGCCAGAGTTGGAGGCAAAGGGGCTCTGTCAGGGAGGACATCTGTGGGGGCAAGGGGAAAAGGATTTAGACTTTTTTAGACTTTTTTTGACTTCCTGAGCTCATTTTGGTTCTGATCCCAAATCCTTGGAAGATGTTGTGTATCCCATTTCCCATTAACTCTCACAGACTTCAGAAAAGCCTTTTTCTGAGCAGAAATTGGGATTGCAATACCAGATCAGTGCAGTGTCCTATCTCCAAAAGCTGCCAGCAGCAGATGCTCAGGGAAAAAAAGTACAAGAGAGTTATGTTGGAGCAATAAATTTTATCTGGGAAGTTGGCTGGGGGCTGCACAAACAATTATGATTAACCTGTCCTTGCCCAGATGGGTTCCCGAGATAAAATAGAGGGTCACAGGGATTTGAAATGTTGGATGTGGGAGAACTGGAAGGGTCATCTCTGTCCCCGTGTAGCCCTGAGCGTTAAAAAATGACAGGAGAATGGAGAAGGGTTGATGCTGGTTTATTTTCTTGCAGTTCCTCTCTGTAGCTCCTTGAATCCATCCCCAGGGCAAAAGCATTGGGGGAATTGCTGGAAGTGCCTCTCAGAGCACCATTCCTGAAAAACTGATGAGTTTTTTTGGATTTGGGGTTGCAGGGGAGAGTTTCACATGTGGTCACTTGCAGGAGCACTGCAGCCATCCCCTCACCTCTCCTGTGCTCACACAATACAAAACTCAGATGCACTTGGGATTGCCCTAATCCCAAAAGTATTAGAGGATCAATTTTCCCATTTTTAGAGGATCTAATTGTGCCCAAACCACTTTGGCTGTAATTGCCCCACGTGGGAAGCATGGACTTACAGTGACAGCTGTCCAGTTTGTGTCACTGGAGCACAGAGCAGCGTCCCCAGAGCCACGAGCCCCTCTCTGCAGCCCGGCTGATGGCAGGCAGAGACCTTCCCAGCTGGCTCAGCTTTTCCCCAGTGCTCTCCCAGGAAGGATTGGGTTTCTCCTTGACTTGTGCTGCATTTTCTGCCAGAGCAACCTATGTTGAAGAAAGGAACTGAGGGGGTTTAAATGATGAATTGGTGCAACCCAGTAAGGCTGCCTGGATTTGTCATGGAATCCCTGAATGGTTTGGGTTTGAAGGGACCTTAGACCTCATCTTGTGGGCAGGAACACTTTCCATGAGGTTGCCTCAAGCCCCATCCAACCCCTCCTTGAACACTTCCAGGGATGGAGCATCCTGATAGAAAAGAGTGAGAGATGAAGTTTGTAGGTTTTTGGTGAGTCAATCAAGAGAGGAGAGGCATTTTGGGAGCTGGCACAGCTGATTTATGGCTTTGTGAGTTCCAGGGTACCGGCCCAGCATCGCTGTTCCTGCAGAGTGGGGTGAGGAGGATGCTGGGAGGGTTGGCCCTGCCATGGGGAGCAGCAGTGTATCCTCGGGGCATCCCCACCCCTCCTTGGGATTTGTTCAGCCTGGCGAGGCTGCATTTTGCAGGTTGCATTGAAGATGTGATGGTTTAACCGTCCATGGGATGCTGCTGCCCTTCACAGCATCTGGCGACAGGGACAGGTGGCTTTCCCAAGCATTCAGGACCCTGATCCCCCCCAGCTTCCCCTCAGCTCCCCTTTTGCCCTCTGCCAAGTCCTGATGGCATCCATCCATCCATCCATCCACCCCACTATCCCTTATGTGGGAAGTTGAGGCAACTTTTTGTTTGTTTATTTTAATTATCATCTCTCTCCGTGGCTCGGCGCTCCCGCGAGGGAGACGGCGTCCGTGTTAATGGGATTATGTGTGCTGTTTGCTGATGTGGACGTGTTCACCACTTCCTCTCCCTTTGAATTTCACCCGGATAATTGATTTCTGTCTCTTCCTTGGCACTTGCTTTTGCGGCGCGGGGCGTTATTAGTCCCCTTTTGTTTCATTGCTGAGAGACGCAGCCTGTACACGGCAGCCCAAGCACAAACAATTGTTGAATCTCTCGTTTTCTTTATTAACCAACTGGGGACTCCAGGCAGCTGGAAGCCCTCAGAGAGATGTAATAACCTCAGTGATGGATTGGGAGCAAAGCGGCTCCGTCCCGCTGCTGAGAGGTTGGCTGGATTATCCAGGTCTCTGGTGTTGGTCGTGAACCTAAGTGGCCTCTGATTGTTTCCTGTCCATCCATTTATCCCAACATGCTGGGAGCTGAGGGAGCAAATCCTTCCCTGTTCTGCATGCGAGGAGTTGAGGGTGGGCTGAGATTCGTGGCACTGGCATGGAATTCCCTTCTGCTGTGGTTGGTTAGGAGGGAAGAGAATCATGGAATGATTTGGGTTGGAAGGGAGCTCAAGGCTCCATCCAGCCCAACTGCCTGCCATGGGCAGGGACACCTCCCACTATCCCAGGATGCTCCAAGACCCGTCCAGCCTGGCCTGGAACACTTCCAGGGATCCAGGGGCAACCACAGCTTCTCTGGGCAGCCTGTGCCAGGGCCTCACCACTCTCACAGAGAAGGATTTTTTCCCAATATCCCATCTAAACCTGCCCTCCCTCAGCTTAAGGCCATTCCCTCTTGTCCTGTCCCTGCATGGGAGAATGGCCTTAAATGGGATGATGGAAGGTGGCTGGTTCTTCTTAACCTGGGACATGCAGATTTAGGAAAACCAGATTTCCAGGAGAACAGGCCAGTTGTAAAGGAGTATTTGAGCAGAACTAACAAATACATGGAAAATTAAAACATTTTGCAAGATTTTAAAATGTAATTGATTTTTTTTTTCCTTAAGGAAAAGCAGTGATTTTCTGGCTCAAAATATAAGATTGAAGCATAGCTGAATTTTTCTTATAGTTAATAAGTGATAAACAAATTGAAATTTAAAGGTCATGTTGACTTTGGCCCAACTTTTCTTGAGTAATTTGAGAATTTTGGTTTATGGCTTCTTCCCCCCTCCTTCCCTACATTGGAAAGGGCAACATTTTTATAGAGCAGGAACAGTTATTTTCTTCCCAGCTTTTTTCCAACAGCAGAGATTTCCATAAGAACATCGTGTCTGATGTCACACTGAGCACGGAGAAGACATTGGGTTGTTAAAGAGGACTCAACTCCATGGAAAATAAATACAATTGAGTCCTCACTTGTTAGATTGCCCTTTGCTCCAGTCTCTGGGCAGAAATAGGATGCGCTCTCCCAAAACACAAGGAACTGGCTCCTCTCTCTGCCCTTCTGGCTCTTGGCTTTGTTTTCTTCTATTTGCATAATTTCTCGGCTTATTTTCCCTTCTTATTGTTTTTTCTCTTTTCGTTTCTCTTCATTTATTTCCTATTCTCTCGCTGCCTATTTTCTCTTTGATTTTTGCTTTGTTTCTTCCCTCCCTCTCTAGCCTTGAATGTGGGTAGTATGAATGACTGATTTCTAGAAGGAATAAAACCAGTTAAGGAGGCAAAAAAAGCAACATCATTTTCTGTGCATCACGGTATAAAATGTACAATAATCAAGCAGAACCACTCTAAATGAATTATGGTAAAAAAAAGCAGATTACCAACATGTCAAATACTATTAGCACTCGGATTTGTAGAAGGAATATATGCACAGAGGAAGGTTTTGTGTTTTAGTTTATTTTAGCCCTGCTTGCTTTGTAAAATGAATGCCAGCCACTCCTAACAGCTGGGTTTAGTGCCTTGAATGAATTCCTGATAAAAAAAAGAAAAGCAGGACCTTTCCCCAGGACCATTTCTCATGATGTTATGGTACCAAGGGGTTACTTCTTGCAGGAACTTCAGGTGTGTTCCTGTATATGAGCAAAAGTCTCATTTCCTTGGAAGGGATAACTGATCCCCTAATCCACTGGAGAAGGGAGGTGGAAGAGAATCAAAATGAAGAGGGCACAGAAAGAGGAATTCTGTCTCGGAATTTGATTTGCTGACGTGGACTAGAAAATCGAGGAAGGATGGCTTTAATTAGAGGGATTCCTAAAGGACCAGGTGTCTCATAGCATCCTCAAGGACTGGTGGAGTTGGCAATTAGCTGGTGACCCTGATGACCATTGGAAGAGGTCACCATGGCTGTTCATGTTGGATAATCATAGAATCGTAGAATATCCTGAGTTGAAAGGCACCAACAAGGATTATCTAAGCCCAGCTCCTGGCCCTACACAGGGCAGCCTCAGGCTCTCCAAACAGCCAAGTTTGAGCACCTCAGATGAGGGAGATGCTTTCCTTGTCCAAGTTTTATTAATATTTATTAATGTTAATATTGCCCTCCCCGTTTTTTTATTAAAGGTTGCTCTTGAATGATTACAGTTATTTTTCTTTATGTGGTGGAGTTTGCAAGGATGAGGAGTTCAGCCAAGAGATGAAAACATTCTGAGTTTGGCCAACAAACCACATCTCCACCTCGTCAGTGTTTGCTCTGGGGTGAGTCCTCTGAAGAGCACGAGGAGAGAACATGACTGTGTCTCTCTGTCATCAAAGCTACTCCATTTTGCATGAATAAATATTTGTTGGGCCAGCAGGGATTTTATAGCCCATCAGCTCGGGCACTCAGCCGGGCTGGAGGAGACGTGTGCTCAGGTCCCTGTTCCAACGTGTGGTTAATTATTTATCTGCAGCAGAATGGCTGAGAGAGACTGAGACAAAGAGCCAGAGGCCAAGTCTGCAGCCTCATCACTGGGGTGTTTGGTTGCCAAGGGAGGACATGAATTTTATCCCTGCAGATAAGTGGCTTTTTTAGGGTTCAAGTGGCTTTGCTGCTCTAGGTCTGAGCAGGAAGTCTAGACTGGGTTTTAAAGACTGCTCCTGATAAATTAGGTTGGTCTGGGGGAGTGGTAGGGAGGTTGTATTTTTTTAGGTGGAAATTTTCCAAGGTCTAGGCAAAGTGATGGCTCTTTGAAATGTCCAGCTTTTTCCGGGATGGGATAACTTTTTCCCCTCACGTTTTCTCTTGGACCTCTATGCTCTCTTCTTCCTCAGATACCTTCCACCAGTTTCCCTTCTCAAAGGACAAATTGTCCAGCCTGGGTTATGTCCAGGCTGTCATCCACCCATTTCCCAAGGAATGTTGTACAAGAGGACCTGCAGGGATCCTGGGACATCTCTCTGAAGAGCTCAACATTCAGCTGAGGTGGCTGTTGAGCCACTACGCGTGTCCTGGGCCAAAGGCCTGCAAAGAGGTCACTTTACTCAAGACACAGGCATTTAGCTTAAAGTGAGTTAATTAGCAGCTGAATTGAAGTGAAATAAGTTAGAGTCTAACAGACCCGTGGCCTGCAGAGGTTTCTCCCATCCATGCTTTTCCAGAAGCGCTGAGGATTCAGTCGTGTAGCCTCTAATAAAGACACACTCTGAAGTCTCTGTGTGTCCAGCAGTTCAGACTCTCATCCTTTGCTATTGAGTGGGAAGGAAAAGGTCACCTTCCTTGACCTCCCCCAGGCAGATCTAATGCCAAAGCAAAGCTGAAGCTCCTTGACAGAAAGGCTGGGAAGCAAATGAAACAATACGAAATATTTGTCGACCCTCTGAGGCTTCTTCATTACTGGTTTGCAAAATTATGCTGCTCCTCCTCGCTTAATAATATCTGGGATACTTTTAAACAATTACCCAATCAAAACAATTGACTCAACTAGGAAATGCTTTAGAAAACCTGTTACTGTAGGCATCTTCTTATTAGTGGTTAATAAGAAATAATGCATTAGGTGTGCAGTCAGTAATGGGAGGTTCCAGCCTTCCTGAGGATTTGGTCTGTAAATAAAAATAGTTTCAAGGTGTAGGTTTAATCTAAACCTGGAGGAAGTTTAGGCTCAACTTCAGGTTGAAAGCTGCTCCTGCTTTGAGTGGTGGAGTAGATCAGGGATGTCTGGAGGGTTCCTCTGACCTGATGCTTCCCCATGAAAGACGTTCTTCGTGTCCTTGTCATGTCACTTGGGTTTTCCCTTCAGAGTCAGCGGAAGGATGTCCATGAGCAGTAAATCTTTATTATTACCTGGCTCTGGTTTCCTCTAAGCACTGGACTCCTGAGGAGTGCCAGAATAACCACACTGAGATGGTCAGTGGGAGCTGGAGGAGCCTCCCAGCCACAGCACAGCTACCACTTCCCAGTGCCAATATCCTTGATGGCTGGGCTGCCCCCGAGGTGACAGGGACTTTATCCAGTGCCATTTGTCCTGTTGTAGGAGACCTCCTCAATGTCTGGACGCGTGTTTCTGCCGAGGAGCAGCTCGAGGACGGCCATGTGTGTAGTGCCACGTTTTATATTAAACAAAAATAAATTCCCACTAACGTGAGCTTTTCAGACAGGTTGTCCTAATATATTAACTTCTGTCTGTGTTTTGAATAGTCAATTTCACGGTGAAATGAGTTCTTAATAATATATTTACCACCTGGGAGAAATCTCCCAGCCATCTGGAAAGGAGTGGGGATTTAGTGCCTCCAAATGGAGATTTGTTTTTTATTTATTTATTTTGCCCATGGTTTATTCCTTCCCCCAGATCAGACCCAGAGGATGCTTTGGGTTCGGCTCGACCATTGCAGCAGGTTTTTGTGTCTTTTGCCCCATTTCCAGTCTGGCAGGAGGTTCCTTGCCCATGGCAGGGAGGTTGGAAATAGATGACCTTTAAGGTCTCTTCCAACCCAAACCATTCAGGGATTCTGGGATTTCTTACTGATATGGAGGTGACAAGTAGCATGTGGAGGTTCTCCACAGCTTGCCAGGCTGGAGACTGGTGTTAAGGCATCATGGGGACATGTCACCTTCACCCTCAGCTGGGATGGCTTCTGTCCCAGGCACTGAGGGGTTGGTTTGGAGGAAGAGGAGATTTTCTTGTAGGTGCTGGCAAAGCCTTTCCCTTCGGATGGAGATGTCGGTGATACACGACCTAAATCCAGGCTGGTTTGTGTAATACATCTTTGGAACTCCGGTAAAATAGGAGCCAGATGCAAACCAAGCTATCCCTTGATTATGTGGGGAAAATGGTGAATTCATCATCACTTGAAGTCTTTTAAGCAAGACTGATTGTCCTGCTAAACCCAGCCGGCGCATCAGCAAGAAGTGCCCGGGTTTGCTGGTGTTTGCCTGAGTGCAAAGGAATAATCCCTGCATTTGCTCCAGGGCTCACAGGGTGAAATTGTGTGGCTTGGTGTCTCCAGGCTGTCAGCTTTGATTGTCTCTCCTGGCCTTTGACACTGTGGATTGATGGAAGCTCATCATGGCCTTTCTCTTGTGTCCTCACGTAGCTTCCCCACGTGCTAAACCCTCATCTTTTCTATCGCTGGAGTATGAAATTCCCATGTGGTTGAGAGAACTTGGTGCTCACCCAACACAAGTCCCGGCGGAAGTGGAATCTGATGGCTCCAGGGCTTGCAAATCATTGATTTTGTTTGCAGAAGCGATAGCATTAGGGGTATTAGCATACCCCCATCCCCTGATTTCATGCTCTGCACAGGTCGCTCGTGTGACACGAAATGAAACTTTTTGCTGGGGGATTTTGCACAACCCACGTGGGATATCACTGAATTCCCAAAATTGCTCGGAACACGTTTGCACATGTCATTGCAGGGGGAAAGCTCTGCAGCCCTGCTTTTGGAATTTCTCTGTGCTGCGGGGATGTGTGTAATCTGGTGGATTTTATCTGCCAAAATCTTCTTGTTGGGAATGGTGGGAGAGCCTGGAATAGAAGGCTCTGAAGTGGTGGGGCAGCAGGGTTAGCACAGATCCATCTCTCTCAGAGTCCTGCTCTGTGGTTTCCAACGCTGTTGCACATGCAAGTTAAAGCCATGAGGTCACAGAATCATGGAATGGTTTGGGTTGGAAGGGTTCTTGAAGACGATACAGTCCCACCCCCTGCCATGGGACACCTTCCACTATCCCAGGGGACTCCAAGCCCTGTCCAGCCTGGCCTTGGACACTGCTAGGGATGAAGCAGCCACAGCTTCTCTGGACAACAGGTTTGCCCTCCCCAAAAGACATCATAAATCTCCTTTGTGTTTTCCTGAGCTAAATGAGTTCAGGCAGGAAAGCAGGTCCCAACCTCCCATTATCTGCTGCTCCACTTTGCAGGCTGGAAAAGGGTGGGGTGAAGGGTTGAAGGTCCCCTTCGACCGAGGTTGAAAGCATTAAGGTTTTGCTTGTCCAAACCATTTATCCCATCAATTTCAGCAGTGCATGGCCAGGGTGCCTCCAGCCATGCACACCTTTGAACCCCACAGTCTCTAATTCGGTGCAGACACCAGGCAGCTCCTGAAATATGCATGGGAGAGGGGAAAAGACAAAGGGAGTTCTGTTAGAGCTGCATTTTATATCAGCTCGCACCAAACCCCTGGATTTAGCTCTCCTTGAACTTGAAGTTGGCAATAATTGAAGACCAGATTTGGCAGCTGCTGTTCTGACATGATATTGCTGCCGGGTGTTATGAAAACCACTAGAGCCAGAAACCAGTGCAATATTCTCTGCTTGGAGTTTGAGCTTTCAAACATATGAAGCATCAATCTCTCGCTAGCGGCTCCTGAGCTATCAGCTCCTACAATCAGGTGGAAAAGAGTCTTTCAAAAGTGCTTAGTTACTGGAACAGTACAAATGCTTTCTGGACCAGTAAATGCTTCCATGTATTGGTCCCGCACCGTGATTAGGATGATAAAAATCTGGTCCCTGGGAAAATGCACTGCCTGGATGCTCCTGTTGCTGCAATGTCAAAATAACCAGGAGGATGAGGAAAGATGCAGGGCCCTGGGATCAGTTATCTCACCCTATGGGGCTGCTTCCAGCTGTGTTCTTGCTTTTGTTTGTACTCTCTTAGTGGCAAATGAGTGATTTTCCCTCTTGATCTTTTAATGTGAAATCTTTGTTCTTGAATCTCTGAATAGGCTGATCCCATCAGCCTCATGCCATGCATTTGTTTTTAAGGTTTGGGGTGATTCAAGCTATTCCTGAAATTTTTAGAGACATGGATGATCTTTGGGGCATGTGGGGGGTCAGACATACACTTGGGTCTAGCTGAAAAATGTAGGAAGTTTATTAATCCTTGTTTGATGTTGCCAGGATCATAACTGGGCTATTTAAATTAATTGAATGAACATGATCCCTGTGTCTGAGTGCAAAGACAGTGATGGTGTGGCTTGAACTGTGTCTTCATAGCCTTAGAAATCCAGAATCCAGCCCTGCACTGGATAATCACTGCTGCAAGCATCACTTTTAGCTCTTTAAGCTCATTTCAAACCTTTGTTTGTGATATTCCCATTGAAACTGCCAGTTACACCTCACAACTGCTGTGATTTTATCAGTTATAATGGGAACTGTGGGTTTGAGCCCCCCAGGATGGTCATTTGGGGGCTGAGGATTGTTGCTGTTTTAACAAGAGCTTGGTGGTGCTTGTGCTTTTGAGCATCATATGTTGGGTGAAAAAACCATTTTATTGTGGGTTCAAGGGGCAAATAAGCCTGGAACTTTTTGCTTTTAAAAGTTTCGTGGCTGGTGAGCGATGGTGTGGGGGCAGATCCAGTGGAAGGAGCAACAAACTCAGCCAGGGACCCATTTCCTACCAGCAATTTGGGATCCACAACAAGATTGCCTCAACGCTGCGCCTAAAACAACCGTGGGGGTTAAATTTCCCCGTGTGACGTCACAGCACAGTTGGTTTCATTTATCTTGAAACGGTGCAAAAGGTGGGGATGTTTTCCATTGGAGCCGTCTCCACTCTCAGCCCATTCCGCAGGAGCCGTCGTACTGGGGATGTGACATGATATCAATAACAATGAGGTTTCTCGCTGCCTGCTCTCGTTGTTTATGGAAAGGAGTTTCAGAAAACATATTATTACAGAGAATAATGGATGGGCTGTAGGGAGACAAGGAAATAATTGCATTGAGGGGGCTTGAAAACATCATAAAGCCAAGAATGGAGTTTGGTTGGACTCTCATGTCACAAGGTCCCAAGGACTAAACTAATTCTCCATAAATCTGTGCAGCCCATTTAGACTTACGGGATTTCTTTTCTTCCCTTCTCTGCTAGATTTTTTTTCCCCCCTCTTTTCTTTTGAAGAAACACCACAGAGGAGATGGAAGTGAATAAAAGCCACCCAATCCCCAATTATGGTGATTAATTATCCGTTTGGATTTTGTTAGCACCTATAGATTCTCTGTCAGGGGGCTGAGAGTCATCCAAGCACAGACTAGAAAAACAGGCAGCCTTTTTCTAAGGAGCTTGGAGCTTTTTTAAAAAAGGAATAAATAAATATTAAAAATAAAAACAACTAAATAATTAAAAAGGGGAAAAAAGGAGCTGCTACAGAGTTGACATCCAGATCAGAAGTGTTGCCAGCACTCTGACTGCTAAAACCGTTGCTCTGGGTTGATCTCAAACTGACAGACAGCAGGTTTAGATGGGATATTGGGAAAAAATTCTTCCCTGTGAGGGTGGGGGGGCTCTGGCACAGGTTCCCAGAGAAGCTGTGGCTGCCCCTGGATCCCTGGAAGTGTCCAAGGCCAGGTTGGACAGGGCTTGGAACACCCTGGGACAGTGGAAAGTGTCCTTGGATGGCAGAGGGTTGGGATGAGATGAGCTTTAAGGCCCCTTCTGATCCAAACCCTTCTGGAATTCTACAAATTTTGGCTGCTGTTGGGAAGATCCCAGGTTGTTAAAGCCATTAATTTATGAGCAGAGCCCGTTTGAAATAGGGTGTAGAAATAAGTCCCTCTCAGGTGCTGTGGCAGGAGGGAGCTGAGAGGGCAGGATGAGATCCTCAGTTTGCTGGTGCTGCTTTTGGGGGAATTTGAGATCCATGGGGGTATGAGGTCGGAAGGAGTTGGGCGTCTCACTCCTTCCCATGGGGGTTCCACATCCCCAGTCCTGAGAGACACAGGGGAGAGCAAACACCTTCCCCAAACTGGGCTGAAGATCTCCCCTCCAGTGGTCCTCCCGCTGGAAGTCTCAGATTGATACATCACAAAACACCCATTGACCGCCCGCTTCCCAGAAATGTTTTCCCTCTCTTTTCCAGTCAATCATCCCTCCCCAGGCCCTGTAATTTTTATTTGCGTTACATCAGTCTGGGGGAGAATTCACAAAATCAGGACTTTGACCAGTTCTTTCAGAGGGTGAATGAAAAGGCCTTTTCTGCCTCAGGGAGGGGTTGTTTGTTCCAGCCTGGAAGCACGGCATTATAATTATCATGGAATTAAACCGAAGGATTAAATTGGTGGTGGCTGATGGCTACACTTCCATGGCTTCCTTGGATCTGAGGTCAAATTCAGAATGAATGGGACAATTTATATTCCCTGGGTGTGCTGGTTGTGTCATTTTTCCATTCTGTTTTCTCCACCTTCCTGGATTTTAGGGTCCTCCATTAGTTCCATAAGGACTCGTGCTGGTTTAGCTCTGCCATAGCTGCCGAAACCTGTGATGACTTTCCAAGGGGATTTGCACACCTGCACCACTCCAGAAGATTCCCTGCGGTGGGAATGGCTCCACGCACTCTCCCACCCTCAGCACTGCTAAAGTTGGGTGAATAACGGCTTTTTAAATTCTTTTTCGCAGCTCAGTTGGTGACCAGGGCAAAGAAACAACATTGACTTGAGGTCACCTCGGAGAAGAGTGGGGGGCTGGGTTCCTGTCAGTGACGTCAGCCCAGTGTTTCTGTCAAATCCTAATGAAACAGTTTATGCAAACGTGGAAACCAACCCATATGCTTCACTCAGCGTAGCCTTTTTTTAACCTTTTAGATAAATGTCAATTTTTTGGAATGACAATGACATTTCAAGTGAGAGATTGAAATGTAACACACAAGAAACATCATCCACGAGATGTTTTGACTTCTCTGCAGCTCCCTCCTCTCCCCGTTCTATTTATTTTCCGCGAAAACTGTTCGCTAAACCTGACTTGAATCCGCAGATAGTTTCGGTTCCTGAAAATGACATTTTCTAGCAAACACGCCGTCAATCGAAAACAAAAAGAAATCAATCTTACAGGCTCTGCTCACCCTTGGTGCCAGCGCCAGCCCTGGGCTTTGCAGCACATTGTGTTGCTCAGAACCACTGGGGCTGGGACATGAGGGTCTTGTGACCCTCTCTGACACGCAGACTTTTTGCTTTTCCCGCTTTGCAGCCCAGGAATTGTCCATTTTGGATCAAATGCTGTGCTTTGGTGGCCCTCTGCAAGGTTGGAGGGGGGCATTTCTGGGCTTGGTCACCATCCTCGCTGATGGAATGCACCAACCAGGCTCCTCCGCAATCAAAAACAAGGTCAGAGAATCCTAGAATGGGTTGGGCTGGGAGAGACTAATTTAAAGATCATCTTGTTTCAAGCCCATGCCGAGGGCAGAGACACCTTCCACTGTCCCAGGTTGCTCCAAGCCCTGTTCATCCTGGCCTTGGACACTTCCAGGGATCCAGGGGCAGCCACAGCTTCTCTGGGCACCCTGTGCCAGGGCCTCACAACCCTCACAGGGAAGAATTCTTCCCAATATCCCATCTATCCCTGCCCTCTGGCAGTGGAAATCCATGCCCCTTGTCCTGGCACTCCAGGCCCATGTCCAAAGTCCTTCTCCAGCTCTCCTGGAGCCCCTTTAGGCCCTGGAAGGGGCTCTAAGGTCTCCCTGGAGCCTTTTCCTCCACAGGCTGAACATCCCCAGCTCTCCCAGCCTGGTTCTTTAGGAAATGTGCTCCAGCCTTTGGAGCATCTCCATGGCCTCCTCTGGACTTTGTCCAGCAGCTCCACGTTCTTCTGATGTTGGGGTCCCAGAGCTGGACGCAGTGCTCCAGGGGGGTCTCACCAGAGTGGAGCAGGGGGGGACAAGCCCCTCCCTGGACCTGCTGACAGTGCTGGGAATGCAGCCCAGGACAGGGCTGGCTCTCTGGGCCAAAAGCACACATTCCCAGGTCAGGTCAGACCCCAACCAGGAGGCAGAGTGTCCTTGTCACACACAAGCAGAGCTCTGCCTTCCACAGCATGAGCCGGGATGGGGAGCAGCGTGCCGGCTCTGACTCAGGCGAGTGATGAAGTGCAAACCTCGAGTACTTCATCACTCAGGCTCTTGCTTAACTGCTGCCTTACGAATCAGCCCGTGCCCACATGATTCCCTGAGTCACCGTCTGGAAAGGGATAAACGCTGCTTCTCATCGGCTCTTCCAAATCGTCCTCCTTCAGCCCCTTTATTTCTGTCTGCTGATGGTGTTGTGAATGAAAAACTTCAATTTGCTGAGAGAGGAGATAAATCAAGTTTTCCCTGTGCTACTTTAGTTCTGTTTTACCCCAAAGAGTGCGTGGCTTTCATAGAATCATGGAATGCTTTGGGTTGGAAGGGACCTTAAAGCTCATCTCATCCAACCCCTGCCATGGGCAGGGACACCTTCCACCGTCCCAGAGTGCTCCAAGTCCTGTCCAGCCTGGCCTTGGACACTTCCAGGGATCCAGGGGCAGCCACAGCTTCTCTTGGCAATGACCTGGGGAAATCCCTGCTGTGGTAGGGTCCCAGGATGTGAGGATGCCCCTGTCCCCCTCCTGCTGTCAGGCTGGTTTGTGGCACAGAGCAGGGTGCGCCCACGTCACTCGCTCTGTCCGGTGTGAGCTCTCAACCTTCTTTACAGCCAGGGAAAATTAATGGCAGGCAGGTTTGGAAGGTAGATTATTTCATTATCATCGTAATTGGTGCTTATAATTAGTTGTTACTCTGGCGTGTGATGTGCCCTGAGCACTGCGGCTGCAAAGTGCAGGAGCAGAAAGAAAAGGCTATTTTTATTTTATTATTAATTATGGCTGTTGTTTATTTTATTGGATATTTATGCACTTGCTGTTTCAATCAAGTAACCTCAGCTTGTCTGGCTTTGCAGCAGGCAGATGGTTGGGCTTTGCCTGGCCTGGCTCTGGTTCAGCTGGGGCTCTGCCTCCTGCTCTTCGGTCAGCTGTGCCTCGCTTTGCCCAGCAGAAAATTTGGAATAGCTCTGCCTGCCTTGCTCCGTGCTTGTGCTGTGCATCCACAGAAATTGCAAACCCCGACATCGCCGATGCTGGACGCAGATCCAGAGAAGCATCGCTGCTTCTCCCAGCGGGGACCACCGGCAGCCCAGGCGCCTTGCTGGAGGACAGAAGCCTCTTGTCGAAGGCAAATCACCCTGGAAAAGCCGCAGATATTTGCTCTGAGTCAGGCAAAGGGCCCTCTTTGTGGTGCGTCAGCCTCTCCCCGCTGAAACAATAAATGTCCTTTTCCTCGTTAGCTGACGCAGCCCAACAAAGCGCCATTGATTTCGGTGGGTGCTTCATCAGTGACAGCGAGGCGGGGATGGGCTTGATGACCCCACCGGCTTTTCCAGGCGCCCACGGACATGCGGTTGGGTTTTAATGAGCGCTTGGGGCCGCGAAGTGGGTCAGCGCTGTCATCCGCTCCCCCTCGCCCCCCCCCCCCGGCTCCCCCCCGCAGCAGAGCCCCGAGGGTGT
>VZTJ01005868.1:25988-41184 GCA_013397795.1 Orthonyx spaldingii
CCCACGGATGCCGAGCTTTGTGCGAGTGGCCGGCGTGGTGCGCTTTGAAGCCTGAAACCTTGAGCGCTTCAAACGGGCAGAGGACAGGAGGACGATATACGGGAAATTAATATCTAACGGGGCTAAAAATTGTTCTCGATGTCGCTCGAACTCCCCTGCCCAGCTGAGCTCTATTTACTTTCATCCCATCCAGAGCATTTAGCACAAAGAGACCCCTTACACCCTTAATTTCCGAAAACACAAAGCCTTCCATTTCACTGCATCCAGCTGAAACCTTCCCCTTTTCTCTCCCATTTTCCGGCTCGCTTTTGAAGCCCTCCTCTCCCCTCGCTGCAGCTTCTCAGGGGATGAAGCAGCGAAGTTTGAAAAGCAGAGCAGGTCGGTAACCCTTTTGTGGCCGGTTTGGTGCAGGGAGGGCATCCAGAGCCTTCCCACCTCATCAGCCTTTGCGGGAGCGCAGCCCCGCCGGCACCACGGGCGCGTTTAGCAGCGGCCAGTGCGCGCTGGAGGATTTGTAACTGGAAATTGGGATGCTGGAATCTCATTTCCGCCGCAGTAGGGGGACAGCAAGCGAGAGCTGCCTCTCTGGCACAGAGCGGAGCACCCCGGCGGGGCTGTTTTGGCTGTAGGGCGGGGAAGGGAGGGTGGTTTCGACATCAGGGGAGCAGCCCGGGCGCGGGGGCAGCCCCGGGCTCTCGGTGTCACGTTGCTCACCCAGCCCGAGGGATCGCACCCCGTCTCCTTATCAGAGCTGGGAATGATGAGTTCAGGAGTGGGAATGGTGTGGGCTGGGATGGGCCTGGATTTCATACCCCGCCCCTGCATGGACAGGGAGTGCCTGAGATTATCAGGGCTGGGTGGAGGGGGAAAAAAAACGCAAAACAAGTGATGTTTCAAAACACAGGCACGAGATTTTCCCAGGCTGATTTGCCGGCCCTCCTTTATAGGCTGGTGCAAAAACACCGAAGGAAAAGCAGTTCTTTAGTGCTGACAGGGTAGAGGTGAGTGCTCCTGGGTGATCTCCCGGGGCCATCCCTGTGCCGAGCCACGGTCAGGGCTGGGATAAATGGGATGGGTCCGGCAGGGCTTCAAGAGGCGGCTGCAAAGCAGATGGAGTTGGGAGCCAGAGCCCTTTCCACGGGGTGTGACCCCAATACTGCAACCCCAGGGTCCCGTGGGGCGGAGGTTTCCACTTCCCTGTGAACACAACCTGGCGTTGTGAAACAGGGAAGGGTGGGATCAGCTGTGCCCTGCCAGCTTCCTGGCACCCAGCTTTGCCCCGAGGCCTTCGATTGCTGCAATTTGATTCCTGTCATTCCAAGAGGTGTGGGAGTGCCCAGGGCAGAGGTGCTGTTCCCACTCCCTGGTGCCCCAGTGCTGCTGCAGGTGGGGCTTGGGCTGGGGGTCCTGGCCTTGAACGGGGACCTCCCCTCCCCAGCTGCTGGAAGGAGGCAGGAATTGCAGTCTGGGGATGGATTGTTACTGGTGTAAGGGGTGGGTGTTTTTTAACTCCAAGTATCTATATCTGCCCAGAGAGGTTGTTTACTCCTCACCTTGGAAGTGTTCCAGGCCAAGGTGGACAGGGCTTGGAGCTACCTGGTCTAGTTAGAGGTGTTCTTGCAGGGAGTAGAATGAGATGAGCTTTAAGGTCCCTTCCAACCCAAACCATTCTGGGATTCTGTTACTCTAATTTTATATCTGTTTATATACATGGGGTTGTTGAGTTGCTCCATGTGCCATATGGGCTGACACCACAGTGCAGTTCAGTCCCGAACGTGCCCTGAGAGCCCATGACCAGAGTCACGGGTGTGTGCAGGACATGGCTTTGTAGGGTGGTGCTTTCTTTCAGCGATGTTCCTCTGCACTGGGGTGAAATTCCGTAGTTTTCACCTTTCCTTGCTTCTCAGCCGCCCCTGGAGAGACCCTTTTAGCAATACTGGAGGTCTGACACCTCCTCCTGGGCATGAGTGGGATGTGGAGCTGACCTGCCTCCCCCAGGGACAGCTTTACACGGCCCCAGGGGTGTCCCCGAGCAGGTGCAGGTCCCTGAGCCAGTCTCCCTGGCCGTGGCACCCGGAGCATCTCCGAGCCCAGCATCTGTCAGCCGCGGCAGATCCGTGTTTCCCTGTGAGACCTGCAGAGCTGGGATGTCTTCCACCGCCGGAGGGCCTGATCCTCAGCTGGGGTGAGCTGGCACCGTGTCACCCAGCGAAGGCCCAGCTGCTCGGTCGGTGGCTGCCGCCCGTCCCCGAGCAGCCAGACCTGCTGCAGCTGAGGGCCAGCTGGAGCTGCTCCCCTCTCTCTGCCTCCTACTCTTTTCCTCACTTCTCCCTTTTAATTCTCTCCCCGTCTGTTCATCCCTCTCCCCTTCTGTTCATCCCTCTCTATTCTTGAGCCATCTTTCTTTTCCTCTGTGAAGAAAGCTTGGGGAGGAAGGGAGGAAAGCGGTCCAACTCCATCGGTTTTTCCAATAACCTTCCCTAAAATCTCACCAGGTTACATTATGCTCTAATAGACTTTAAGCCAATCTGCCTAATGCCACTGCAAAGGTCAATTAAATTCACCCTAAAAAATTTACTCCTGGCTCATTATACATTTGGAAAATGAGTTAGAAGCACAAGCTGCCCCAGAGGTTTCTGATATTTTCCTAATGAACATGTCTCCTAATGGAAGGAAAAGAAAGAAAACCAACACCAAAAAAAAAATCTCACAGCAATTTGAAAGGAATATTTTGCTGGTCCGTTGGAGAGAGCAGAACAAGGCTGAGCATGAGGTGAAGAGGAGGAGGAGGGATGTGTGATGCGATGCCTCAGCGAGGTCATTACACCCACGAGAGGAATTTTTTTAAGGAATTTGCTTGCCCAGGTGTTTGGGCAAGAGCTTTGACCTCGTGTCCGTGCCCAGCCCCGCTTGCAGGGTGCCGTGGGTGGCTTGGCTTGGCGCTCCCGAGGCAGATCCACGCTGGCTCTGACTTGGAGCACTCACAGCCCACCCACGGCACCCTCACCCCGGCAGTGTTCCCTGCCTGCGGGGACTCACGGGCTAAAGGAGGCAAAATTAATCAAGTGAATGATTAATTGCAAACTGTGACCCGGGTTGCTGAGAGTGACAACTTTGAAGGGCTTTTCAGGCTGAAGATGCTCAATGTGAAAGGCCTTTGTGGACCCTGAGAGGTTTTTTTTTGGTTTGTTTTTTTCTTGAGAGAGTGGTGAGAGGGCTCTTGAAACCCCCGTGCCTTTGAGGGCACAGCCATTTGCTGCTCATCAGATTTTCATCCTCATTTCGAATGTGTAGATCCAGCCAGGTGCAGGACAGAAATAAATTCAAAGACGTTCACTGGTTCTTTGGGCACCTGGCCGTGGGTGCTCCCCACAGTGCCCAGGATTGTGTTGATTTGGAATCAGTGTCAGCACTGCCAAGGTTTTGTTACATATGAACTGGATTTTGAATTTAGAATTTCATTTCCTGCCCTGGAACTGGGGTTTCTCAATGGGGAGAGGTGGGGGAAGCAGAGCACCTCTCCAAAAGATTTGCTAGGTAGGAATATAAACCATTAAGAATCAGCAAAGGTGCTTGGAATTAAAATGAAGCAAATCAAGGCAATAAAAGCACAAATGTGACTTTGTCAAAATCAACATGTTCCCATGGGAAGTTTTAAATTTCAACAAAACAGCATTTCTGAGCAAACAAACAGACCAAATCCCTCCCATTTGTGCAGTGATGTAATGGCCTGGGATGGTTGGTTGAACAGGACTGAACGTGTAACCTCCACGGGTGCAGAGGTGCCACCGCTGGGTGTGCTGGGGTTCACCCCACCCAGGATTAGTCACTTAAATCACAGGTGTCTGGTTTACCTTGGTCATCTGCCAGCCAGGGAAGACCTCCCAGCAGCTAAGGAGGTTCCAAGGGAGCTGGAGAGGGACTTTGGAAAAGGGCCTGGAGTGACAGGACAATAGAGAATGGCTTCCTATTGCCAGAGGGCAGAGTCAGATGGGATATTGAGAAGGAATTCTTTCCTGTGAAGGCAGTGAGGCCCTGGCACAGGGTGCCCAGACAAGCTGTGGCTGTCCCTGGATCCCTGGAAGTGTCCAAGGCCAGGTTGGACAGGGCTTGGAGCTACCTGGGACAGTGGAAGGTGTCCCTGCCCATGGCAGGGGTGGAAGAGATGGTCTTTAAGGTCCCTTCCATCACAAACCATTCCATGATCTGTGTTCCTCACAGAGAGGACAGTTCATCCCCTCCTGCAGCAGGTGGCTGAGGGATGTGGGATACCCGAATTCCAGCCCTCTCCTTGTGTCTGGATGAGAAGCCCAGTCTAAGCACCATAATCTAAACCAGGCTGTAACTCCAGGCTGAGCTGCTGCCTTTTTCCAAGGAGCTGCTGGGAGTTTTCTTGCAGAGCTGTTTTTTTGGCACGGGGAAAAGCTTCAGGGAAACCGAAAGCCTGGGCATAACTCCCTTCAGTTTGTCTTTAATTACAGCCAGGGAAGAGGTGGTAATTACAACACACCTTTCCCGTGCACAGATCCTCAGGTGGAATCAGCGCTCAGAAATATGCATACTAATCAGGAGCCTGGGTTTTGCCAGGGTTGCTGTTGTGTTGGTTGGGATTGAGCAGAGCGAAGCTGCCCAGATGGCATCCAGGGCCTGGCTGGCAGAGGAGGCTTTGCAGAGCGACGAGGACAGGGAAAGCTGTTTTCTCCCTCTTGCTACGGATATTAGGCAGGAGCTGGGGACAGCGGGATGGTGCTTGCAATGTCAATTATTAGCGTGTTTAGTAAATTACCTAGTAAATTGGCCCTTAAAATTTCCAACTGCGTGTCCTCTCTTGCACTCCAAGCCTGCAGCTGAGTTGTTTACACTCTTTCAGCGGGGAAGATGGATCAGCTCTGTCTCAGCTTCTGGACGTCTTGCAGAGAGGAGCCTGAGCTGATCCTGCACGCTGTGCCGGGCTGGGAGGCGGAGGGAGGGTCATGCCCACAAGCGCAGGAACCCTGCTCACCTTGGCCTGGCTTAAAGCTGAAAGAGCCGTGACGGGGAAGGGAGGACCCCAGGAATCCGTGTCCTTGCCATCCACGCGCATCCACGGGCTCCCAGCGGGTTCGGTGCTGGTTTGTGTGTGACAGCATCTCCCGTGGTTCTGCTGATTGCCTTCCCTCTGCGCGCCTGTTCTCGGCGAGGGCCGTGCCTGGTGCGGCGCGGAACCGCTGGCACCGGGGGATGAGCTCGTCCTCCTTTTCTCACAACAGCAGGCCAAGGGAGAGCCTGGGAAAAGAGAAGGGCAGGTATCTGTGTGGTGGGGAGGGAGAAGGATGCTCTGCAAGCTGCATGAGATGGGTGAAACAGCGCTGGAGGGACCTGGCTGTGGTCTGCTGGCCAGTGCCTGCTCCATGAGCTGACCCGGGGAGTTCACCTCCCTCAAAATCTGTGATTGAATAGCTGGGAGGTCACTGTGGGTGAGCCTTAGGGATGCTTCCCAGCAAGGTCAACCCCTCTGATGAGGCTCATGCTCTGCCCCTTGCTAGACTGGTCTCAAAGCTGGGGGAGCACAGGGAGGGTGGTCTCAGGTTTGCTCAGCAGAAAAGCTGGTCCCATGTGCTTCAGGGCTAAAGCTGCTCAGGGTCTGCCTTGGGAGCTGCCCTTTGGGGTTGGGAGAGCATGGAGATGAAGACCTGGCTTTGGTTGGGGCTGATCCCAGGCCAGAGCCCCTTCTTCCCCCATTTTTCCCACTCTGCTAGCTGGGATGTGCATGGTCTGTTTTCCATTGCAAGGCACATTTCACCTTCCGTGCATTTCCACCTCTCCTTTTGCCTTTTCATGTGTTCTGGAAAGGTCAGCCCATATCTGGAACATGTTTAAATTTGCACAGAGAGCTGGGGGCAGGAGGAGAGGGGAGCGTCATGCTGCTGCAGCTCCAGCCCTCTCAGAGGGAGCGTTGCTGCTTATTGTGCTGCTTTTATGGATGGATGGGATGCAGGACTGCGTGAAAACCCACCTGGAACCTGAGGAAATCGCCTTTTCTTAGCAGAAATCCCGCAAAGCACAGAGTGGTGGTGTTGTAACTGTCGCGAGCCACTGTCCCCCCTCCAGCCTCAGCTCTTGGGGTACATCAGCCTCGTCCTTCCTCTCTCCCCGGCGCCATCCTCACCTCCTCCAGCCTGCTGCTGTCAGGCGAGCCTCACACCCCGCTCCGTGTCCGACCCGCTCCCCCTTCCCGGATCCTGCATCCCTTGCACTTTTCCCGGGAGCTCGGGGACGCCGTGCCCCCTTCTTGTCTCCCCGTCAGGCCCTTACCTTGCCTGTCAGGCGCTGCCTCCTCTCGCCGGGACCTGATGCTGCTTCATTTCTGTTTTAATTTTGCTGCGGTTTCGTGACAGCCACTGCGGGGTCAGGAGTTACAGAAAGGTTATTGGTGAGTGATGGGTATTGACATCCTTAACAGCGCCCTGACCCCATCAGTCTCGCTCTGTTCTTCTTTTTCCTTACACTTGCCCTGGTTTTTTTTTTATTTTAAATTGGACTCTTTCATACATAAAGCTGCTTCATCACATTTTTACCCAAAGCCACAGCCGGCGAGGCAGGAAGGGAAGGATTTGCTCTGGCTGGCATTGAGGGAGGCTTTCATTCTTATTTTCCTATCCCAGAAACCTCACATGCTGCTTTTTGCCCTGCTTTTTTTCCTGGTCTGCCAGTTCATCTTTCCAAATGCCCACCTGGATTGTTGTGCCTGTGCCTGGGGCTGTTGTGAGGCTCCCACAAACAACCAGCTCACCTTGTGAGGGGCCAGGCCCAACATCAGGAATAAATTCATCCCTGCTCCTTTCCCACAGCCTGGCTTCTTGTCTGGTGTGAGAGCTTGTCCAAGGATGTGCACCAGGCTGTAAAACCCCAGCACAGCAATTCAGGTGCAGCCTGAGACGCTCAGGAGGAGTTGGCAGTGGGGGGATGACAGAATTTCTACTCAGAAATTGAGAAAAAAAAAATTAAAGAAGCCTTATTTAATTTGTTTTGATGAAAGGGAGTACCTTTAGATGGGATGTTGGGAAGAAATTCTTCCCTGTGAGGGTGGGAAGACCCTGACACAGGGTGCCCAGAGAAGCTGTGGCTGCCCCTGGATCCCTGGAAGTGTCCAAGGCTGTGTTGGATGGGGCTTGAAGCCACGTGGGACAGTGGAAGGTGTCCCTGCCCATGGCAGGGGGTTGTAACTGGATGGGCTTTAAGATCCCTTCCAACCCAAACCATTCCGGGATTCTGGGATTCTGTACATGCCAGAGTTTCCCCCCCTTAGAGGCTCATGGCATCCCCTCCTCGCTGCACCTCATAAACCCCAACCTGGCAGCCCATCCCTGCTTCATCTGGCCAGACACAAACCTTCGCACAGGCTGTTCGGAAATACGGAAAGCTCATTTCAAACGTGCCTTATCTCCCCGCTGAGAAGCTGTTGTGGCCGAGCAAGGCTGGGTTTGCCTCCCTCCTGCAGCTCATCCACATCTCCACTCCCATCCCAGCGCTCTCCTTCCCTCCACCCCATGACAAGCTGCCCTGACGTTATCAGATGCTTCGGCACTAAAACTCCTGGCATGCAAACTTCTTTTTTTTTTTTTTTTTTTTGGCTTTATTGTTGCATCCATAAAACTGGCTGGGAAAACTGCTGAAGCAGTAACCCTGCTCCGTTTTAAAGGCAGCTGCAAATCAGCCCCACTCCCCGGTGCAGCACTGAGCTGGTTTTATGAGCCCTAATTAAACAGGATCTGCCCTGTGGTCCAGCTTCCACCCAGCCTATCTGAGAGATGGGATTTAATGGCTGGGGTTATGGATCTGTGTCCGTGGGCTTTGGTTCCCCTGGAAATGAACTGCACTGGGGTGGTGAATGGATTGAGGTGAGCGGAAACAGCCTGTGCAGAGCTGGACATCAGGTGTGTGTTTTGTCTTAGCTGAAAAATGCGGGCTGGGGACTGAGTCAGCCCGTTTTAGGTTGGAGAAGGAACAATCTAGCACTGTTTTGTGATGCTGAAAAATGGGAATGGGCATTAAATAGAGGAAATACTCATTTCTGAGGCTGCCGACACGCCTGGGTTGTGCCTGTAGAATACCAGGGGTTTTGGTAGCTCCAGGCTGCATTGATCTGAGATCCTCCTCAAAATGGGATGGCACGGGCCGTCCCTTTGCTTGTTTTCCTGTGGAAATGTCTTCAAGGCTTGTGTCTCCTGACATTTCTTTGCGGTGGCATCTCTGCAGGAGAAGCCTCACGGTCCTGCCGCGGCAGTAGGAGGGAAGTGCTGGCACCCGACACTTGACAATTTATTTGAACCCTTGAGTCTTTCCAAGAAAGCAATTTCTTTGATATTTCTCTTGGCATTTGAAGAGGGGGAAAGGTATTTCCCACATAAACTCGCTGGGTTCAGCCTTCCCTTCCCCGAAACGATGATTTCTCTCTTTGTGAAAGTCAGCTGCGTCTTACAACCCGTAAACAGGGTGAGGAGGGAGGTGTGGAGGAGAGTTTGCAGTACAGGAGCTCTGCAGTGGTGTCCATAAGGATATCGGAATTTTTCATGGCACAGCAGGCTGAGAGGATCCTTCCAGACAATTCCGTGCACCCACCATTGGGCTCCCACAGCCGTGTCATCCACAAGCAACAGTGAAATATCAGCAGCATCATGGCTGAGCTTAAATCTTTACTGAATTTCCATTTTTCTTTCTTTAAACGCTTACAGAATAAATGGAATTTATAATCAGAAACCATAAAATCTCTGATTTATGATTCATCTTGATGACAATATTTAATAACTCGTGTATATTTTATTACATCTTTTTAATGCCCTGTTGTGGAATTTTACTTAGGCATTTCACCCTCTATATCAACCTGTCTCAGCACAGATGGGCTGACTTTTTTGCCTTGGGCTGATGATGGAGCCAAACGTGCTCCGGGCTGGGCTCTTCCCAGGACTGCCATCAGTCTGTCCAAGCGCGCACGGAAAGCAGAGCTGGACCTCCAGCTGTGGCCCAGCTTCTTCCAAGAGCTGCTGCCCACATTGCAGATCTGATGTTTTTCCCTGCCTGGGCTGCTCTTTTCCAACATCCCCAGCCAAGTCTCGGTGCAGGTGGAGGGAGGAATTCAACTGTAGGGCCTCTCTTCCCTCCTCAAGGACTTTTTGCTTGGAAACGCGGAGCTATTTAGGTTATTGCTCAAGTGTGTTCTCCTCTGGAGAGCACTCCCTGCCTTTCTGGGACCATTAGTGCAAATTAGCTGCTGCATCCCGTCATCCCCCAGCCTGCTGCACCCAGGGCACCACGGGGAGGGGACGCTGGTAAGCACCAGAGCTGCGTTCTGGCTTGGCTGGAAAGCAGCAGCTCCCTGCATCCCTCCCTCCCAGCTGGCTTTTGTAGCCGGAGCTGGAATGCAGAGAAAGGAGGGATGGGCAGCAGCTTGGGATGGATGTCTCTGGAGGTTTGGGTGTGAGAGGGGGTCGTGTGCTTCCTCAGGCATCTGCAGCCTGTGTTGGATGTTGAACCCGTGCCGGCACAGGGACAGGCTGTGTCTGGAGCTAGTCCTAGGAGGGACTGAAGGCTTGGGGCTGCATCAGCCTGGTTTTGGCCTGGCTTTTTGGCAAGTGAGCCAGGAGTGTGTGATAACATCCACATTCGTCCTGCTGAGCACGGTCTGGCCGTTTGGTTTTGTTGCTCCTCGAGAAGGACGATGCCCCAGCACTGCGCTGGTGCTCGAGCAAGCCGGGGTGAGGGGATGGGGTAGCAGGGATGCCTGGGAGCACCCCAGGGGCTGGCAGACACCCCAGGAGCTTGTTGGGAGCGTCTGTGGCGCACTGGCTGCGCCAGCAGCTGCTGCCTGTCCATCCGTCCATCCGTCCATCCGGTGCTCCATCGCCTCGCTGCTCCTGGCAGCAGCCGGCCGGCGGAGCAGCCAGGTGGAGAGGAGCAAACGGGGCGAGACACCGGCCAAGCCTCCCCCGTGCTGCCGGCAGCAATCTGCGTGGATGGGCAGCGCCGAGGGGCCTGGGCTGGCCAGGAGGGGCTGTGGAGGTCAGCAGGACCTGGGGACAGCAGGGGAGGCTGCACAAGGGAAGGGGAGAGGGTGGGAAGCAGCCAGGCAGGGAGGAAAAAGCAGTGTAGCAGCAAATCTTAATTTTTTTGTTGGCCCCCAACAGCAGGAGGTGGAGCTGCTGAACAGAGTCCAGAGAAGGCCACAGAGATGCTCTGAGGGCTCGAGCCCCTCTGCTCTGGAGCCAGGCTGGGAGAGCTGGGGGTGTTCACCTGGAGAAGAGAAGGCTCCGGGGAGAGCTCAGAGCCCCTTCCAGGGCCTAAAGGGGCTCCCGGAGAGCTGGAGAGGGACTTGGGACAAGGGATGGAGGGACAGGACACAAGGAATGGCTTCCCCGTGCCAGAGGGCAGGGATAGATGGGATATTGGGGAGGAATTGTGAGGGTGGTGAGGCCCTGGCACAGGTGCCGAGAGAAGCTGTGTCTGCCCCTGGATCCCTGGAAGTGTCCAAGGCCAGGCTGGATGGGGTTTGAAGCAACCTGGGATGGTGGAAAGTGGCCCTGCCCATGGCAGAGGTATGGAATGGGATGAGCTTGAAAGTCCCTCCCATCTGAAACCATTCTAGATTTCCATGATATTTGGGGTTCATCATTTTTTTGGGTTGCACATTTTGGGTACAGAGAGGTTGGTTGTTTAATTTTGGAGCTTTGGTGAAGTGACCCTGTGCTGTCCCTCCAACAAGGAGCAACTGCAGCCACTTGGCTCTTGCATGGAGAAGGCAGAAAAACCAAATACCTGAATTCCATGTACAGTTACGCACGCACCAGTCTGTTGGTCCTGGGCGCTGATGGTTCCTTTTGAAATGAACAGAAAAATCCAGTCTCCTTCACAATGTTTTGACAGTTTTTTGGGTTTTCTTGTTGGTTGGTTGTTTTTTTTTTTTGTGGGGCTCAAACTGTTTTGCAAAGAACTCTCAGGGCTGGATGAAATGTTTGTGCTGGGAAATCAGCCATCTTCAAAAGGGCTCCTGCTCCCTTGCAAAACATTTGCAGAGTTTTCATCTGCGCGTTTTGGCTCCTCTGATACAAGGCAGGAATCATCCTGGGAATTGTCTTCCCGATGGTTATTCTGCTGTCTCTGCTAGGAAGTACAAAAAGGCAGAAATGAGAATAACTTCAGCCAACCAACAGCAAGAAAACATCCTCTGTGCTGCAGGTTGCTGGGCTTGGATGGTTTTGGTCTAAACAAGGTCATCGATCCCAAACAAAAACCTGCCTGATGTGAGTTGAATGGCTGAGATCTCAGATCACAGGAGTTTGGAGGAACTTTTGCCATCTGTGACTGCCCCAAAAAGCCCTTGCTGGCTGCATGTCATTGTTAAAAATTTATTTATTCCTTATTGGACACCATAACCAAAGAGGATTTTGTAGAATCACAGAATGGTTTGGGTGGGAAGGGACTTTAAAGCTCATCTCATTCTATCCTCTGCCACAGGCAGGGACAGTTTCCACTCTCCCAGGTTGCTCCAAGCCTCATCCAACCATGCCTTGACCAATTCCAGCGATGGGGCAGCCACAGCTGCTCTGGGCAACAGAGACTTTAAAGCTGCATCTCTGCCTGGGAGGAGCAAGATGATCCCTGTGCAGATGTGAGGAAAAAAAAAAAAAGTCATTGGCAGGACAAAACTCCTTCCCTGGCAGTTTCCAGGTGGAGGTGACTTCCCAGAGCAGGCACATCACAAGGCTGAGCTGCCCCATTCCAGTCCTAAATTATACTCTGGCAAAGGAGGAGAAACCTCCTGAGGAGGTGGGAAGGGCTCACAATCCCTAAAGTCCTTCTGGGCAAAGTTGGAAATGAAAAAAGGGAATTTCTCCTGGTCTCCAGAGGTGGTAGGACAAGGAGTCGTGGCCTGGAGCTAAGGAAGGGGAAGTTTTTCTGCTTGGCCATTAGGAAAGTGCCCCCAGTCGGGAGGGAAGGGAAGAGTCCCCAGGGAGGGAGCGCCGGCGCCGGCGCAGCGCGGAGATGGGATGTTAATGGAGGTGATGAAGGGAAGGATCTTTAGAAAACACAAGAGGTCAACCAGCTGACCCGAGCCAGCTCTCTCCTGGCCCTACAATCTGTACGGTGCCATGATAAATTCCACTTCCCTGGCTTTACTGCGGGCACTTTATCGCTCGACTTAATGGCTGGGAAATGTCTTCACTTGACTGCTCCGTTCAGACGAGAGGGCTGCCTGTGATCCTTGGGCTTAAGCAACAATTCACTGATGGCGAAGGGATGATGCCTTTTTATTATCTTCCCTCTCAGAGCCTGGACTTGAGGTCTTGGCTCCTCTTTGCCACTGATTTTTGCCTTTCTGACCTCGTTCCGTCCCTGCCGCCTTGCAGATTCTCACAAGCTGCCTTTGGGAGCGTGTGTTTGGAGTTTCCGTCCTCTGAGTCCTGATTTGGCAATGGTTCTGTTCAGTCGGAGATGGGTGGGTGGTGTGGGGCTCCCCGAGGGTGTTGTGACCCTTTTGGATTCCAGCCTGGAGAGCAGGAGTCAGGTGTGGAGGAGGATGCTGGCAGCAGATGTGTGTGCTGCAACCAGCCCTCCTGTTTTTACTGCAGGTCTCAGTGGTCTCATCAGAGTTGATGTTTTCTTTAATGTTACTGGCACCGTGCGATTGCGGAGGAATCCAGGCTTTGGGTGAGCAGCAGCTTTGAGATGCTGGGGTTGCAGGAAAAAGTATGGAAATACGGCTGGAATGTGCCAGCTGATAAACACAGCTCATCTTAATTATGACTGTTTTTATTTTAGAGGTCAAAATGAAGGTTTGGGGCGGGTATACTCTGGAGTAGTGGAGGTATGGGAGTGCTCCCAGCAGGAATTTTTAAGGAGCGCCGTGCTGTGCTGGGTTGGGTTATGGTGATGGAGGGGTGGCCGTGTTTCAAGAGGCTTCGACTCACCCCTGGAGGGAGCCGGCCGTGCTGGAAGCTTTTATTTAAGGAAATAAGGGGGAGATGATGTTTGAGGCAGAGCCAAGGCTGGTGGGTGAGCCCCTGGGCTGGGACGAGCAGCGTGTCCGGGAGCGATGCCGCAGGGTGGGGGCCAGTGGGTGCTGGCAGCGTCCTTCCAGCTGCCCCCAGGCTGTGCTCCCCACAGAGCCTCCACCTTTCCTTGGATTAATGCCAAAGGAACGTGTCCCTTTCCAGAGGCTGTTACAGTAAATGGGAGTAGCAGAGGAACTGTCGCCATCAGCGGCTTTTTGTTAATCTGATCCGAAGGTTCCCGCTGTGGATGCGGCTGGGGCCGGCCCTGCTGTCCCTGCGAGTGCAAATGGAAATGTGCAGGCTGCTGGTGCCTCTGTCTGCCTGGAGGGAGACCAGGGAGGCTGATGCACGAGGGATTTTCCTGTCTCCACTCAGGCTTTGTGCTCTTGCATCTGCATCTTTTTGCTTTGCTCCGTTTGCCCATTCCCAAACGCACATCAGGGCACGACGAGCAGGGATGCACAAAGCCACCTTTGAAATTCTGGCTGTGAATCCCAGAATGGTTTGGGTTGGAAGGGACCTTAAATCTCACCTAATCCAATCTCCTGCAGTGGTCAGAGACGTCTTCAACTACACCAGGTTGGTCAGCCCCATTGGTCTTCTATCAATGTACATTTCCACACAGAAAGGCACAGAAAGTGCCTTTATTGCAAAATTCCTGGGATACTTTTAAATTTTGTCCAGAGAAATTGATTTTCCATTGGGAAACTCGAAATCTAGGTGATTGCCTGGAAGGAGCTCAGTGGTCTGGTTGTCTAATGGCTAAGCCAGGAGTTGTCCCCTACTGGCCAACAAGTCCTGCTGGGAGACAGTGGGAAGCACCAAAACCCCAAACCCCAAAACCCTCTGCAAGGTAACTTCCCATGTTGTGTCCCATCTACAGGACACAGATGACTCTTCCAGGAACTGGGAGCTAGCTGGAATGTCCTTGCATTAGGTGAACAGGAGGGAAAAATAATGCATTCCATGAAAATTTTACTTTTTGGAAATTTCTGCTGAGATGGGGAAGTTAGAGGAAATTTTCTTTTTATTTAAACACACACACATATATATATATACATATATATTTGAGTTTCAGCAGCTTTCCATTTCCTAGTCAGCTCTCTGCACGATGCCATTTCTGCAGGCACCAGATGACTTTTTTCCCCCTCAGGAAATTTTCTAATATCAATTTAATTTTGACTCTCACAGCTGCATCTATTCCGTGGGGAACCCACTCTACGGCCTCGCCGAGAAAGTGTTTCCTCTTAGCTGCGAGTTCATTTTCCAGTTTTAAAACATCATTCAGTCATTCCTAACGAAAGGTATAATCAACTTTCAGGCTTCATGGCTTAGCTGAGCCCCTAATGGAGATGGGGATCATTCCTGTAAGATCATTCCAGCAACGGCTCAGCCCTTATTTCCCATGGCAGCTGTGCTGGCACCTTGCAAAGGATGGATTTCACTGGATGAAACTGCACCCAGAGGGATTAGAGCCAGTCCACGTGGATGTAACTCCGTGAGTTGCTCCCTTGGGATGCATCCCGGCATCCCGCAGGGATTTGCTCCTCCTCTGTCGTTGTGGCTCCACAAATCCTGCACGGCTTCTGCAGGAGCAGATGATAAAGAATTTGGTCCAGCTTGACTTAAAACAAAGAAAAAGAAGGGAAAAAACAAACCCAAACAACAAAAAAACCCAGGAAAAACACAGTTTGTGTCCCATCTGATTGTATTTCCATGCCCACGTGTCTGCTTTGCATAAATGTTTTGGGAGCACCAAAGGGGAATAGTCTCCATTTCCGTGCTGTACTCTGGAACAGGAAGGGCTGGGGTCATTCCAGACTTTGGAGTTCCACCATGGATACGGTTCTGGACATCCCCTCCTGTGCCCACCTGCCATGGAAATACAGATGCAAACAGCACCAGGAAAAGAGGATCAACTGGAAGCAGGGAGCAGTAGGAGACCTGTGAGGCACATCAGGGCTGGGCTGGGCTGCCTTGGGAATGGGGTGGTGGTAAATAAGGTCATGGAGCACTGGAGCTCCAAATGGGACCCCATGGAGCAGGGTGGGATTTATTCCATCGAATGTTTACCCTGCTTTGTGGAAGAGAAGCCCTGCCGTGGTCTGGGTGGAGGCAAGCCCTGAAAATCATGGAAGAGGAGAGGAGAGGAGAGGAGAGGAGAGGAG
>VZTJ01005868.1:49115-103830 GCA_013397795.1 Orthonyx spaldingii
GGGGGGGTGATGTGCCTTTTTCTTTCCCTCGTTCCCTCAGCAGTGGCTCTGAGGTGACATTAAGAGAGGAGAGTGACCTTTACACCGTCTCCAGCTCCGGGGAGGGGAGAGCTGAGCCCTGTCGGCAGCACGGCACTGCTGGAATGCCGAGAGGTCGCGGGGCTCCCTTATCCCCACAACATCTCCCAAATAATAACTTCCCGAGATAATGTTGTAGGGCTGTAAAGAGGAGGGGAGCAGGAGCAGCTGCTTCTAATTTCACTTCATGGGGAGGGAGGCGATGCTGAGAGCACCCCGCATTCTCGGCACATATTTTTCATCATTATAGGCAGAAATGCCAGCGCTCTGACAGATATTAATGCAGTTCACACCGGGAGAAAATCTTCTTTCCATCAGGCTCCATGTGCAGCAAGAGGGCAGTGCCATTTGCAGCCCTGGGGAGGATGTGTTTGAAAGGTGATGTGTTTTTTACCTGGGAAGTTTTATTCCAAGGCAAAGTTCTGTTTGGAGAAAGGGCACCTGAGCCCATCCCACTGGGGGCTGTGGGATCGCTCTTCACGGACCCGGGGGAAGATGCATTTGCTGGGAATTAATCTGGATTTTGGTGTAACTCAGATTCCCCTCTGCTGAGTCTCTCATGGCTCTGTGCCACCACGGGGGTGTCATTGTCCCAGGGTGACCAGGGGTCCCATCCTACCCTGACCCACAAAGATTCTGTGTGGTTTTCAGACTTATCCCACAGAGAACTGCACCTCCTCGCACCCCTCAGCCTCCTTTTATTTGCTTATCCCACTAAATATTCATCAGTAACATTTAAGACAAAGGAAAGAGATAATTACAAGGGGAGAGTTTTTTTGCAGTATTAAAGGTTAACAGAATTCTTGGCATTTGTGCCTTGTCGATCTCCATGTAATTATGCTCATTTCCCAGAATTCAGAGGCGACTGTGCCTGTTAACGCTCAAAGATGGTACCCCGGGAATTAAATTTATGAGATCATTTCTCAAAATCTTCAGATTCAAACCAAGCATCTTGCTTAATGGCATGACTATTATTAATATTATTCTTGGATGCAGAGAGCCGTGAGGGTCAGAGGACCAGTGGCAAAACTCAAATTGATACAGGCAGAGGAGAGCCAGGACTTTTTTCCCAAGGAATATACTCGAGCAATCTGGCAACTTCAGGGAAGCAGGCTGGCAAAAGATGGGTGCTGCAGAGGAGCTGAATGTGAAAATGGGAAAAAGCCCATTTTTGGCAGCGGCTGATGGGGAGTCAGAAAGGAAAGCTTGGTTTGGGGGTGACTGGTCCCAGTCTGGAGGCAGGTGCAGGCAATAGGGAAGTCAGTGGCTCCAGGAGAGGCTGATTTGCAGGGATGCAGAACACCTGGCAGTGGGCTGGGCTCTCACCCAGCACAGCTGAGCACACTCAGTGCTTTTAAAGGAGGGATTTTAGGGGCTCTGCTCTTAATACTCGCTTTTTGTCACAGATGGTCGTCTAAACTCAGGTACCTGCTCCTCCCTGGTGTCTGTTTCCCCTGGTTTTGTAGGGATTGAGCAGTTTTCTGTTAGGGAAGGGCTTGGGGGGGAAACTGAGGTGGAGGGAAGGTGAACCAGCCAGGCCTTTTGCTGCTCCCTGCGGTTTAGGATGTGTGTGATATCCAGATGGGCTGGGGAAGGCTTGGCTCAGTGTGTTTTCCTTGGGACCATCCCAGGAGAAGGCACAGCAACACTTGGAGCTGCTTTTCCAAACATTTATCCAGCACAGAGCTCCCAGACTGTGGGCAGAGCCTTGGAGCGGGGGTGGGGGTAGAACCTTGTGTTTTCCCATTTAAGGGAGCTGTGCTGGAGCTCTCAAATATCCGTGGTGAGACCTGAGGATGTCTGGCTTTGCTTTTCAGCCTATTCAGCTTTTTCCCTTTTCTGTGTGACTGCGGGGATTGAGTTGTAGAGCTCAGGGTTAATGTCACACACTTATCAAGTGCCATTAGATGGATAATGGGATGGTTTTATCCCACATCATCACTGTCCCTGGCACCTCAGCCACGCTGATCAAACACTGCTGGGGATGCAGGGTCTGTATCAAAGAAGTTTTTTGGGATGTTCATACAGCGACATAACCTCACAACAAAGCCACGAGAAAGAGATTTATGTGAAATCAATATTGATTTGTACCAAGGATCGATCCCAGTTCATAATTCTCACTGTGCCAACGTGGCTTGGTAGCTCTTTGATCAGTTTTTAACTCTCTGCATAGATGTCGGATACTGAGCCTGGCCCTGCAGAGGCATCACTCCATAAATGCGTGTGCTTGGTTGGGCTGCTGTGAAAGATCCAGATGCTGAGGGCCGTGGGAGGAAGGACTAATCCAAAGGGAAAAGTGAGGCCTTGAGGGCTGCTCTGCACCCTCCTGCTCCTCTGTCCCAGCTGCAGCCCTGCCTGGCCCCTCGGGAATGTACAAAGATGGTTGGGCTTGGATGGGACCTTAAATCTCACCTCGTTCCACCCCCTGCTGTGGGCAGGGACACCTTCCACTATCCCAGGTTGCCCCAAGCCCTGTCCAGCCTGGCTTTGAGCACTGCCAGGGATGAGATGTTGAGCACCCTCAAGGATGCTGCCGTGTATTATGGCTGGCAGTGCTGTGAGGGGCGTTTTGGTTTTCCTTTTCCTCCGGGGGTGCATTCCGGGTTGCCTGGTGAGGTGGTGCAGGGGGATAAATCCCCTGCTGGGTTTGCAGCGCCAGTTTGGGACGGATTTTCAGCCTTTTCCAGGGTACCTGCTCCTCCATCCCCTTGGCTGAGCCTTTGCAGCTCAGCCAGGGGTGCCCTGGAAGGAGTTAATTCGTGCTTGAAAATTCCGAAGTCTCTGAGCACGATGAGAGCAAGCGACAAACCCGAGCCCAGCAGTTTTTTAAAGGGCAAACAAAATGTTCCTTTTTTTACTGCGAGGCGCTTGGTGCAAAGTGCAGGCGGAGCAGGGCAGCGTGGCTTTCGGGGAAGGCTCCCAAAAGCACATTTTATTTCAATTTAATAGGATGGTTGCTGTAAGTTTATCTAAACCGCAGTTAAATATTAACGGCATCTCCAGCAGGGATTAATGGGGTCTCCTGCGTTGCTTTTAAACCCCGGGAGGAGGGCGCTGGGAGTCCCTGCCTGCCTCCAGTGCGAGGCATCGAGGGCTGAGCGCCCATGAGGATGCTGCTTGCATTCCAAAATCTGCCCTAGAAACTGCCCTGAACAGGCGATTTCTCCAGCTCGGAGCGGGAATGCCTTTGGGGCGAGAAGGGCTCCAAACGGCTCCGGCCAAGGCTCCCAATCATTGTTCTTTAATTGGGGCCACCGTTAACGAGGGGATAAATGAGCGGAGCTGGAGCCCGAGTCCTTTGTGGCTTCCCTGGATGTTGTAGGCACGGAGGGCTCTGCAGTTATTCAGGAAAAGCTCCCCCGGACTCGTGTGTCATTCACCTGACTAATGCCAAGGAAATGAAGCACTTCTTGTGCAACTCTGAGCTTATTGGAGAATAATGTGGTGTGCGATAGCACGGCTGGCGTTTTAAAATCGTGTTTTCATTTGGAAGGAGAGAGAACGTCTCGAGCATAAATTATGTTTCTGATCATATTTGGCCATTTCAGATTAAAAATAAATTTCCACTTTGGGGCTATAGATTGCCATCTATCAACTCCCTGAAAAGGGAAAAAAGGAATTAAAAGGAAAATCTGGCTGTACGAATTGCCTTGCTATGACCTACTTATTGAAAGTGGTTTTTTTGTTCTTCAGGAATGAAATCCATTGGCGTGGGGAGGTGTAGGGTTGTATGGATATAGGTTTGCAGGCAGATCTATAGGAGGGGAGGATCTTTAACTTGGACCTGAAAGCAGCTACAGTAAAATAGAAGATAGACTCGTGCTGGATACTTCGGAGGAAGTAGGAAAAAAAATGCAGCAATGTTGTTTTCCTTGAGAGAGGAACTTGAACTGCAAATTTGCATCTGATTATCGGTCTTTGGGAACACTCAGATCTGCAGATTAGCTGCTGAAGGCTTGGTTTTGCAGGAAGAGCTTGGGTTTGGGGCAGTGTTTGCTGGGAGGGTCCTTGCGGAAGGAGTCGGGGTCCCTTGCAGCGATCCCAAAGCCATCATTCTTCCCTGTGGGACATCTCTGGGACTGATTTGCCCCTGCTTTGCCTCCAAGCCTCCTCCTCCCCAGCTGTCGACAGAGATGCCCCTTTGGGAAGCAAACCCACAGGGTTTTGCTGCTCCTAACCCCTTCTCCATCCAGGCTTTCAGCATCCTCCCCTCCCGAGCGGAAATCCCTTCCCCTGACTCCGTCCTTGGCGCTGCATCGCTTCCCACCCAGTGCAGCCCTCGCTGCTTCTGCTGCCCTGTTTGTGGTCTCTGCCAGGAGAGGGGGGCCTTTAGCCTCGCTGGGAAGGAGAGGAGTGAGGCGGATACGGAGATAAAGATACACCTCGAGTGTGCCGTGCTTGGCTCGTTCTGTGTCTCCTGCCTGTTGCTCCTCGCAATGAAAGGAAAAAAAAAAAAAAAAAGACTTTTACCTAAGCAGGAAGAAAGGGAAGGAGCTGAAAGCGAGAGGCTGTTTGGTGCTCAGATGGGCTCAGCCCGTGCGCAGCAAACTCTGCTGCTGCTGTGGTCAAAACCCAATGAAGGAAAAAAGGCTCTCTCATCCCCAGAGGAGGCTACAAAGCTCTCTTTCTCTCGCTGCTGAACCTTCACAGCTGGACTCAGTTGCTGGCTCCTCTGCTGCTGGAGCAACTGAATTATTTAAAGGAACCTTGATTTGGTTTTCTCTTTGCTGTTTTCCCGCGTTGTGTTTATTGTCTATAGATATTTTTATAGTCCGAAGCAATTACAGCTGTCAGAAAGGAGACGAGCTGTGACAGGCTGATTTATATGTACATTGTATGGATGCGAGAGAGGGAGGCAGACCAGGGATTCTGCCGGGCTTTAGTATGCGGGAGCACATTGGATGTAAATTCCTTGGGATTCTCAAACAATGCTGCTGATCATCTCCCGACAGCGGGCCAAATGCAGCCCTGGCAAGGGCTGGAACAGCTCTGCAGGTCACGTTTTGCCCCAGCCTCGCACACTTTCGGAGCAGGGAGGTGCTTTCTTCCCTCGTAATTTAAGATGCTCCCGGCGATGCGCGGCTGAATTCCGTGTTAAAAGGTTAACTGGCTGTGGTTATTGGAATCCCTCCGGTTTTGCTGACACAGGAGTTGGTCTCTGCCCATTCAAAGGAGCGGCCCCACAAAGCGCAGGCTCTCGTGTGACGGTCCTGCAGCTATCCCAGCGGGGTCCCCATCCCGCCGGGGGTGCTTGGATCAGCAGGATTGGTGCGTTTTGTTCTTTGCTGTCTTGTACACTCCGGTGCAATGACACAAGCCTGGACAGACGCTTTTCGCCTGCCTCTGATGGTCTCTCTTTACGCAGTGAGGTTTCAGAGACTCCCCCCATGTAATTTGTGGCCCCAAAGGAGCCGCTGAATGCAGCGTTCCCCCCTCCCCTGCCGGTTCAGACAGCCGAGTTCGCTGCAGGGATTAAAGTCCTTCTGCCAAGAGCTGGGGAAAGCTGCCGTTTCCTCTGGGAAAACACAGGATTCGAGGCAGCACGTCCCACCAGCGCTAAATTCAAGGAGCAGAGAACCTTCAGACAAGGAAAAAGTAGAGAGACTTGCAGAGCAATCCCCTTCTCGTGTGACCAGTCAGCACGCACAATAATAATAAAGCTTTATTTGACGGAGTGTTTCCTCTGCCCGGCACAGCTCATAATGTTTCAGAGATTAAATAGCACAGTTAGTGAATTAAGCAGTAGTTTACAGGGGATTCGGAGACTCCAGGGATTAGTAACGGGCTATGGATCCTTTCACATCTAGGTCACCGGTTTGAATCCGGCTCAGGTTGGCAGCAGCGAACTCAAAAACAACGAAAAAACCACCCCACGCTGGTGCCGTGTAAAAGCTGCCGAGCACACGGTGGGGGAATGGAGGGAGGATTTTTGGATGAGGCAAAGCAGGGAAGTGTTTGGGCACAGCGAGTGGGGGAGACCTGGTGTCCCCTAAGGCCGGACTGCTGCAGCTGGGGGGGTTTGGGGGTGCAGCACCCCGAAAGCTGTGCTTTGGCTGCTGCCTCCAGGATTCTCTGCTCTGAGGATGCTCCCCGGCACCTTTTCACCAGCAAGGAGCTGTGCCTGGAAATATTAATGTGTTTAGCCACTAGCGGAGGGAAGGAGGAATTACCCGGCATAAGCAAATGTGATATTTGTTAAATTATGAGCTGATAAAAAGTACGCGGGGACCGTGCTTGCGGCTGGGGAGGAATTTGCCACTTAAGCTCACGCTGTGCCTGTGAGGTGCAGGGGGGGACCAGGAGGACACGTTCCTGCCTCTCCTCATCATCACCTGGCTGGGGGGGGAAAGGGGGATACTACCCGTGCCTCAGTTTCCCCTCCCGCACAATGCCTTGGCCGCCTGGGATATGGGGACGGTGCAGAGGTAGAGGAGGGCAGAGGGGAGAGTGGCGCGGCGCTGGCTGCGGGACGCAGGTAAGCGCGGGGGGACAGAGCAGAAAGCACGGGGGGAGGAGNGCTGCCATGACAACCCCGGGGATGCTGCCGGCCGGGGCCGGGGTGCTGCCGCCGCCCCCCCGCGCCCCTCCCGCCCGCCGCTGAGGCCAGCCAGGGGCTCCGGCAGCCTGACATCCCCGCATTCTGCGTGCCGCCGTCCGCTCGTCCCCATCCTGCATCCCGGCATCCTGCATCCCGCCCGGACCGGCCCCCCGGCAGCGGGGCGGGAGGAGAGGAGCTGCAGGGCATCCCCAAGGCTTTTGCCCGCTGTGCCTTCTTGCGCCTGGACACCTTTGCTAGCTCGCCTCGGGGGGGTTTTTTGGGGTTTTTGCTGGTTTTTGGACTGGCCCCGCCTCGGGACAAGCGTGCGGGAGTGGGGTACAGCCGGGCCCCCCCGGCGCCTCCTCGCCCAAGTGAGCCTCGGACTGCTGCCCGAAGAACCGGCTCGCCCAGCACCTTTGCCACTTCTCCTCCTCCTCTTCCTCCTCCTCCCCCCGGCCCTCCCGTCCTCCTCCCTCGCCCGAGGACAGCGGGACTCCCTCCGATGCCGCTCGGCAGGCTCAGCGCTCGCAGCCAGCCTTGCCGGGGGCTCTCCTGATCTCCGTGGAGCTCCGCAGCGCTCGCCCCGGTGGTTTTGCTCCCCCCCATCCCTCCTCTCCACCCGCCCCTTCCCCCTTTTCGCCGTGTCGGGTGTGTTTTTTGCCTGTTGGAAAAGTCCCCGCTGCCCAGGATGGGGGTCGGTGGGTGCTTGGCCCTGCCCTGGAGGTGCCTGGTCGTCCTCTGTCTCAGGCTGCTCTTCCTTGTGCCCGCAGGAGTGCCCGTGCGCAGCGGAGATGCCACCTTCCCCAAAGCCATGGACAACGTGACAGTGCGGCAAGGGGAGAGCGCCACGCTCAGGTAGGAGCAGCTGCACCGGGGCCTTGGGGGGCTCGGGGGGTCCTGCTTGCGTGGTGACTGTGGGGCCGTGACTCAGTTTCCCCGCGAGGGATGCGCCGTGTCGGTTGGCGGTGCAGGATGGCACCGAGCGGAGAGATTGGAGTGCCAGGGGACTGGGCTTGGGCTCAGCCCCCCACGGTTGTCTCCGGGAAAGTTACTGGGGGATGAAAAATGTGATTCCCTTTGGGCTCCCTGCCCCACAGCGGTGCGAGGCAGGGGCTCAGCTCCTGCTGTCGGTGGAATGGCTCGGGCACTTCGGCTGCGTTCGGTGCGGATAAATCCTGCTGTGCTCCTGGAGTGCAGTGCCCGGGGTGTCTTCATCCGTGTCAGACTGCCCCAGCCTGGGCAAAGGGGGAGTTGTTGACCCCCAGGTGTGGTTTTGTGCCTTTTTCTCATGTCCAGACCTGCTGGAACAGGGAAGTGCAGGACTGGGCTGGCTCCGGGCAGGTGGATGCTCCGCTCATTAAAAATCCCTCTGCTCCAGAGGCACGGGATTGCTGCTCCCTGGCAGCATGAACTCCCAGGGGAGCGGGGAGATGAGGGCTGGGCGTTGCACCAGGGTCCTGTCTCCTGCAGCAGCGATCCCAGGGCTTCAGGGGCTGCCAAGGAATCCGTAATTCCACTCAGCATAACTTCTGGGACATCTTATGCCCAGACACTCGTCCCTGTCCTCGCGGCAGATGGGCGCAGTCATCCCTGAGGATGTTTGATAGGGACATTAAAAATCAAAAGCCAGGTTTTAATTGCAGCGCTGGGAAGCGGCGCCTGCAACTCCGGCGTGCTGGGGAGCGACTTCGCTCCTCGGGAGCATTGCATAGGTGACACCAACATCTGCGGGGCCAGCTGGGTGTGTGCGGTGACACCGCACTCCTGCTTTACACCAGCCAGCGGAGAGGGGCCAAGCCAGGGCGGAAAAAAAGCCCCGGGAGGAATTTCAGCAGGAATTTTCCTGTAACTCGGCTGTTTGCAGCCAAACCTTGTGTCCCCCTACAGCCCCTGGGTGCTCCTGGGAGGGTGGGGGCTGTGGTGTGGCCGTTCCTCTGGATTTGTTTTGCGTCATGGCACGACTGGGCAAAGAGGCTGGAGAACGGGTGGCAGAGGGTGGAGGACAGAGAGTCTTCCTTTGGAATTTGCCTCGCTGAGCTTGGCTTTAAAAAGTAGGAGCTCCTTTTCTTTCCTGAATCGCTGTGTTCTCCCAAGTGCCAAAAATCCTACAGATCCTGCTGTCAAAGAGGGAGGGGTTTGGGTTGCTGGGGGTCTGGGCAGTCAAACACATGGGGGGTGGCAGCAGCTGGGTGGGTACTCTGCAAACTTATGGAGAGAGGCTCTGGGCGAGGGCCTGCACAGGATTTTGGGAATAGATCGGGGATCTTGGTCCACACCACGGATCGAGGTGCTCTGCCCTGGCACTGGGTGGTCGCTGGTGTTGGAGGAGAACAAAGAGAAGCTTGGGTGAGTCAGCAGGAGGGATTCCTTCCTTCTGTCAGGAAGGGGGACAAATCCTGCCCCTGGGAGGTGGCTCGAGGAGGGAGGGAAGACAGCAATGTGTCATCATCCCAGAGCTGGCACATCCCAGTAGAGCTGGGAGCCACTCTGGTGGCAAGGGATGTCCATGTCCCTCGGCAGGTGCCCCGGGAGAGGGGCACGTGGTCTTTGGGATGTGCAGCCTGTGCAGATGCCATTCCCACTGTGCAGGTGACATTCCTGCTGTCCTGCCCCCAGAGCAGGGATTGCTCTTGGAAATTACTGGTTTGCTGCCACCGCCAGCTCAGCGCTCTGCCTTGGTGACAGGGAGGTGCAGGAGTGTGTTTTGCCCGGCCATTTGGAGGTGTTTTCCTGCTGGTTTGAGGTGGGAGCAGTTGGCCCAGCAGGCAGTGGGACATTGCTGCATCCCCTGCTCAGTCCCAGTCGTGCTGAGCCGTGGCAGGAGCTGTGAGGAGAGGAGCATGTGAAAACCAGAGGAAATCAAGGAAGCATGAATCTTCCTGCCTGCTCCCCTCCCAGCCCGGCGTGCCCATCGATCTGTTGTGGAGGAGTTAACTTGTGCAGAATAGCAATGCTGCTACAAAGGCTCTGGCAGACCCCAGCGATGCTCCCGGCCACCTCCTGCCCAGCCCTGCATGGGTGGCAGTCAGGGAAAGGGAAAAAAAAAAAAATCAGGTCTAATCCAATCCTACTCATTTCCATGCAAGGTGGGAGGGCGGGGAGCCGCAGCCAAGGATTTGGAAGGAGAGATGTTTCTAGAGGTCCCTTCTTGGTGTTTCGCAGCTGCCAAAAGGGAAGAGCAAGCTGAAAACTCAGCAGCAGAAGTTGCTGTTTCTCTGGAGCGCTTGGAAAGTCCTGTCCTCCCTCCTTCCCAAGGGAGAGGCATTGGCTGTTGGAAATAGGGTATTTTATCGGGGTGGCAGGTGCTGAGGAGCCCGAGCTGCTGTCGAGCAGCAGTGCCCTGCCAAGAGGCTCTTTTCAGCTCTGTCCCTCTGAGCAGAGCAAATTCAGTGCTGGAAAAAAACCTGGATTGGAGGCTGCAAGGAGACTTCTCTGTTGTAAAGGCTTTGCTCCATCCAATCCACTGTAGGGAATCAGTTTAGGACCAGAGATATGGGAGATGTTCAGATATTTCCTTCTGTCTCGTGATGGAGGGTACAGACATGTCTTGGGTACCAGCACTTTACATCACTGTATCAAATTTAAATCGAGCTTTAGATGTTGGGTTACAGCTGCTGCCTGGGGTAGGAGGGGTGGGATTTACTCCTGGATGCAGCAAAACCTGTGGGAATAGGGAAAGGGCTTGAGGGTGTTGTGTCCAACAGTTTGGTGTCTTTACTGATGGATGTGTTGGTCCTGCCGTTGGGGTTACACCGAGGAATTGTGTTCAAGTGAAGGTCAGAGCTTCCTTGTGTCCCCAAGCCCACACTGTGAGGATGAGGCAGATCTTCACCCCTCCCACCACGTCCAGACAGCTCTGCCCTCACCAGCGGCTGGAAAGGACCCATCCCAAACTTCCATGCAGTGCTTGAACCGAGTCCAGGCACTGCTGAGACCTTTGGAGCAGCTCTCTCGGCACCAAAACAAATGCCTTGATTATGATTTCACTTTAATTGGCATCAGTCAGCGCTTTCCACGGCGAGGCTCTGACGTTCCCACCAGCAGCACAGGCGCCTGCCTGGTGTCCCCCTGAATCCGCCTGTGCCCCTCTCTCCATCCCCTCTGGTTCCCTTGGCAGGGTGATGCAATGCCTTCATTTGTTCCCTTCTTTGACTCCAACACTAAAAGTCAAATCTGAGTTAAACATGAGGCAAAGCTTTTTTTAACCCTGATGTTTCCTGCGGTTTCCACTCAGGCTTTGGACAGGGCTGTGAGCTTTGCCACTGAGCTCTGCTGTGCTTTACCTAAGCCCGGTTTGCAAATTTATTTGGCCCCTGTTGTGCGCTTGAAATAAATTTGGAGAAATGATAACTTGGCTGCAAAACAAAACAAAATCAAGCGTGTTTGTTTGATGGGTGCAAACAGAAAGTGCTTGTTTGCTAAGCAGAAAAGACTGTTTTTCAGAGATGGGTCTGTTTTCTGTGACTCTTTGCTGCCCCATCTTTTCCCCTTTATTCACAGGAATTTGCCTTGCTGTGTTTTTATTGTGTCACAGGAAAATAGGAATGGTCTCCAATGGGTAAATGTGGTGTGTTCCAGCACCCAGGTCCTGGGGGAGCCTCTGTGTCTCCTGCCAGAGTTTGAATGAGGGTGATTCTCGCTGAGGTTTTGGGCAGCTGCCTTTGTGGTTTGCAGTCAATGAGTGCAGAAATCCTGCGGGGGCGGGGGGGGAGGGCTGGGGAACCCATTCCAGGCTGTCTGTGCCTGGGAAAGCCGTGCCTGTAGCCTTGGCTGAGTCGTGGGGGGCTCGGAGAGCAGTGCCCAGCACTGGGCTGGGCTCCTGGTGTGAGTAACAAAAGCCAGACAGGGCAGAGGATGATGATGAAAGGGGCCAGCCCTGATTGCTAAACCTCCTTTGGTGGCTGCCCACCTCTGTGTCCGTTTTGCTCCAGGCTCCCACTCCCACTCTGGGCTGCAATAACCCCACTGAGGGAGTGTTGCCCATCCCAGCAGCTGAGAACACCCCAACGCAGATATTCCCATCTCCTACCCTGCCCAGCCAGCTCCCCCCTTCCCTGCACAACCCCCGAATTCCTTATTTCCAGATCAGTGCTCATCAGCCTCTCCAGGGCTCTCTGTGGCACCCAGGGAAGCATCATCCCATTCCGATGCTCTCCAAGGCCGGTACCTGGTAGTTTTCATCCTGCTGCAGGTATTGATTTCAGAGACTCCTGATTGCTTGCCTGCCCACTTCCCCACTGCCTGCCTACTTCCCAAGCCCAGGGTGGGGGGATATAGCTGGGGCTTGCAGGCTGCAGAGGCCAAGGCGTGACAACTTTGCTTTTCTCAGTTCCTGAGCAGTAAATTCTGAGCAGTTGGGATGGGCTGGGAGCAGCTTCCAGCAGTTCTGTGGGGATGGGGTGAGGACGGAGCCAAGCTGCTCACTCATGTCTTAACAACCCAAGTTCATTCCCCTGACTGTCCAGTATCCAGCACCTTTGCCCTTCTCCTTCAAACCTCTCTCCTCTTCATCCCGAGGTTCAGGGAATAAATTCAGGGCTGTGGTGACCCCTCCTGTATGAAGGTGACGGAGGAGCAGAGAATGTTCTCCTGCATCCCTCATGGTGCCACTTCACCCCTGCTTCTCTCCTCTTCCCGTTGTTGCTGGGTCCTCGTTCTGGTCAGGGTTTTGTCCCCACATTCCCGGGGACACCTGGTCGGGGAGGCTGCGGGAGCCCCGCGTGCGGCGCTCGCCGTGCTTTGCAGCTCCCGAGCCGAGAGCTTTGCTGGCGATGGCACGTTTTCGAGAGAGGAGTTTATTACTAAAGTGACATGTCAGCAAATCTCTGCCACCTCTCTCCCATCTCGGAGATGGAATCAGCTTAAAGTGGTGAAAAAAAAATTGTCATATGCATGGATTATTCTCTTTTTTTTTTTTTTTTTCCCTGAGTGCAATTTCCATCTGAGATGAGACAAGCTCCTGATTGCTGTGCCAGAGGAGGGTTTCCCTTTATAGCTTCCCTGGTAGAGCTGCTGCCTCTGGTTCACTGGAGCTGGGGTCTCCTAGGGGACAAGTGTGCTTTTGTGGAGCTGTCCTCTCCCTCCTGGGTGAAGCATCTCACACCTGGAAAGGCTGAACTCAAACCGAGTTTACCTTGGGATGGGAAGGGAGGCCAGAGCAGCCCCGCAGGTGGCCAGCAGAGGGGTGCTGGGGTGGCGTTTCTAATGGTTAAGGCAGGCTTAGGAAATGGATTTTCAGTTGTCAGGCCTGCCCTCGGCTCCTCGTGTGACGTGAGGTGCCCTCCCAGGTCCTATAAATGTCTTGATTCGTGCACAGCAATTGCAACGCTTCCTTTCTCTGCTCCATGAGTCATCTGCTTGCGTTGCAGTCTCTTTGTGGCAGGATTCATCCCTCTGGGAGGAAAATGCTAAAAGTATCCTGCTGGAGGGCACCAGAGGTGTCCACCCATGGTCCTGCCCTTGCTTGGGGTTTGAAGAGGTGAATGGAGCTTTTTTTGGTTGGATATGCCAGGGAGTTGTTATTTCGGGGGTACCTGGTGTATGGCTGGGGTTCTGCAGAGCTGCTGGGTGGGTGGATGATTAGGTGGGAGCTGAAGTAAAATCAGGGATACTGGGACCTGGGAAAGTGATGCCTCTGTGAGGCTGCTCACAGCCCCCAACTCTGCTCTGAAGCTGCCTCACCATAACCATGAGCCAGTGTAAGCCTTGGACCCGAGCACGTGTGGGTGCCAATCCAAGGGATGGCACCTGGCCTCATCTCCAGCCCTTGGCTGTCTGATGTGCTGTCCCAGTGCCACCCTGGCAGAGCCCTATGGGCCACGCTGCTGCTGGCACTGCAGCCCTGAACCAGCAGCTCCACGTGTGTGTGAACAGAGGTGGGATGGGGATGTGGGTCCTCTTCAGCTTGCCCAAGTCTTTGTCACTTCTGTTGGCTTCACTGGAGTCACTCCAATTTATGCTGTTGGAAAAATCCTCCTCTCGATCAGACAGAGTTGTTTTCTTCCCCCCAGACCTGCCAAAACCTGCCACTTTGAACTCAGACACCCTTATTTTCCTTCAGGAGGAGAGAGGAGAAAATCAGGAAGGAACTAATCTACGACCACATCAGTGGGAGCCTGGGCTAATAGAAATTGTAATGAGAATCCAGAGCCAAACAAACAGGCAAATGGGGAAAATGCAATCCCACCGATGCGATAGAGAGATTTATGCCAGCAAAGGGGCTGATCCAGTGCTCATTAATGTCACCACGAGTCTTTATCCCAACTGTAATGGACTGGGGATCGGGTTGGAAGACAGCATTTCAGTCTTGCTACAACATGCAGACTGCTGGCGGGTTGTGTGTGGAATAGCAATGTGGAATTCCTTCTCCTCGGGGTTTGCTCGTTGTTGCATGCGGCACCTTCGCAAAGCAAGTGGGAAACACCTTCTGCTCTCCTTGGGTTTCGTTTCCGGAGGTGCAAGGCTGTGAAGGAGCCAAGTCTGAGGCTCAGGCTTGGCTGTCTGGATGCTGCAGCGTCTGCTGAACCGCCAACAGCATCTCCATCATGAGGGTATTAAAAATTCTGGTTTAAATAAGGATTCTTCAGCTGCCGGGGAGTGGTGTTGGCTGTCACCACCACAGTCACGCTGGGAAGCATCCTTAGTTTATGTGCAAAGTGAGGAGGCAGATGGGTGGGTATGGAAAATCTGCAGGCAAACTAGGCTTTGCAGCTGGATTCTCCCCTGGAAAAAGCAGGGAGAGAGAATTGAGACGAGGTCGGGAGAGCTGAGCCTGGTCTGAAGGTGGGGACACCTTTGGGGACAGTGCTGAATAGGAAAGGACACCAAGGGTCAAACAGGAGACGAGCGAGTCCAGCTCTGCATGTCAATGAGGACAGAGTAAATAAGGGATAAAGCCACCTTCCAACACGAGCAGCTGGTGAAATATCACAGGATTTTTTTCCCAGAGATGGGAGATTTTGACCGGCTCTGCGCCTGCAACCATAAATGGCTCTGACACCTGTGTCTGTTTTATCAGACACATGCAGAGCCCCGGCCATGATCCAAACATTCATTACTTGGGATTTTTCAGTCTCTTTTTTCCTTTTTTTTTTTTTTTTTTCCATGGTAGGATCATTATTTTCGCAGCTTCACATCCACAGTTCAGCAAAACCAGCGTGTTTTTCAGCCTCATGGTTTTTACACATCTCTAATAAGAGGCATGAGAGGAAGCTGTTGAGAAAAGCAAATTCTCAAAGGTATGAAAGGAGAGCAGGGCAGCTCCAGGCTCGGAGACACTTCCAAATCTCAGGATGCTTTGGACCTACAGATAGGCACAGCACTAATATTTGAAGGCGTATTTGGGTTCTTATCCTTCTGTCCTCCAAATTCAGTCAATTATTATGTGTAGGGCTTTATTCCTTAAATAACCTCAGAAAAAATAAAGATAGCCTTAATTATCTTGCATCCCTTTCCCTCTCTTACAGTCCAGTAAAAAGCTCTTGATGAGCTCAAAGAAAGGGTGACTGAGGTGAAAATTCAAGGAAGTATTTTTCAAGTCCTTTTTCTTCCATTACTATTCAGCAGGAGCTGGGAGAGCACCTGCTTCTCCTACTTTCATTCAAAAATTTCAGACTTGTATAATTTGTTAAATAAGAAAATACTTTTCTTTTTTCATTTAAACCCAGATACTTTTATTAAACAATCCATTTCTTTCTTGCGTACCTTGACTGGAAAGGATTTGACTTAGAATTCCCTTGTGGAGAAGAGGGCGGGTTTGGGTTTGCTTGGAAAAATTTTATTTCTTTCCTTTTATCTGAGTTTGTGAGCTCAGTGAAGCATCTTGTCAAATGTTACAGCAAGTTCTCTGATGAAGCTAAAGCAAGATTTGGGGGTTAAAAGTGTCTTATTGGAAATAGTGAGATTCTGATTCCATTCACTCTCAGAAGGGAAGGATTTCTGGACACACAGAGTTTCTCTTTTAGCTGAAAATAAATCTTTCTCTACTCCCCTCTAAACTGCTTTGCATCTTGGGTCAATTTTTCCATCAAACTTCATCCCTCCTATCGCTTCCTACTATTTGGAAGAGCTGCTGTGTTTTGAATCAGACAAAGTTGATATTGAATGATGTTTTCCAAGGCCAAATTTCCAAGGCACGTCGGGGACCCTGTTTGCTCTGCAAACTTGCACAGTGTGGGAGTCAGGGCAGAACGTGGCAGCATTGGGAGGGAGCAGTTTGGAGGTTCCTCGTGCTTTGTGTGCAAGTGATGTGATTTAGTCCTCTGCAAACACGAGGAGCCAAAGGTTGGCCTTGACTCGTGGAATTAAAGTCTCTTTCCTGCGTTCTGTTGCAGGGTAGGATGTGGGGGTTGGTCCCTTCTCACGAGTAACGAGCGCTAGGACAAGAGGAAATGACCTCACATTGCACCAGGGGAGGTTTAGGTTGGATATTAGGGGACATTTCTACACCCAAAGGGCTGTCAAGCACTGGAATGGGCTGCCCAGGGCAGTGGTAGAGTCCTCATCCCTGGAGGGATTTAAAAGCCATGTGCATGTGGCACTTGGGGACACAGGTTAGTGGTGGCCTGGGGGAGTGGTTGGAGTTGATGGGCTTAGAGGTCTTTTCCAGCCTAAACAATTCTGCGGTTGGAAAGTCAAAATCCCATCTTGGCTTGTTACTGCTTCGTCATGGAGGTGGTTGGTCAGGGGAGATGCTTTTGCTGGTGCATGTCAGCTGGGCTCCTAAATTTCCCCGGTTGTCCTTGTCTCCTGGAGGATGGCAGCTGCAATTTCCTTGCTGGTTCCAAGCCAGCAGCTTGCAGACTGTTGACATTGCTCAGCAGACACGGGGCCTTCACCTCAGACACCTCTGTGAGTCTGAAAACAACACAGACATTTTTGGCCGTCCAGAGGTGCTCTTGGTGACCTCCATCCAGTCAAGTGGCACTGCTTGAAGTTATCTGAGCTACTGAAAGGATCACAGGATGATCAACATGCTCTGGGTCCTTCTAGAAAAGACTGAAGGCTGGGTGGCCGTGCATTGTTTGGAAGAACTTCACCCACCTTGATGGGACTGACCCTCCACAGTCGGTGGGAGTTGCAGGATGATTCCCTTGCAGATTTGGTGGGAAGGGAAGGAGGGAAGGTGCAGGTGATGCCCTGAACAAAGGGCTGTGCCACCCACGCTGGAAAGGGGGGCTGGGAGCTCACGAGAGGCACCGTGGGGCTGCCGAATGCGCACGCCGGGGACGTGTCAGCTCTTCCTCTCAGCTTCCCTTCGCAGCGCCAACTGTCAGTAATTTAACTAACGTTTTGTAAATAAATGTGGCATTCGGACAGCTGTCACCGTGCCTGTTATAAACACTCCCTTTGTCACTAAGAGCTGGCAGTGCTGCTCCGTTTCCCCTGCAAATGCAGCCACCACTGCCAGTTAGCTCCCGCAGCCAGGGCTGTCAAGGAATCACATGGCGGGCGGTGGCTGGGAGACCGCGGCTTCTCACGGGGAGCCTGGCAAGGCACTGCCAGGGCCTGGTGCGAAGGCAGCTTTTGCATCTCGAAAAGAAATCAGTGGCCTGAGCAGCGAGCAAGAAAACCCATCTGAAGGTGGCCGTAGGGCTGGTTCCCAGCCAGGAGCGCGGGCGGTCCAGCTGCAGTGCTGGTGGTGGCACTGGTTCCGCTGCCATCTCGTCCCAGCTCTGTGGGAAGCACAGATAGGATGAGAGGGGGAGCTCAGCCAGACCTGGGATTTCATGTGCCAAGGGAGCGATTTGGCACCGGCATTGCGAACATTTTTTTTCTTTGAGCAACCTGGTCTAGTGGAAGGTGTCCCTGCCCATGGCAGGGGGTTGGAATGAGATGAGCTTTAAGGTTGCTTCCAACCCAAACCACTCTGGGATTCCATGAAACGTGGGCTCTTCACTCATCAGGATTTGGTTTCGGCAAATTTGGAGTCTCTGGGACTGGTTGGATTTGAGTGGTGAGATCAGCCCTTTGAGATCTGTCCTCTGCCTATTGGTCTTGCTCAGCCCACTTGTCCCATCAGGAGCAGATTCCACACCTTCAGGCAGTCTGGATTCTGCTCCTCCTACTGAACAAGACTGGCACAGGTTGCCCAGAGCAGCTGTGGCTGCCCCACCCCTGAAAGCGTCCAAGGCCAGGCTGGACAGGGCTTGGAGCAACCTGGGACAGTGGAAGGTGTCCCTGCCCATGGCAGGGGGTGGGACAAGAGCTTTAAGGTCCCTTCCATCCCAAAACCATGCTGGGGTTCTATGAACCTGCCTGGAGAAGGATTGCTGTTATGTTTCTCCTCCCTGGGAACTCTTGATTTTGTGCTGCTTTTCTTCTCTCATCTTTCTGGGACCAGCAGCTCCAAACACCTTTTCCCTGGATTTTCTGTCCTGGTGATTTAACTTCCAGCAGTCAGCACCTATGGCCTGGCCGTGCTGCAGCCCTGGGTGATGCAGACAGTACAGAAATCAGCACATGACATCTCTCTCCCTCTAAGCTGCTGTAAAATTAGCTTCATCTCAAGTGGCAGAAAATGATCATATCCTCGCTTGAGGGCGATGAAGAATATTCCTGAGTCACTGCTAGTGATGAAACAGGCAGAAAATCCAGAGTGATACACAGCTGCCCACTCAGTTCTAATCGCTGAGGCCATTTGCTGCTGCAGAGCCTCAAGACACAGCTTCCTCCTCCTCTCCCTCCCTTTCATCCATCACTCCCCATAGCGGCCAGGGCTGCAGATCCCAGCAGGAGCAGAGCAATTTCCCGTCCCACCAGCGAGGCTGTGAGCAGCGTGTCCTCCTTCCCTGTTCCCCTGAGACGGGAGGAGGGGGTCAAAGCCTCCCTTTCTTAAAGGAATCAGAGGAAAAAGATGGAGCCTCTCCTCCTTCCACACTGTGATCCTGCAGTCTGGGAAGGACTCTTCTCTGAGCTTATCCTCCTCTCCACAAATTTTCTCTGCTGTCTCCAAAGCAGCTGCTGTGCCCACAAGGATATTTCCTTTTTGTTTTTCTCCTGCATCAGCTTTAGTTCAAAGCCATCGCCCTGGATTTTTATGTCTCGGATAAAGCCACCCTCTTCCCTACAACTTCCAGCTCAGTGCTTGGGAAACCTCTTGCCAAAATTACTGGCAACTAAGGCCAAAAAACCCCTTCAAAACAGGGATGATCAGAAGCAAAGAGCTGTAATCCTTCCCTTCCTTGCATATGCTCCCTGGCAGTGTGGTAAGGGGAAGGACCCCTTGAAGGATGCTCCCTGCAAACCCTGCCCTGCCAGCTTCCCCCAAATTCCCATGGAAGCCCCCACGCTTGGAAGGTCTGAATTGCCTCCTCCTTCTGGTTTTCCATGTGGCTCCATCATCTGGCTCAGCAGCATTTAGAGGGAAAACCGTAACAATCCTCCAGTTCCTGCAGGTGTTTGAATGAACACTCTTTTCTGCAGTCAGGGCTTGTCAGTATTTATCCCTTAACCTGGTTTTCAGATGTTCTCTAGCCTGCAGATTTGCAGGATATGCTATTCACACTGAACTCTCCTGGTGTCAGACTTCTGCTAGGATCGCTTCACCGCTCCCGCCAGCCTGCCACGGGAATTAAACAGCACTGGCAGCAGAACAGGGAGAAATGTGTCGGAGCAGGGCTTCTGCCAGTGTCAAATGAAAATATTGCACAAGCTCGCTTCCCCCCCCGGAAATTGCTGCACCAGCGTGAGTTTCCCGCACTGGTTGACCAAATCTGGGCAGGTTTCTGTGAATCCCGCTCTTTTCCATAATCCCAGACAGCTCTGCACGCCGGGCAGTTATTTGTCAGCACAAGCAGGTGCAGAGCTGCAGGACATGGGCTGAGCAGCTCGCTTTGGTGGTTATTCCAGCACACAGCCACTTCATCCTCCCATCAGGCAGCACCATCAGCTTAATTTCCTGTTTTCCTCGTATCTTTCCCCAAAAAAACACGGTCTGGATGGCGCGTTTTGGGTCAGGTTCAGCAGGAAAGCAGGAGAGCAGTGTCAAAATGAGTATAGGGCTGGGAATTTAGGGGTTGAGTGTTACAACAAAGCACCCCCTGAGCACAATTGGTTCTGCACGTGTCAGCCATCGGCACACGCAGAGACCAAATTTGTGTGTGTTTGTTGTGGAACCGTAGAAATGCTCGGGCTGGAAGGTGCCGTAAAGATAATCTAGTGCCCGCCCCCAATATGTAAATAAATATGTGTATTTATATGTAAAAAATTTAAAATGTATAAAGATTTTTTTAAAAATAGAAATGTGTATTTATATACCTTGTGAACAGAGGTGCAGGTGGGGAGGAGTAATTCATGCAGATACCTGGTGAGAGAGGCAGGACACGGGGATAAAGCCAGGGGAGATGGAGCAGATGGCAAGCCTGGATGCCACAGCTATGCCCTGGAAAAGTGTTTCCTTGGAAAAGCAGCTCTGGGGGCTCCTTTTGGGAGAGGTGAGGGGACAAGCCTGTTGGTAAATGCTCCAATCTTTTCTCCTGGTGCTGCCAACTGCTGCTTGTTTCTCCTGCTGCGAGTCTGAAACCACCCCGCTAACCTCTGGCAAAACCAGGGGATAACAAGGATGGAAGGCTGACTTTGTTTGTGGCATTCAGTTGTTGTTTTTCCCAGCTTGGAAAGGAAGAAATAAAGTTGGATTTCAAGTGGGGTTGTTGCAGTAATGGAGGGAAATGAGATCTGCTCTTCAGCTGCCTTCTCCTTCCTCGTGTCCCCATAAATAACCCTCCTCGCTCAGAGACGGCTCAGCTCCTGCCTGGGGGACAGAGATGGCTTTGGGCTCTTGTTTTTTTGCAGTGGCTGCAGGGTTCCCTTCCCTTCCCTTCCCTTCCCTTCCCTTCCCTTCCCTTCCCTCAGGTAAAGCAGTTTCCCTGGTCTGGTGGAACAAAGAGGAATGGCTTCCCACTGCCAGAGGGCAGGGCTAGATGGGATATTGGGAAGAAATTCTTCCCTGTGAGGGTGGTGAGGCCCTGGCACAGGGTGCCCAGAGAAGCTGTGGCTACCTCGGGATCTCTGGAAGTGTCCAAGGCCAGGTTGGACAGGGCTTGGAGCAACCTGGGAGAGTGGAAGGTGTGGGACTGGATGGCCTTTAAACTTCCAACCCAAACCATTCTGAGATCCCACGATTCCAAGGATCTTTGGCCAGGTTTTACATGCAGTTTAGCCTCATTATGTCTGTAGCTCCCCTGCCTAGGAGTCATTCACGCCTTCTTTGTGGATTCATGGAAGAAGGTGCAGGTGTCCCTTTTCCCTTTCACCATTCCTGCTGCCTTTTGTGAATCAGCTGCCTGGTTTTGGTCAGGTTTTACAGACAGGTTGTATTCCTACAACTTCCATGAAAACAGAGCTTGAGAGACCTCATTATTCCTGTGAAGTAATGGCAGAACGAGCTCAACTCTTGTACGAGACACCCGAGAATCCACGTGGGCACTGGTTATGTGCAAAACTCGAGGGAAGAGGGAGCTCCAGCCTGAGCTGGCATCATTTAGGGTTTAAAATGTGTAGGAAACCACACGTCTTCCATGCTATGAGTGGAACTGCTCATTAAATGCAGCAAGGAGTGCAGGTGGGGAGGGGTTGAGAGCTCCAGATTGCGCTCAAGGAAAGCTGCAGAGCTGATGTTGTGTTTGTTGGTGGAGAGAAGCTGCCAGTCCTGGTGTCAAGGAGAAGAGACAAAAGCTCAGGGCTTTGTGCTTCATTCTCCTGCTTTCAAATGGGGGATGCTGCACTGAGCTCGGCTGAATGGGAGGACTGCAACAGCTGGTGGTTGTGGCATTGCTGGAACAGGCTGGCTCACCCTTCCCTCCGCTCAGAAAAAAAATAAAGGCAAAAAAAGACACAAGAGCACTGACAAAAAAAAAATAATAAAGGCAGTAACTCGCTTTCCAGAAGTTCCTAATGCTGCAACAGGCAAAGCACTGGAGATAAAAGAAATATAAAAGCGAGGGAAAGAGGAGAAAAAATGCATTTATGGGCTCTCAAACTAACAGCATGCAACTCTCATATTATTTTTCCTCCTTAGCCTTTGAAACAGAACAACGGCCTGGAGCCTTCTCGGCAGATGGACAATGTGCGTGCCTTAACCACTTAACAGCCATTAGCCTAATTTCACGTACTGGAGCCAAATTAAATAATAAGTAAGAGGCTATGAAAAGCTGGTTTGGAGGCTGCGTTACTGCCTTTCACTTGATAACCTTCTCATAAACAGATGCTCTCTCTCTACCCTATTAACCTTGTCTGAGCGCGGGGAGGGGGCTTCGGTGAGGCAAACGAGGCAGACCTCGGTGGGGAGGGGGGAGATGAGCTGGAGGGGCCAGATGTTGGGGCCCTCCCTGTTTCGGAGGCTCCTCTCGGCTTTGTCCCCGATGCCCCGGCCCTGGAGAGGACCCTGAGCTAAGAGCCCGTTCTGCGGTTGCGCCCGGGTCGCCGGCACGTGCCAAGCGATTCATCTTGATCAGCGAGTCCATCTGTACCTGCTGGGCGAGGCTGCACCACCCGGAGCTGATTTTGTGGACAAATCTGCTTCACTTGGAGGAGAGGGGAGATGCTGCTGATAGACACGAAAGGGGAGGTGGCCACGTGGCTCGGTGCCTGATCCCTCCCTGGTTTTGGCTGGGGGTGCTGCTGCCTCCTCCGTCCTCGCTGTGCCACCAGCTCGCCCTCTGCGATGAAATCATTTTGCTGCTCTTTGCCTCTCTCCCCCTCCCCGCGCTGAAATAGAAACAAAAGTACTTGCCTAAGCTTTGGGAATTTGGGAATATTAGTTTGCAAAATGCTTTTGACGCTGCTGTGGTGCTGGGAGGGTGAGGCATGTGCAGGTGTGTGCAGAAAAGGTGTTCTGCATTTCTTTCTGGCCAGAAAGGTTTGGGCGTGGCTGCCCCATTCCCTCACCACCCCCCACTAACTCTTGCTCCGTGCTTTGCGTCTCAACTTTAGACCTTTAGAAGTTTTCAGGGGATTATAGATGACCGTGCAGCTATTTTTGGTGAAAGCTTTTATTTATTAAAAAGCCATCTTCCTTCATTAAGAAGATACATTGATGGGAAGTAGATGAGTGGCTCTATTACTGGCGTCTGGCATGCTGGGCAAGCCTGGGGCCGCTGAGATCGTGTGTTTTGTACCCTCCCTCAATGCAAGAAATGTCTTAAATGGAGCCAAGAAACATTTGGTGCAGGAACCACCCCAAATTTGCTGCATGAGCCATCCCCTCACCCCACCTGCAGCATCTTGGATAGATGTGGGAAGGTTTGGTGCAAGATTTCCTGCGGTTCCTCGGTGCCAGCAGCAACTTGCCTTTCCTTCCCTGTTGGTTTTCCTCCTTTGTCTGAGTTGTCACACAGGCTCTGATTTCATATGCAAAATCCATCCTCTGACTGGCACGGAGGCCGATAAAGCCGGGGTTCTTCTAAGTTTACTTCATTTTAGTCCAAGTAGGAGTCAATGATTTGCTGCCTGCGGTGACGACGTTTGGAAAGGCTTTGTGCCGAGTGGATTCTCTGAGGTTCAGATGAGGAAGAATCTCATTTTCCTGTGGCCTTGCCCTCCGTGGGGCACTCGCAGCGTCCCTCTCCGTTACCTGGCTGCCTATCTGCACTAGACTTGCAGGTACTTAATGTCTTTGAGCCATCTGTTCCTCTGTCAAATTTAGTTAAAATTGGCCAAAGGCTTCACGAATTATTGGGGAAGATTGCTAGACAGAGGTGTGCAGGTGAAAAGCACGACTGAATAAGCTCATCCCAGTAGGACTCAAGGCTAAAAATGTATCAGGGTATGTTTTTTGGAGGCAAGGCAGCTTGGAAAATGGGATCCATAGCCAACCTTTCCCCAGCACAGGAGACATTAGTTTTGAGTCTGTTTTCTGGTGTTCCTCAGTGGAGATGGACTTTGCCTTGGGTGGGATGTGGCACTTTATCTTTTATTTCTGGTAACACACGGCTTCCTGTCCAAAATGAGCCCCGTCCATGCTTTCCCAAGGCACTGATCCTTAGCCCAAGATGCTGCAGCTGTATTTTCAGGCAGCTGTTTGCTGAAGAGCGCCTCCATCAAGGACTGGGAGGGCTCTCTCAGCCTGAACAAGACATTAACTCTGGGAGAGCAGTGTGCTCCTGTTGGAGACTGCTTTGTCCAGGAGTGTGTCTTAAAGCAGGATGGTTTGATTCTGTCAGGGGTGCCATGATTCTGTGTTCCCTGTCAGATCCATCCAGAAATTCTGGCATCCAGAAATGAGGGGTCTGATCTAGGCAGGTCTTGGGAAGAGAGAGGGACCAGCCCATCTCCCACAGTCCAGTCTCTTGTTTAGTACAGGAGGGCATGGGCTAAGGGGGAAGAGAGAAAAAGCAAAGGAATTGGCAAAAATTCTGTCAAAAAATTCTCTTGATCCGTTTCCAGAGGAGCCCAGAAAAGCAGGAGCAATCTGGGATACCTGCTCCTGTAACTGCAGGTGTCTGAGGTGATGGATGGCTGTGTCTGAGAGCGTTTGTCCAGTCCCCCTTTGCCATCACTGGGGAGCACTGGGCCTTTTTGGGGTGCAATTCATCCCAGCCTAAGGCAGGTGTCTGAAACAGGTCAGACAGATTGTGTCCTAGCAGTGCCTTTTTCTCTCCATTGGCTGTAAAACGGGGTCCAAATGGCTGAACTTGGCTGGTGAGGTGATACATCCCAACCCCAGCATTGAGAGGAAGTCATAGATCAGAATAGGAAATATCTAACATTGATCAGGTGTATTAGAGCCTCGTGAGGGTGTTGAGCAGCAGGAAAACACCTGGTACTGCACTAAGCAGAAAGAGGGGAAAGAAATGGCTTTTTTTTTGTGATTTTTTTGCATCCTGAGTCCATTTAAATCTCATCCCTGTAACTTCCAGGAGACTCAGCGAAGCAATTCTGCATGTGGCTTGTCATTAGGTGCCTCACCCAGCAACCTGCAAGTTCATTAGTATTCCTTTTAGTGCTAACAAAATGTCTGAGCTGCATCTTTTCTGCATGAGAGGCTGAAACAGAGGCAGTAAAGGGAAAAATCCGACTCCAGCTCTACGGAGACCACCCAGAGCGGGTCCCTTCTGCCAGCAAAGCGCTGCTCGTGTCAGTGTGGCAAAACCACAGGAGTGCAATAAAAAAACCCAACCCCAGAAGTTGGTGGGAAGAGAATTTTAGCTTTATAACTGCATCTGCAGTGGGGTCGCTGCCGACGTGGCAGTTTGAGCTGAGGATGTTCCCACCCCAGCACAGCCGTCGCTGCAGAAATCCACGGGAGTGAACATCTGCAGGTAAAGAGGCAGCCTGGAGGGTTAGGTTACGGATGTTCCTGCTTCTCCTGCCTCTGTGGGAACCCACAGGGCTGCTTGGCTCTGCTTCCTGGGCTGGAAAATGTGGATCCAAGCTCTGTTTGTGGCTGGGGTGGTGGGTGAGGAGAAGGCAAAGCAGCGCGAGGGCCGTGGCTGTGCCCTGCCTGCCTAAGAGGCTTCATTGATTTTTCTTTTCTTCAATGGAAACAGAACTGATATCCATTTACCAGCCTCCCAGCCTCTCCAGAGCCAGCCATGGAGGCAGCAAGGCCTTTATTGCTTTTTTTTTTTCTTTCCTTTTCTCTTAGGCTTGTGGGTTTCTCTCCCATTGCACCTTGCTAGTGCTCAGCAGCTCTGGCTGCAGCCGGGGGATGCAGAGGGGTTTGAGAAAAACGAGGTGGAAATGCAGCTCCCCTAATCCCCAGTGTGTTTTGGGAGCCCCCCCCATGTATTTAACCAGCTCAGACATCCACAGAGAGCTCTGTGAAGTTTCCAGGGGGAGATGGATGGGAGAAACCATCTCCCCCGGCTTTATTTGGCAGCTCTGGTGCTTTTTGCTCCCTTGGGAATGGAGCACAGCCAGGCTGGGAATAGTGGGGTGCGGGGTGGGTTCTTGGGGTGTTAGAAGGCTCTGGGAAATGGGAAGCTCCAGTCCAAAGGGTTTCATTCCTCTCCTTGCAATGAACATTTGTTTACTGGAGGCTGGAGGTGAGAGCTGAGGGGCTCGAGGAGGCAAGAGCCAGGATCTCACTGCTGGTGGCTTCATCACCTGCTTTGGCTGCATCCCGGGAATTATCCCAAATTTCTGTGCAGTTGTTTGGGACAAAAACGTTTTCCTTTCTCAGAACCTGTGGCAGGTGAAGAGAGCAAGAGCCATTTATGGATGAAAATCGAGTTTTTCATTTCAAGTTTTGCAAAATAACCGATATAGATTTAGCATTGTATCTGTCTCTATGATGTAGATTTATGAGCCTTATGTATATTTTATCTGTACACAATTGATCTTAGACAATTAATGTCTCCTGAGTTCTCAGCAGAATTTTTTTCTTGGTATTTTCCTTATTTACTTCTTTTCCCCCTTACTTTGGGTGGGTTTGTTCCTCGCTGCTGTCACTGTGCAGCTCTCCAATAACTGTGTTTTGCATTCAGTTGCAGAGTTTTCTTTGGGGGGTTGGTTGTTAATATACAGTTTATGAAGAAGCCTGATTTTTGGGAGCCATGTATGTTTACAGCAGAATGTTTCTGCAGCGAAAGGGAAGGTCTCGGAAAAACAAAAGAACAAGGGGGGAAAAAGAGATTATTGGGTCTTTTTGGCCAGTGAACAGTGCAGAGATGCCTCTGACATTTTCCCAGACTGATTAGACAGGTCTCGAGCTGACTCAGGTACCCGCTTTCCAAATGTCTCTGCCTGGACCAGACCTCAGCTGCTGATTTAATGGCAAACCTCTTGTTGCTATCCTGGCTGATCCTGCACCATTCCCTGCTGGAAAAACAGCCTCGGCTCTGGGTTTTAATGAAGGAGTTGTTAATGCTGTGGTGGAGGGAAAGCTTCCTGCTTCATTAGGACAAGACAGGAGCTTCCTCCCTCACCCAGTCCCCGTGTGCTTGGAAAATCCTCACAGTCCCTGTGCACATCGATCCCATTCCAGTTCTGGATGCTGGTGAAGTTAATGAATTCCATCAAAATCAGGATGTGGTGTGCTTGGCTTTCTGGGTGGCTTTTGGTGTTCATCTCACCAGCTGCTCCAGAGACTTGGCGGGACACGTGGCTGTGTGGGAGCACTGGGAGGGAATGTCCTGAGCTGGGAAAAATTCAGATGCTGGAAATGGAAGCACTGGGAGCTGTGGGCTTCGTGCTTGATCGCTTTCCTGATTGGTACTATTTAAAAAAAAATGCATTAGAGAAAGAATGTTTGATTTCAGGAGTGCCTGGGTGCCGACACCATCTCTGTTTGTTTTCCTTCCTTTAGCAGAAACCTTGTAAAATTTTTATGAAGCATTAATGGAACAGAGATTTCTTTTTCCTCCAGCAAATTTCCTGAGGTGAAGGTAACCCCCACAAGGCCAGCCCAGTTCTGCACTCTTGAGAAATGCAGGACAAGGAGTGCTTTGGGGTAGTTCCCACCTGGGATTAAGAAGAGAAGGAAGAGTCTGTTCTCATCCTCCTGCGTGTGGTGATGTGGTGGTTGGCCCTGGAAGGGGACAAGCTGCTGGGAAGGAAGGGCAGGAGGTTTAGGATGTGTTGAAAAAGTGCAGGGATGCACACGTGGATCTTCAGCTCAGCATCGTAAACTAACCCTGACCTTGAGGTTCACCTCGAGATTCACCTCTCAGTTTGTGGGGAAGGACATTTCAAGGTTGGTGAACATCAAGGGGAGAAAAAGTGAAATGTAGCATCCCAGCCATCCTCTCCTGGTATCCCTTCAGCATGTTGGGAATGTGCTTGCAGACAATAAACTGGTCAGAAGTGATGGATAAGAGGTTTCTTCCACTTTTTTTTTTTTTTTTTAAATTTCGTTTAAATCTTCTGTGTTGAATGCTGTCATCCTCCTTTGGAAGAGAAAGGCTAAGCTGGGATCAGAGCAAAATCTCAGAGGCTGTGGTTTCTCTGTCCAGCTCTGCCAGGGATTTCCAGCAGGACTGGTGGTAGAGAGCTCATTTTACAGCAGTGCCTCAAGCCATATCCCTTCAAGAGTTAGCTGGGTAAGGAGAGCAAACAAGCCCTGGCAGCAGCCCTGCAGAAAAGCATGGAAAACATCCAGCTCTGAGGAGCTTAATGGGAAGTTATTAGCCGGAATATCCTCCTTATTGTGGAGGCCGGGCTGCCTTATCATCCTGACAGCCCCGAGTAATTGATGTCCCTTCAGAAGGAAGGTGAGCAGAGGATTTGTGGCTCGGTGGGAGCTTTTGCTCTGCTTGACCTTCCCGTTGGCTGAGGATTGTGGCACCGTGGGTGCAGCTCCGGGAGCCGGGCACGGGGCACCGGCCGGGATCGGGGAGGCACGGGGAGGTCGGGATGGCAGAGAATGAGCAGAGGGCAAACGAGGACACCGATGGCTCGTGGTTGACATTTGGTCCTGTGTGGAAGCCTGGGCTCAAGTCCCGTGGCAGAGCAGGGGGAACATTCTGGTTGCTCGGATTTGGAGGGGCGGTGTTGTCCCTGGGGTTTGCTTAATTTGCTAAATGATGGAGCTCAGCAGCCTGGGAAATTTAGAGCCTGGGCACGGATGAGTCCCATGATTATGGGTGAAAGGGTATTTGCAGTTACCATGGATAATGGGACGTAAACCTGCATCATCCCAGTGATGCTGGGAACACCTGCAGAGGGCTGGCAGGGGCTGCTCCACCTGCTGCCTGGGACTTGTGTTCAGAGAAAGTTTCACAACTTATTACAGAAATGGTCAAGACTTGTGTCGGTGGTTCTGGAAGGGCTTTCACGTCCTCAGGGTTTACTTTGACAGGAATGAGAAATAAATCAGAAGCTTCAAATGTTAACTCTTTCTGTTCTGGTCCCCATATGGCTCTTTGGTAAACTACTCTGTCTCATATATTTTTTTCTGAACTTTCTTGAAATATGCAGTAGCAATCAAGGCAATTAACTATAATTGCAGAGAGACTACCTTGTGAAGGCGGGCCACAGAAATAGGCAGGTAATTACAAGGAGTTATAAATGGATGGTTATTTACATCAGGAGTGATGCACGGGGATTTAGTTATCGGAAGTGGCAACTGGTGATGGAAGCACAGGGCAGTTGTCTGGGGTCGTTCCTACAAGATCCTGGTGTGCCCAGACCCCTGTCTGGTGTTGACCCTCTCCCTCTGTAACCTGGGGACTGTGTGTCCACCACCTCGGGATCACCAGCAAGCTGTCAGGGTCTTTAGGAGCGCTCTGCTGTCTTCAAATGAAATGAAAAGATTATTTAATTAGGCACATCTCTGAAGGGACACGGACTTTGAGGGTGAGCTGTTAGATCTGATTTCTGAGCGATGCCTTGCTGGCCTCCTGCTGCTGAGCAGCTCGGGGTGGGCTGATGGTGAGCAGCTACAGCAGCACCCAGAGCCGCCCCATTGCTGAGCTGACCTGGGGCTTACTCCTGCTTGCCATGTCCTGACCCCTTGCAGTTGTAGACCTGCCTTTCTCTTACGGGAAGAAAAAAATGCCTTTTAGGTGTTCTTTCCCTTGGGGAATTCACGGGGCAGAAAGATCTGACTCACCTCTCCATGCTCCTCGTGCTTTAGGAACGTAACGCAGTTGCTACGAGGGCCAGCCACGACCGTGTAGCTACGTGCTGTGCTTTTGTAGGGCTGACAGGAGCCTCGTGTCATGCTGCTGCCTCTTCCCTCTGGAGGAGCACTTGGTAGGCATCATGCTCTACGCTGAAATGATTTTTTAAACCAGATTTGAAAACGCTGTTAGGAATCGAGGAGGATGCCTTTCCCGTAGTAGTGACAAGCACCCCGAGAGAGCAGCCACTGCAGGAGCGGCTCCAAGGAGCAGCGCAGTCGGGCTCGTTTCAGGAGACGAGGTGCTTTGGTGGCAGGACATCTTGTGAGTTGTGTAGATTTCCTGGCCCTGGTGTCCCCAGAGAGGTTTAAAACTTTTACTGCCCTCTTGCTTGGATGTACTTAGCAACACAGAGATTTCAATTATTTAAAGGTACAGGAAGACATGAAAGCCATTAAGGAAGGGACCTGGTGCCCTCCAGAGATGTTGCTGCCTTCTCCAGCTTGCAGGACTGGCTGCAAAACTCAGCACTGAATCAGGGAATGAAGCGAAGAACGGATGAAAACCACCTTGGAATAAAGCCAGAGTTGGGTTTTGGTGGGAATCGTTGGCTGGGTGCAATGAGGGGCTGCTTGGGGTGGACCCCAAAGGGAGAACAGCAAAGCCTGTGCAAGGTGGGGTGAAACAAAGAGGAGATCAGGCAGCAGGGTGTAAAAGGTCAAGATGTGGTGTCACTTGTGTTCACTGTACCTTGGGCAGAGATGGGACTCCATGTCCAAGGGTGGTGATGCGATGCACGGTGAGGAGGAACTCGGTATGGATGAGTGGGTGGCGTGGAATCCTTCCAGCCCCTCTGTGGGTCTAAGGGTGGCCTGGGCACAAGGAAAGGTTCACTCTGATGCCCAGGGAGTTTGGGGCAGACTGCTGCCTTCCAGCCCTGCTGCCACAGCAGAGCTGGCTCTCTCCAAAGCTGTCGTTAGCTCAGTCACAGAGCTGGGATTTACACTGGACATGATCGTGTGTTCTCCCCAGAGCACGGCGGGTTTGCTGTGCTCGCAACAGGTCACCCCTCTGCAACGAGCTGAACCCCAGGTGTTGGAATGCTGGCCATGTTCCAGAGAGCTGGGGTTGTTTCTGCTGGCAAAGGCAGTACTTTCAGTGTCTTCCAGACTTCACCATTGTTTCTTTCCAAATTCTTCCTTAGTGGCTTTCTGTGCCTGTCTGGAATTGCCACTCAGGTGGCATCAGGTTGTTAAACTCTGAGACTTTCACCCCAGACATGGCTGCGTTTAACTGCTGAGTGAAGCAGCTCATTTATTACCTTGTGTTGCTGGATCCATCACGGTGGAAGGCGATGCACAAATAGCAAATGGATTTAATTACAATTTTAACCAAAATGAAACCGTTGTGTTCAGAGATGCAGGGTAGGGAGCTCACTCTGGGCTGAGAACACGTGAAGTGGGAATGGTGGGTGACCAGCAGGTCTTCTCCAACTGCAGAAACTCTTCTTCACACAGAGCAAGTACATTTGATTTATTACAACTGGAAGTGGAAACATTACTGGAGCAGTAGGAGAATTAAAAACATGCGTGGCATGGATATGATACAGAATAACTAATCTTTGCTGACATTTACTGTCAGTCATGGCTAAGGAGAAGATAACTAACTCTGCCTCTCATGTTCTGTGGTCTGCACTCTTCAGTCATGAAGATAAATGTCAGGCATCAGCTGTCCTTGTGTACAACCATATTCTGCTTTCAACAAATTCTTATGCTGGAAGGTGAATCTTTGTGGAGCCCAGATCCAAAATCCTGGAGACTTTGTGTGGAAAGGTTTTGGTCCCAAAAGAGGGACCCGAAGTGTCCCCTGCACCGAGAGCTGCCACGGTGGCCTTGATGGTGATGTCCCCATGAGCCAGATGGAGCTTGGAAGAAACCTTGTGCTGCTCTGATTTCCCTGAAGTGTTTATATCCTACATGGATCTGCCTTTATAATCAGTCGGACATGGGCTATCTTTTCCCATGGCAGCCAGACCAAATTCCACATGCATTTTTCCCGTAGAAATAATAATGCCTTTTTAGCCATCTGAAATCATTTCCCCATTCATACAAGAGCTCTCAAGTTGTCCGGGGGAAAGGGAAAGCATGGAAAAATAAGCCAAAAACGGCTCTTTATTTTCGAGTGTGTCATTTGAAATGAGGGGGGCCAAACACTCAGCTCTTGTCGCTTTAATTTGAACTGCTTGACTCGGGGTTATTTTGGAAGGCGCGTGAAGTGGAGGAGGTTCAAGTTCAGTCACAAGGTGGGAAAATATATTTTGGGGCTTGTGCGAGGAGATTGAGTTTTCTTTTGTGTGGGGGTGAGGGAAGCATTTATCCAGCTTATATCCTCCATGGAAAAAAAAAAAAGATGGAGAAAGACACGAAGACCAGAGAAGACAAACAGGGACGTGCTCCTGTTAATGGCAGGGGCGGGAGCACGGCTGGGGAATCTGCCTATGGGCACTTACAAACTCTGTTTCCCTCCTAGAGGTGCCTACAAGGGCAGAGTTAGCAGTATATTATTAATAATAAATAACAGTAGGATGGTAAAATGTTTGCTTAAATATCCTGTGTCATTCAGTGCATCTCCCCGTGCCGAACAAGGGAAAATTGTAAACACGTGTGAGAAGGGTAAATACGAGACAGGGAGGGAGATAAGATGGAGATCAAGAGCTTCATCTTTTTCCTCCTCTTGTCTTTTTTTTTTTTCCCTTTTTCTTGGCTTATATATTATAATAATGCAATTCCCAGTTCCCCAGGTGCTCTTTAGGGCTAGCTGGTCATTTCTGCACGCAGAATGAATCCAGGCCGGGTGAAAAAGTGGAAGGAAAGGTCGCGTAGTAACATTCCTGTCATACAAAATCTGCTGGTGAGCGGGGAGGGCGCGGGGCTATCGCCTCGTGAGCTGCAAATAGAGCTGTTAGTGTGCCATCAGATAGCTGCCGGCCATCGATAGCGCCGTATCAATGGGATAAAGATAAACGCGAAGATAAGAGAGTCGGGTTTGCCTTGAAATCCACTTGTGGTTACCAAAAGGCTTTGTCTTCACGTTGATTTCTTCATCCCCGCTCCTGTGGTAAATGCCAAGGCTTGAAATCTTATTTATGGTGACGCTAATGAAAAAATGTCCAGCAGAGCCAGCGCTTCACCCAAAGGATATGAAGATCTTCTGTGCTGTCTTAATTAAGTGAGGTAACGGGGAGACTTCTGAAGCCACCCAGCAGTGCTTGAATGGCTAATTCTCTCCAGCATGGCATTAAAAATTAGGAACATTTAATAAGCGGGGTTAGGTGCCCCCTGAGTTACGGTTTCAGCAAGATGCAGTTAAGCCCAGTCTTTTTGCCTGTTTTTGAAGGTCTGACTCATCTTTCCCAGCACTTCTCTGGCAGCTGTGAGGGCATGAAACTTTTTTGGATCGGAGATAAGATTCATGTCGTAATCACATGATTCGGGGAGCTGGCGCTTTAAGGGAAAGAGAGCTAAAAATAACCAGAATTGGTGACAAGATAGTAGCAATTTTGGCTTTTTCTACCGTGAAGGGCTGGTTGCCAGCTCTAGGGAAAGGAGTCAAGGGCTTCATTCTGCAGTGGGGTTCCAAAATGTCATTGCTCCCATGATAATGTGGGGTAATAAAAAAAAAAAAGGAAAGAATAGGGAGGAAAAAAGATGGAATGGAAGTGAGAGCAAGTAGTGGGGAGATTTAGAAGGGGTAAATATTGCAACATAAATAAAAGGGAGGGAGGGAAGCAGGGCACATCTTGGACTGGTGCTGCATGGGCCCTGATGGTGCTGAAGGAAGACAAAAGCAGTGAGACAGAGCGAGAAGCACAACGACTTTAATTTGTAGGCAGAGACTGTTAAGAGAGAGAAAAAAAAAGGTGATTTGAGTTCTTTTATTCATTACTAACCATAAAAAGCCCAGACTGTGTTGCCAGTGGCTTTAAAATCCAGGATCCTATTAAACCTTCCTTGATAGTAACTCAGCACTTGGAAACGGAGTTAAAGAAGGAGCAGGCGAGAGGGAGGAGGGCTGGGGGAGCTGGCTGGATCCAGGAGAGGTTTAGGGCGAAGGTCTCACCTTTTTCCTGGCAGTGCTTTTTGGGAGCAAGGGGCCTGTTTGCTTGGAGAACCCTGGCAGGAGTGGCAGCACCCCAAAGCCCCTTGCGAAGGGATGGCCCCGGCTGCTGCTCCCTAGGAAAGGGCACTGCTCCCCGTTCGCAGGTATTAAATCAGGCTTTATGCTGCTGCTCACAAACCAGCTGCAGCTCCGGGGAGGCTGCACGGAATGCGAGATGAGATGGGAGAGATCAGCAGATAAATGCGATGGATAAAGCCAGCAGCAAAAGGTTCTGTGGATTAAATCCCGGTATGATAAATAGCAGCGTGTGGCTGTCTGGTTGGGGTTTGACACCAGGGTGAGCTGGGGCTGGGCTGGATCAGGACAGTGCCAAGGAATGTACTGGGAGAAATGGTTAATTCCCCCTCTTCGCCTGCAGCCTCACCAGCGGTCCCTGCACACCCCCAGGGACTGTCCTTCCCTGTTTTCCACCGTGCTGCCAACCTGCAAAGCCCGCGCCCAGCTCAGGGGAGAGCTGTAATTAAAAGAGCTGTTCCCCGAGACCCAACGACTTATTGATTTTGTGTGTGTGCGGGGAGCGCTCGCTCCTCTCTCCTCGGGGAAATAGCAGAAACCATTCATTTCTAAGCCAGGCTCGGAGCTGACATGCAGGTCTGTGCCATACCACGTCCTCAGCTCCCTGCGACACGTGCACAGCGGTGCAGCCGGGCGAGGAAATAGCTCCCACGGGAGGTGCTCGAGGGGATCTCAGCTCCTCGAGGATTTTCCTTCCCTGCTGGAGTTCTGGTAGTGGTGGGAATACAGAGATGCTGTATTTCGCCTCGCTCCACACCTCGCACTGAGGATCTCCAGGCAGCGAGCAACAGGTCTGGGGAGCCTCCACAGCTCTGATAGAGATGTCACTTGGCTGGGAAAGAGGGAGAAGGAAACAGGGCTGAGCATCCCTTCTCTGAGCCGGCACAGAGAATCCGGAGAGGCACAGGGAGCTGCTGCTCCGGTTCGTGAAGTGGGTAATCAGCCCTTTTTATGAAGTCTGACTCCAACCTCTTTGAATTTCACCCCGTGTTCTTCCTGTTGTGGAACAGAATTGACTGATAAAGGTCTTATCTGGTCACTGTGCTTGAGGGGATCGGCGCAGCCGGAGGAGCGTGGCTGTGACCGGAGCCTCGCTGGGAACGAGCGTGGCTGGGGCATGGAGGGCAGAGCAGGGGTGAGAGTCACCGAGTGACAACCAACAGCGTGGGGTGACAACCATGCTGAAGTGGCCAAGAGGGATGGTGCAGGGAAATGGGGTTTGGGGGTGAACCCATTTCTGTGTGGAATTTGGGAATTGCCTCCTGCAGAGCTGCCTTTGCCTTTCCCAGAGGGGCGCGGTGTGTTTGCAGATGGTTTCTTTGTTTGCTTCGTAAGAAAAGTGACAAATTGCAAAATTAACCAGAAGTACAGGCTTCTGTCATCACTTTCCCTTCCTAATGGAAATCCAGAGGATCCTGCGTAGTAACTAATCAGTCAAGCGGAGGAGTAAGATGGTTAATGCAGGAAAAATACTCCTCTCGGTGCCTTGTCTGGGAGAGACTCGACAGCTTCATGCTCAGCTATCAATCTGAGCAGTGGAAGGAGACACTGGCAGCTCTGCGTGTCTGTGCTGAGGAGAACATCAGGGTGGGCGGATTTGGGCACTTGAATACCTGAAATAAAACCCTGTAACGGAATCAAGGGATCCCCCGGCACCTTTTCCCTCCTTGGAATTATAAGGAGAACCAAGAAAATCCTCCAGCCCACGAGGTCTCCCCCTAAACCAGGCATTTCCGAAGGGGCTGAAAGGAGAGGAAGGAGTCTCATTAGCCACCCTTTGGAAGCTTAATTTCAGGCGAGCCTGCCAAAGCTCCATCGCCCCTCGGATGGGAAGTGCTGGAGAGCTCCAACAGCAGCTCTCCATGTCCAGACCAGCCTTGGAGAATATCTTTAAGTATTATTTGAGGATTTGGCCGGCTGGAACTGGGCGAGCTACAAAATCCAGATATAGTTGTACTTGGCAAGAGCGTCTTCCCCCTTGCAGGGGGCAAGGCTTTGCCCTTTGCTAAAGCCTGAACAAACTTCCATTAGGAATTAAGTGGAGTCCTGTGCGTTTCAGCAATCTGGGATGGCTTCCTTCATGTTTGCCCTGCTTAGCTCACGGAATTCTGCAGAGCATCCATTTTCCTAGAAAGCTCTGCACCCATCTGCTCTGTCGACTTTAGTAATGGAGCTAAGACCCCCCTGTTTCCCGAGCCAGGGTGAGGAGATTATCCCTCTAATATAATTCAAGGAAACCCCTCAGCTCCCAGCTGGCTCAGGCAGTTGCTGGGTGATAGAATTCACTCCAGAAACAAAAAACCTGGTCAATGTGGCTCCAGATGGAATGCCTGCAGTTGGAGATGACTCTGGAACAGGGGTTTAAACAGCTCCACCAAACTTTTTCTCATTTTCTCTCAATTTTGAGGCTGAATGAGCTTGGTTCACCGAGTACACTGGTGTTTTGTGGAGAGATTTAGGGAGGTAAAATGTGTTTTTCCAGTTTGTGGAGTTGATCCTCCAACTGGATCAGTGTGTAGGGGCTCAGTGCCTCTCTCAGGTACAAAACCTCTGCTTTTCCATCACCTGTCTCATGGGTTTAGACATTGTGGGAATGGGATTTGGGGCAAACTCCAGGTACTGAGTGTTGAGGAGAGGGGGAGTGATTTACAGCATCCCCTTTCCAAAGGGTGTCCTGGCTGAAAGCTTCCTGTTGTGCATTTGCCATGGAAAACATTCCATGAGGAACTTTGCTGTGTGAAAAACCACCTCCCTAACAACAAAACCAAAAAAGAAATACAAACCCATAGAGACAATAGAAAAAGATATTGATTTTTAGTTTGGATCCTTCCAGAGGAGTCTGTGCAATCATCGGTCCCTGTCTGTCCGCCTTACCCGCTCCCACCCCTCTGTAGTTTCTGAGCCCTTTGGCCAATTCCTGGCCAATTTCTACCCAATTTGACAGAAGGAAAGAGGTCTCAGAGATATTAAATTTCTATAAATTTCATTAAAAGAGGTGGCTGGGTAAAACAGCCCAGCTATTACAGCAGCCCCATGAGGCTGGGGCTCCAGCATATGCAGAGCCTTTGTTAGACAGCAGACAGCGGTTGAGGAGAAAGACTTTTCTGTATAAGCAATTTCAGGGAGGAAAAAAACCATCTTTGACCAGCCCTTGCACCTTCAGAGCCGCCGGGGAACGTGGCTGGAGAGCCCTTGAAGGCCGTGTTACATTTGTTCTGCTGCCTGTGGATGGTTGTTCGTTCAGAAATGAACTTGTAAGTCCTCGAAATAGGTCACGAGCGGGATGGAGGGAGCGTTCCGGCCTCGTTCGGGCGTCTCCACACCAGAATAAATCCCAGCCGTGGAGATCTGGCTGATTTCTTCCCCCACCCCAGCGCTCTCTGCTTTTTTTTTTTCCCCTTCTGAAAATGCTGAGCTCCAAATTGGGAATTGGTTCCGAGCGGAGCCCCGCGCGCCCGGCGGGGAGAGGATGCGGAGGGGTGGAAGAAGGCAGCCGGCAAGGCCAACAGAAAGCTCGGTGTTATTAAGATTTTTAAGATATACAGTTTTGATAAAAGCTTGCAAGTAGCAAATTTGCTATCAAGCCTAATGTAGCATGGCAGATTTTGTCTGAGCTAGCAAAGGATCACATTTGCAGCTCCTCTGAGGCGGGGAAGTGGGCTCAATAGGCTATTTTCCACATCCATGCTCTGTTCCTAAAAAAAAAGAAAAAAAGGGAGGGGGAAGAGGGGAGATGGAAAGGAAAATAAAGACAGTTTCTCTTTTTTCACTTTCCCCTGATTTTGCATGTGTTTGCCCTGAATGTTAATTGCCGATAACCTGCGCGCTCAACACCGGCTTTACCGTGGGATTTGTGTTTTGCTGGGTGTGCAAAGTTGCTTAGGAACACTTCCAGACGGATTGCAGAATTTTGGCAAGTCTGGCATGTTCCCGATCTGTTGGCATTTTCTTTTTGACCCCTGTTTCGTGGAATTAATACCTCACTGCATCTTCCTGCACCGTACTGAAGCTGTGAGGCTGCCCAGGGGGTGGGGGGAGGCGGAGACAGCATAAAATATCCATCAAAAGTTGGGTTGGTTGGATAGTTGGTATTAATCAGGACCTGGTTTCTGCTGTCTGAGCTTGGGTTATGTTCAAAAATTAAAGTTTTGGGAGAAAAATTCTTAATTCAGCTGTCCCACCATCACTCAGAGGGGAACCTGATACAGAGGGAGACTATTTACAAGGGCCTGGAGGGACAGGACAAGGGGGAATGGCTTCAAACTGACAGAGAATAGGGTTGGATGGGATATTAGGAACAAAATCTACCTGGTGAAGGTGGTGAGGCCCTGGCACAGGGTGCCCAGAGCAGCTGTGGCTGCCCCTGGATCCCTGGAAGTGTCCAAGGCCGGGTTGGACGGGGCTGGATGTGTGACCCAGCCTGGGATGGGATTCCTCACTCACCTTCTCAGCGCAATAAAACAGATATTTAGATGTGGCCTGGAGGAGACTGGATGTTTTCCTGTGCTGATATACTCACATTTTTCTCATGCATGAAGCAACTCTTCTTGTTTTAAGAGACTGTGGCGTATTTTCCTGCTCAGGAGAGAATGGGGAGATGCTTTATTTTTTTATGGGGTCAGGCGTGTATTTTGCTGATGCCCTCTGCGATGTGCTGCCGGTTTTATTTGCATTTACTGTCATTCTGTGGCTTAGTGACCCAATGTGCTTCTGCCCTGGCTCCCAGCTGCTCCCTGCAAGCTCTGGCCACATCCCTGGATCCTGTATTATCCTTTGGCCCTTCTTTCCCCCGTTTCTGCGTGGCTTTCGGTACCTCGTGCAGTCCATTAATGCCTCTTTGTCACTGCCTGCCTGATGGGTTTTCTTTCTGCCTCCCTGCTGCATCCCTAATCTTCCAGCCTTGGCTTCATGTGAGGGGGGGGAATCAAAACCCTGCTGCTTCTGCTAAATCAAGTGGTGTTTGTGTTGGGAAATGAGAGAGTGTGATGCCATCAAACTCACTTATTCCAGAGCTCCGCTAGGGTTGCATCCCGGCTGCTCGCAAATCGCGTTATGTGGAGCCAGGGAGCTCAGGGCCTGGCAGAACATCTCCCGTGGCTGTGCCCTGTCCTGACAGGAGGGAAACTGCTTATTTCCCCCCTATATTTTAGGAGAAATATGGGGTTTGTCTTTTTAAGGGCTCTGGTGCTGCCCCTCGTCCCGTGTCCTCCCGGGCAGCAGAGCTGAGCCAGGGTGACGTCCCCCAGGGCTTCCCTGGATTCAGGCAGCAGATCTTGTAAATGTACAGGACCATTTAGGCTTTTAAGACATCTGAGGTCACTTTTCATCGCAGGCTGGGCCACTGCACAGTTTTACAGGGTCATAAAAGCCCTGACAGGAGTCATAAAAGCCTCCAATTGCACTGCACAAACCCGCAGAGTATATTTTAAGGGCCCCTGAGTTTTCATTTTGCTGCTTTTATGGGAACTCATAAAAGCCTCGATGAGCACAAGCCCTGATTGGCTCCTCAGCACGGAGGTAGTTAAAATTACAGCCGACGACAAATTGTTCCAGTCTAAATAAATCAGGGGTTTGCATGGAATGCGGGAGAGCAGCCCCGCTCCCCTTCCCGCACGGACACGCCCGTGCTCCGCGGGGTCTGTCCCCGGTGTCCGTGTGGGCAGCACCCCGGTGAGCTGTGTGCTCTGCTGGCCTCACAGACACACCTGGGCTGTCCTGGTGCACGACATGGAGTGTCCTGCCGGGCCCTGTGCTGCGCTGGCCTCCCCTGAGCTTGCTGTTCTGCTGCATCACTCACCCTGCATTATGCACACGCACGCCCCATCCCCTGTCCCACCTTCCCTGCTCCCACCAAACGCTGCCCATAACCCTTCTGCTCCCCTCCAGCCCAAGCTATCCTGTCATTCCATGACGATTCATGCCTCAGACTGAGCCCCCAGTGGCCCTGCAGGGCTGTCCCTGCTTTTTGTGCCCAAGCAGATGCTCACTGAGGCAGGGACAGCCCCCTGTGCGTGGCAGTGGTTGTGACTGGAGGGGTTTGGCAGCGTTCTTGGGCTGCATTATATTTCTAGTGAGCAATGTCAGTTTGTCAAGAGGGGAATATTTCATAGAAATAGCTTGTTGTGGTGTTTATTTTTAACATTACCTAGCTAGACTGAAATAAATAAGAGTGGTTGAAATTCAAATGTGATGTTTGGAAACTACAGAATCAGACCTCGGGGTGTGACGTGACCTGAAAATGGGAATGCTTGGGACGAGTTCCCTCGCTTCCCAGGGCAGGGGGAATGTTTCTTGGTTCTGGCAGTCTCACCTGCTCTCACCAGCTGCTGTGATGGCGAGAGGGACGTGGTGAAGGGCAGTGCCACGGGAGGAAGGCGGCCAAGCAGGTGTTGTGGAATGGTTGCAGCAGCAAGTGGAGTGTCTGGCTGGGCAATGGAAATTTCCTTGGCTGTTGTCCTGCTCTCTGCACCGAGCTGGGAACGGTGAGGGCAGGTTTGGGTGGCTGGGTGTGCACTGCGCTCCCTCCCTGAGCCCTTCCCTGCCTCTCATTCCCACGGGCATCTGCTTTTCTGCTGGGATATTCCCACCCTTCCCCTGAGCTGGTTCTCACCACAGGGAGGAAAACTCCCTGTCCGTGGCCTCCTGCATTGCTGTGACCTCCCCTTTTCCCTGGCTCCGTGCCCAGGGCACTGCCCATCGTGCCAGGCCACTGCTTGGCGTGACCTGCAGGAGCTGTGGTGGCTCCCAGGGCTCAGACAAGCAAAGCCAAGCCCAAGGGACCAGGCTCAGGTCCCACGGATCCTCGGAAAGGGACCGGCCAAATCTCAGCTGTGTGACCTTCCCGCCTGGAATCTGCTTGTCACAGCTTGGGAAAGAAAGGAAGCGATCAGAAGGGTTCTCTTTGCTCTGTGAAGATAAATGTGTCTTATTTCTGTCTTGCTGTAGCTTTATATAGTAATTATATCAACTACAGCTGATCAAAGCATTTGTTAAAGAGAAAACTATCTCTCCTTTGCTTTTGTTACTGTTTGCAGCCAATTTGACAGGCTTTATATCTCTGACTACATTTTCTCTTATTTTCCACGCTTGATTTCTCTTTTTCTCTTCCTTCCCCCTTGTTGGCACCTGGCACATAGATGTATCTCCCTCCCCTCCTCCCCTCCCCCTTCCCCCTCTCTCCATCTGGCTTAATAAAAATGTTTTTTAAGCCATCCCAGGGACTCTGGAGCAGCAGCAGTCGTGTGAGTGCTCAATCTACCTGTGCCTCCTGTTGTGGCAGAGGTGGGAGCAGGGAGTGGGGTGGCTCAGCCAGGCAGGAGAGCGCCCGGAGCAGCTCCCCTCGCTCCTCACTGCTCCCCGTTTTCTATTTTCCGCCGTTATTGTTTCTTCAGGTGTTTGTGAGGGTTTAACCTCCCATCTCAGAGTTTTTCATGAGACTGGCACAAATGGGCTGACCTTTTGTCCGAGCCATATCCACAAATCCCAGAAAGCACATCCTTCCTGCTGCTTTAATATTTTTTTTATTATTTTATTTTTTTAGGATTCCTTCTTTTCCTGTTGACTTTCCATCTTTCTTTAATCTCATTTAAAACCTCTCTCTCCTCCAGTGTCTGTACTCCTTTCTCTCTCTCTCTCTCTCTGTTATTGGCTGTACGGCCAAACGCTTTAATTTATTTGCCATACAATATCTCTTTACCACTGTTCTGGGGATACAAATTGTTTGAAAGACGTTACAATAATATCCAGGCTTGGCACATCTGTTTGTCAGTGCGAAGCTTTTCCAGCTCAGCCGCTCAGGGACGTGTAGGAGGAGGGTATTTTCCTCTGCTTGAGCATCTGGGGATATTAGATGTAATTACCTGGGCTAAAACTTAGCTGGCATTGGGGTTCCTAAGGCAAAATGTCCTGGGAAGCCACTCCTTTCCCAATATTAGCGCCATGGTATCGACATCAGCCAAAATTAAATCTGTACCCTGGTGCTGGCTGGTGACAAATTCACTCCTTGCACAGGAAAAGGCTTGGGTTGATAACTGGGGGAAGAGTTCTGGGTCAAAATAGGGGTCGGAGTGGGGGGATTTGTGTTCAGGGAGTTGGTTGGTGGGGTGGGGGTCTGGCTCTGTCCCTGTTGAGGACTCTGGGCTTGTGGGTGCTCCGGTGGCTTTGCACACAGGTCACACCAGCAGCAGGGGCAGGAGCTGTCCTTGTGCCCATTCCCAGCTGGGAACGGAGCTGCAGAGGGGGGAATGGTGAGGCTGGATTTGCAGAGGGTCTCCAGCAGCCTCAAAGGTGATTTATTCCTGCTGATGCCTTTTAGCTGCGAGAACCCAGCTGCCTTGGGCTTGCTGGGCTGGGGGCAGTGCTGTTCAATCCCCCCCGTGCTTCAGGCAGGCAGCAATTGCCTCCCCTGTGGTGTTTTTAGCTCTCCTTATCAATGCACTTCATAACTCCTAATGTACATTGATTGCTGTCTATTCCACTTTTATTTTTGTGTTATGCTTGATTGCTGCTTTAGCAATAAGAATAGGGCTTTTAGCCAAAATTGTCTTTTTTGGATTGTGGAGTCCTGACTTTTTGGCTCTCTAATAAGTTTTGTGTTACGAGCCCACATTTCTCTGTTGACATTTTTCCTTCCAGCCAATTTCTGCCATAATTTTCCCCCGCGTTGGAAATGAGTCCTTTTGAAGCCCTGAGTATATATATTACTGATTGGGGCAAGCCTTTATTATCCATTGTGAATGTAATCAGGTCCTCATCACTAGTTTCTTGATAATCACTGAGCACCAGTTCAGTCATTAATTTCGTCTTTATCCATCATGTCTTCTTTCCACGTTATTTGCTAAATAGCTCGGACGTGATTGCGCCGCTCGGCATCTGAGCTTGTAACTCTTTGCTTTCTTAATGTGTTTACATTGTCAGGGTAATGCTGTCCCTGCCACTCAGGTCTGGGGGATTCTGCTGTGAAGGATGCTCAGCCAGCTCCAGCACGGAGGAGATGGATACTCCTTTGTTGGATCATCACCACTGGCGGTCTTTAGACCCTGAGGTTTCAATCCTGCCTTGCCTGCGAGCTCTAATTTATTATCTCCCCAAATCAAGCTCCTCAGAGCTGTTCATCTTCCCCCTGCTTTGCAGCGTGGTGTAGAAATTCATCCTGGTGTGTGGTTTCCCTCCGAGGTCTGTGCCTGCTCGGGTCGGTAGCGATCCATATGTATCCAATAGGTCGAAGAAATCGAAAGCTCTAAAAGTAGGAAAATAAATGGATTATAGCAAAGACGGCCCAGTCGTTCCGACCATTCGGTGATGCCAATAATATCTCCTTGCTTCTTGTCAAAGAGGTTTTCCAGTGCTTGCTGCCTCTGGGGAAGTCCTGCGGCATGGAGGGAGGGAACGAGGGAGGGAGGAAAGAGTTCATGGAGAAGCAGAGGGTAAATGGCTGCTTTGGGTGGTGTTTCATCGAATCCCAGAATGGTTTTTGTGTTAGAAGGGGCTTTGACATCCAGTCCCACCATGGCAGGGACACTTCCACTATCCCAGGTTGCTCCAAGCCCTGTCCAACCTGCCCTTGGACACTTCCAGGGATCCAGGGGCAGCCACAGCTTTGCCAAGAAGGATTGGGTTTCTCACTGGCCAGTCTTGGCATTTGTGTCCTGCTTGCCTTTTCTGGGGTGCCCTCATTAAACTGCCACACCCTATGGATTGCAGGGGTTAATTAGCCAGGGCAGGGCTTAGTCCTGCCATGGTCGTAACTTCTGGTGCCCAAACTATCTTCTTACACCTCTCCCTGCTCCTTCTGCATTGTGCAGCTGGGGAGTCCTTCAGTGCCTTTTGAGAAGGTTTTCAGAGCTCTTCTCGACTCTGCCAGGGGGAAGCTGAGGCTGCAGGCATTAAAAACCCGAGCTTCCAACTGCTGCTGATCCTTGCACCGGTGTAAAACGAGCTGAGGGATGACAGGGGCCTCGGGGGGAAGACACAGTGACTTGCAGGATTGAGCTGAGTCCTGGAGACACCTCTGCTGCCCTCCTCCTCCTCCTACTCCTCCTCCTCCCCCAGCCAAGTTCTCTGCTAACTTTTTTTCCCTGACAAGCTGCCATGCTCCCTCCTGGCTGCTCCTGTCTCATGCCTTCACTCAGTCTGCAGGGACTGGGCACTTAACATAGGGAGTGAGACTCTCCGTGATTACATTAGGCTTGTCAAAATTGAAAAAAAACAAATGCAAAAGGGGCTCTGAAATCTGCTTAAAGCCACAGGCTGGTTTTTCAGCAATGGGGGTTTGGAACAAATGTCCCCAAAAGTGGTTGTTTGGTCCTTCTCTCTGTGCCCTGCCTGGGTGGCAGTGGCTGTCCCCAGGCACACGCTGTGACAATCACCCTGCTTTGGGGTGGCCAGTTTTGTGTCCCCCCATTCTTGTTTGGGGTGTTGGAATGTGGCCTCAGGGCAGGTAGCTGAGGGTGTTGTCCTACAGCACACAAGGTGCAACACCAGCTCTGTTTGTGCTGCTTTTCTGAGCCCAGCTGCTGATGGAGTCCCCAAAGCAGGCACTGGGAATATTCACAGAATCCTAGAATGGTTTGGGTTGGAAGGGACTTTGTGGATCACTTAGCTCCAAGCCCCCTGCCATGGGCAGGGATCCACCTGCTTGATCAGGTTGCCCAGAGCATGCCCAGTCTGGCTTGGAGTTTTGGAAAATGTTGTGTTCCCACTTGGACCAAATTTCAATTAATTCAAATTAATTTGACCAAAATATGGAGCTGTAAGTGGTGGGTACAAAGATCCTCAGCCCCATCAGGGATCAGCAGAGAGCGTCTCCAAGAGGAATTCATGCCAGGCTGTGCCTGACACTCAGAAGAATTAGGATAACTTGTGCTACAGGACAGCCTTAGACTGACAATCCCATTGGAAAGACAAATTCAGGAGGCAGTGGATGCCCCTGGATGGTGGCTGCAGGAGAGGTAAAAAGCTCAGTGCCCTGCCTGCTAAAGCAGCAGCCTGGCAGCTCTCAGTCCATCCAAAACTCAGCAGCAAATGGATTTTAAAATTCTTGATCGTGTCCTTCTTGCTCGTGTCCTTCTCCCTTCTAATGCACATCTCATCGTTGGTCACCTCTCCTCGTTCTCACTCAGTTTCAACTTTCCTTTCTCCAGAGGCATCAGCCCCTCTGGATAATGTGCCCTGACAGCTCCTCTTAGCACAGCTTTCAGCCTCGGTGTGCAGGGCTCTGTGGAAATGGAAGGAAATCCACCTGGTAAATGCTTCTATGGGCTGGAAACAAACTGCACTGAACACCCAGCCCAGGCACCTTCTGCAATTCCCAAAGCCAAGCAAAACCTCGAGGGGCTTAGAAACGAGCAGTGGCTGAGCTTCGGGATTTTTCTCCTGTTTTCCTCCACAGCTGTGAGAAATGAAGGATGTGGGAGGTATTTTACCAAGAGGAAATCGGGTAACAGGGAAGTTCCTCTGTCCATGCCCAAGTCCCTCAGCCCTTCCAGAGGAAGGAAAGGGGCTGCAGAGCTGGGAGCCCCTTGTGCCCTTGGCACAGGCACGGATGCTGTGCCAGGACAAGGCACCCGTGTTCAGTTCTGGCTGTGCCTCCAGGATTCCTGGCGTGCATCTCAGCTTTACCAAACCCCCATCATTTCTGAAAAGACTAAAGCTGCGCTTTCAAAAATCCTATTTTTTGATAGTTTCTTTGCTTCCCCCCCCTCCTCCCGTTCGTATTTTCTCTCCCCTCCCTCCCCCCACTCATCCACCTCTCCTCACTGTCATCCCTCTCTTCACTGTGCACAAATGGAGAGGGTCCTTTCTGTTATCTAAGCCTTGGGAGATGCTTTTTAGTTTAATTAGGGCTGAGTGGAGGCAGCAAAGTGATTTGGAAGGGGCAGCATCCGGCTGTGGGATGCTGGGTCGTGCCCGTGCTGCTGGAGAAGGAGCTGGATATGTTCCATTTCTCTGTGTGCTTTACAATTTCTTCTATTGTTTTAGGATCATATAATTTACCTTGTTTTAAATACAAGGGCTGTATAAACCACCATCTGTATTATTTTGTGGACCCTGACATAAATTTCCATTATGGTGCTTATTAAAACGTCTCTTTAATGCCCAGAACATCGACAGCGCTTTGCAAATGTGTGGTTTTTTCCCCACTGCCTTGTGAATTGACTGGATTTATCCCTGCCAGGAGTCTTTTGGAGGGTGATGCTCGGGGGGAGGGAGAATCTTTTTTATCTCATCCTGTTCAGTGAAGCTTGTGCCCCTCACAGGGGCTCCCAGGCCACCTCAGCGTGAGTAAGTAGAGGGCAGCAAGTCCTGCTGGGACAACGCAGCCATGAAATGCACCAGGATTAAAAACTGGAAAAGCTTTTATGAAATATGTTTGTCTCTTTCTTTTTACCCTGCCCCCAAAATCCAAACATTTCCTGCAAGTGCTGCCGCTTTATCAGAGCAGGGCTTTTCCTAGAAGAGACCTTTTTATTCTGCTCAGTGTTTGTGCAGTGTCTAGCCAGGCAAAGACCCCGCTCTCCATGTGTTCCTAGGCATCCTTCTAATAACCGTGGTTAATAATGAATGACAACCATTAAATCACTTTAAATATGTACGAGCAGCACGATGGAGACCCTGGTTTCCCGGCACTGGTAATGCCAGTCAGGTGTGGATAAGCACGTTGCTCTCTTGTGCCACGGCCACAAAAGGGGGGACCCTGTAGAGAGCCGGGGTAATTTGCCTGGGTGCTGCTTTATTTAGTGGTAATGCCTGGAAATGGAATCAGCAGAGACATTCCCACGTCGGCCCTGTGGGTCGGGGGGCATCGGTTCACGGTGGCGCGGCGGGGATTACGGGAGGCGGCAGCTGCTCTGCCTCCGTGGGCTTCACCAGGGTAAAGCTCGTTTTGTGGCAGCTTGGTTCCTGCAGGCAGAAATAATCCAGATTAGAGGGACCTGCTGTGCCTGTGGAAGCTGGTGAGCAGCCAGCCAGGAAAGCCTCAGTGCCCGTGAACTCGGTGTCTGCTCGGGGGCTGTGCTACCTCTGCCTAGAGATGAAGAGATCCAGAGACACGGAATGGGGCCCTGCCATAGTCCCCATCTTCTGCCCTGGTGTTGGACCATCTCCTCTGCCAGGATCCAAGGGATGCTTTAGCCCTCTCTGCTTGAGTCTGTCACCTCTGCCTCTGCTCCAACAAAATCAGTCTCTGCTTTTCTCAGGTATTCTGCCTTTGTCCCACAAATCTGCCGGTATCGACGGCAACAGGACGAGGGACAGGTTTTGACAGAGCTGTCAAGACCCCTGCAAGGTTCAAGCAGCCAAGGGGGACACGTGTCCTGTTTCTTCTCGCCCAGGGTGGCTCGGCTGCCATCCCCATCAGGTGGCAGGAGGTGCCTCCAAACCCTCCCCAAGCTCCCTGCACCCCTCATGGAAGGCAGTCCAACAGGAGTCAAACACTCCCTGTTGTGCCCACCCCAGCACAAACGAGAGCAGAATTTGTTCCTCATGTGGCTGAAGCCAGCTCTGGGATCTTCCACTGCCCTGCACCTTGTCTGTCCCTCTCCTGTCATCCCACTGAAATTCAGAGGAGCCTTTGGAAGGCAGGGATGGTGCCCAGATGTTTAACTCACAGTGGCTTTGGAGGTGTCTCTGTGCCCCGAGGAATTGTGGAATGACTGCACGGGGCCAGGGATGGCAACAAGAAGCTGTTTCTGGCTGCTCAGTGGAGTGGAATGACACCACAATGCTGTCCTGCTGTGACAAATTCCCCTGGTCATCATTCCTGACCTGCTGAAGTGGGGCAGGAGGAGGAATGCTGAAGCTTGCTTGGGAAATGGGGAGGGAAGGGCGTGAGTGTGGAAGAGGAGTGGATAAATTATTTAAGATACAATCATTAGAGCAATGGGAGGGAGGAAAGGGTAAATTTTATTGCTTTTTGCTTTTGCTTGCAGTATTGAAAATGGGGGGGGGAAAATCATTTGGGATCAAGCTGGAATTCAACCTTAGTAACTGGCGGCTGAAGGGAAAGAAGGGAATTGATGCCGGGTTGACTGTTCCTCATTCAGTGAGAGCTGAGGAAAGCTTTGCCTGAGTTTCTTCCTGGTGAGACAGGCCAGAAGGCCAAGGGAGCAGCAAGATCCTTGGGGATTGTGCCTGTGGAGGTCTGTTCCTGCTTCTGTTGCAGGTCTGGAAAACCAGAGAGAAGAGAGGAGCAGACTCTTACTGCCTCTCCTTTGGATGGCACCTCAGGCTTTGCATGGATAAATCCCTCAGGTTTTGGGCAGCATCCTGAGGCATCCCCACTCCCCTGGGCTGTGGTTTGGCAGGGCAGGCACTGCTTTCATCCCTGTTCTGCTGGGTTTCCTTTCCTTGTGTCACGGAGCTGGGCTGGCTGCACTTGGCTTTCTCCTTCCTTCTCCCCAGCCATGGTGGTGATGTCCTGGTGAGAATTGTCTCCCTTTTCTGGGATGGAGCTGCTGCAGCCTCCTGACTACGACGTGATGCTTCTTCCCAAGCCCTGGCAGAGGTGATGCTGCAGGCTCTGGACAAGTGCTTTTATAGTCTTTTAAGATTTCCAGAGCCACTCTTGGAGGGCCGTTAAGACCTTCGGCTGGTGATAATTGGATTTGTAAGACAGTGCAACATGTGATAAAGTGCTCTTGTTGGACAGGATCCCAGTTTTCTTCTATCATTCCTATTAATGTGATAAATGTCGCTGTCTCAGCTGATAGGGCCGTGTTGGATAATAAGATTGGAATCAGCTTGGATTTCTCCAGCTCAGTTCTGCATCACGGCTCGGCAGGAGCAGGCAGGAGAGACCTGGCCGAGGTGCCCATGGCTGGGGTGGGGGTCTGTGTCCCTCCACTCCACACTGATTCCTGGCTGGCAGGACAGGACACAAGGAGATGGATTCAAAGCAGTGGCTGCAAGGCTTCAAACCCCTCAGCTTGGAGTGGGTGAGGAAGATGGCCTTGGAGGAGCTGGAGCAGAGGCTTGGATGTGTCAGGCAATGGAACCTCTCCTAATTAAAGCTGATAGCAAACAAATTCGGGAGTGGGAGGACAGCTGGGAAGCACAAGTCCAATTTGGAGCTGAGCAGCTGTGAAATTGGACCCACTGACCACAGCTGGGGCTGGAGGAGGAGGGAGATCAGGACTGGGAGAAAACCATTGTGGCTTTAGGTGGTCTTACTGCTCCCCGCAGGTCTTGATGTACCATAGTCTGTAGGACATCCCACTTTGCTGCTTGGGAGTTAGGGAGCTGTCCAGGTCCTGGACTAGGGATGAGTGGTACTTTGGCAGCCCAGTGTGCTCCATCTCCTCTGCTGTGGTGGTGGTAGCCAGAATCAACAAAATCTTTCCTCCTGAGACAGAAGAAGGGGGAGAGAGTGAGGTTTTTCCATGTCCAGCCTCCAGTGTGTTGGAGAAGTAATGGTTACTCTTTGTGTGCGTAGATGAGAGGCGTCTTCTGAAACAGATCGGTCTCCTAAGCTGGAGATGCTTTTTCCCCATCCTTCTCCTTGTGTCTCTCCGTTTCATTCCTCTGAAGAGGTGCTGTGCTTCGCTGGTTCCTCGGGAATGGGATGTGTGTGCTGGGGAGGATGATGCTGCAGCAGCAGCCCGGTGTGGGTGAGCAGTAAATAGCTTTGACATCCTGCTCATGGCTTCTCCTAGGACTTGTGCTTTTTCTTGCTGAACAAATGCCAAATGAAGCCACCTTCCTCTGAGGGTGGTTTGAAGAGGCAGCTGGAGGTACCAGCCTTTGAAATTAGGTGGCAAACTGAGCCACTGGCTCTTCCTGCTTGGTATTTTGTGCAAGATGAGGGCAGCAGGAGGAGAGTGCTGTGTCCAGCCTCCTGCCTGCCCCTTGCAGAGCGCTTGGCCCTGCTGCCAACAGCGGCTGGGGCCAGGGAGCTGCTCCCGAGCCTTGAAACGTGGCTGGGGTTTGGTGTGGAGGGAGGTAGAGGTCAGAGGAAGTCATTTAACACCTCCTGTGTTCAAAGCTGGACTTTGCCAGCCGTGCAGGCAGAAATCACAGCACCGTGAGGCTGCTGCAGGGATCGTCCCGGGGTTGTTATCCTCAGGTTCCCTTCCTCAGGGAGCAGCTGCACTCAGAGGGAAGGAGGAGCACACACTGTTCAAAGAGCCAGGCGAAGCACCCTGGGCCTGCTGAGCCCCGCGGTGGTAAATGTTGTTTCCCATCTTCATTTGTTATTTCCCATCTTCATTGACTTCCCGGCGTGTCCTTTCCTCTGGCTCTGATTGCTGCCTCTCCCACTCTGGGAGGCTGGGTTTTGTCCTTTTCTGTGATTGCTGTGATCTATACAACAACAACAACAAAAACAACAACAAAAAAAAAACCAACCAACCAAAAAAAAAAAAAAAAAAACCAAAAAGAAGGGGGGGGGGGGGAGGCCAACAGGCAGCAATGAAGAAAATCAAAATTAAAGAGAAAAAGTCTTCATAAATAGATATTTGCAAGCTCTGAATGGTCTGCCCTGTTTGTGCCATGCACAACTTGGAAGTGAAGTACTTGAACGCTCGATCTGAAGCTGAGCAGGGTTGGGAAGGATGCAAAAATCAAGAATTGCAGCAAACTGCTCCTCTTCTGGGATTTAGGAGGTGAGCTGTGCCTGGAGGATTTGCTTTAGTGTTGGGAGAGATCTGGTGAGTCTTGCAAAGGCCCCAAGGACTGCTGGGGAGATGGAGGTGTTGGGGATTTGGCAGCGTCAGCATGGCCTGATGTGTTTTTGTGGCAGGAGTTAAAGGCTGAGAGAGGAAACTTTACCTCTTCCTCCTTATGGTGTGAAGGTGAATGTGTACCTTGGACATCCAGCTGCTTCCCATGGTCCTGCTCCATCACAACAGCGCAGGCAGAAGGATTTGGAGTTTGGATGTGTGTGGCATTTTTCTTGGTTGTGGTTTTGCATTGTCCAAGGACATTTAGGTTGGATTTCAGGGAAAGGTTCTTCTCCCAGAGGTTGCTGGGCACTGCCCAGGCTCCCCAGGGAATGGTCCCGGTCCCGAGGCTGCCAGAGCTCCAGGAGCGTTTGGACAGCGCTGCCAGGGATGCACAGGGTGGGGTTGTTGGGGTGTCTGTGCAGGGCCAGGAGTTGGATGTGGTGATCCCTGTGGGTCCTTCCAGCTCCAGTTCTGTGATTCTGTGTTTGGACCAGGGACTGCCTCACTCTGTGGCCAAGCAGGACGGACCCCGGGTCTCCTATCACACCAGGGCCTTATCTCTGCCCTGCCTGCTCCGTGCTGTCAGCTGTGGCAGCTCCTGCTTGGGGAAGGAGCATCAAACATTCCCCAAAAAATGTGCTCTGCAAGGACGAGAGATCCCAGAGCAGAATCCAAAAGCAGCTGCTGCCTTTTTGCACCTGGCCTTGTAGCCGGCGAGTCCATCATCGCCTCGTCGGGACTCTGACACGTGGTGTGGCACAGAAATCCTGCTGGGGACAATCCGTGTTAGACAAGCAGGGGATGCTGCCCTGCTCTGCCTGCGAGGTGGGATCAGCAGAGATGGCACAAGGCAGCGTTTTCCAGCTGCTCCATCAAGGCCAGGCAGAGGAGAGATGCTCAGGGGCTGGGAGCCCCCTCCGCCAGATGTTTGCCAGTGGTTCTCCCACCCGTCATTATCAGCTCTGAATTCCCTGCATCCTCTTGCTGTCTTTCCAAGGCTGCGAATGCCCAGCTGCCTGTGCATCACCAGCTTGGTGGGCTGATCACTGAGCACTGACCCTCAGCCATCCCCTCATTTAACTTTTCTGGACTCTGGCGTGTTTTATTGCAGCCCTGGAGCACAGGAGTGCTCCTTCATGTAGCACTTTATGTGCCACAGTGCAGTCTTTTTTATTATTATTATTATTAAACGTTGTTTTTTTGTTTTTTTTTTTTTTAATCTGGAGAGAACGGATATTTATAATTTACCACCTAGGGCTTGGTAATTAATATTTGTGTAGAGCTCTCAGCGATGTCTTGGATGTGAAATGTATTATATAAATAAAGACCGTCTTGCAAGCAGCAGGGGAAAGAGGGGAATTAAATAAAAACCAGGTTTGTGCCGTGTTCATGGGAATAGGTGAAGCTGGGAAGGGATTCAGGATGGGAATTGTCAAAAGGGAATTGTCACCTGGGGTGCTGCGTGTGTGGCTCAGGGGCTCCTGGTGCTCCAGGCTGGGGGATCCGAGGCTGCTCAGCGCACGTGGAAGGGATTTGTGTTCTCACCCCGGGCCCCAGCAGAGCAGGGAAGGTGCTGCCCTGTGGGAGAGCCTGGATGGAAAGGCCGGGGATTCAAGGGGCTCTGGGGATGGAGGTGCTGCTGCAAGGGCACCGGCACCACCCGGCTGCTCCTGTCACCAACTTGTCCCCATCCCCTCATCCCAGAGAGCTGCAGAGGGGCAGGGGAGGAGCTGTGGAGGAGCCAGCACCCCTCAGGCTCAGTCAGAGGGATGAGAACCCCGCTGGCCCCAGGAAACCGCCACATTTCTCGGGTCAAATTGTCCTGCTGGCTCCAGGAGGGAGAATGAGGGAGAAAATCCCGCAGCCCCTTGTGGGGTCACCAGCCCCGGGAGGATTTTTGTTACAGAATCCCAGAATGGTTTGGGTTGGGATGGTTTAAAGCCCCCCTCATTCCATCCTCTGCCGTGGGCACCTCCCACTGCACCAGGCTGCTTCAAGCCCTGTCCAACCTGGCCTTGATTGGCCCCTCTGGGAGGCCAAAGTGACCCCATTTGGGATCCCTGATGTCTGCACGTGGTTCAAATCCTGCCCAGCAAACTCTGCTTGTGCACAATTTGACTTTAAAAGAAACCCATGGACAAAAACTGAGAAAAAAAACCAACAGGGAAATAGTTGCAAACCCCTCCCCAATACCCTGCGTGTCTCTGCAGGCAGGAGCCGCTCACAGTGGTGCTTTAAAAATTCCATCTGCTGCATCCCATCACAGCTTTTCATGGTCACAATAATTTGCCTGGAAAAGGGAGGTCTGGGTTGACTGGAATTATTACTGAACTGAGCTCAAACCACCAATTTTGGGTCAGGCAAAGGAAAAAAACATCTGGAAAACTTGTTTCGTTTTCCAGAAAAATATTTGGATTTTTGTTTCAATTACTGTTTTAGGTTTGGGGTTTTTTTTGCTAAATGTAACAAACCGTGGTTATTAAGGTCAGGGAAACCTGCTACCTAAACCAGAGAACACCTGACAATGAAACAAAACCTTTATTTTCTGGTTGAACAAAATATTTAATTTGACTCAAACAATTTTTCACCTGATTTTTCACTTCTGTCATAAAATCAATTTCCTGCATAGCTCTGTTCTCCCACGCTGCCGGCATTGTGGAGTCAGGGAATCTTTTTCCTTTCCTTGCTTTGTATTATTTTCTCCTCTCCCTCCCTTTCTTGCTTTTCTTCTCTTTTTTCCTCTTCTATTTTTCCTTTTACTTTGATTTTTCTCTTTTCCTTTTGTCTGATTTTTTCTTTTCCCCTTCTTTCCCTTTCTCCATCTTTCTTCCCCTTCTCCACCTTTTCTCTTCTCTTCCACCTCTTTCTTTCCTCTTGCCCCCCTTTCCTTTCCCCATCCTTTCCTTTTCCCCTTTTCCCCCTTCCCTCTCTCTTCCTCTTCCCATTTTCTTTCCCTTCCCCCTTCTTTCCTTTTCCCTCCCTTTCCTTCCTTTCCCCCCTTCTTCCCCTTTCCTCCCATTTTCTTCCCCCTTTCCCCCTTTTCCCTCTTTCCTCTTCCTTCCCTTCCCTTCCCTTTCCTTTCCCCTCCTTTTACCTTTTCCTCCTTCTTTCTCTTCCCCCCTCTTCTTCCCTTTCCCCCCTTTCCCCCTTTCCTCTTCCTTCCCTTCCCTTCCCTTTCCTTTCCCCTCCTTTTACCTTTTCCTCCTTCTTTCTCTTCCCCCCTCTTCTTCCCTTTCCCCCCTTTCCCCCTTTCCTCTTCCTTCCCTTCCCTTCCCTTTCCTTTCCCCTCCTTTTACCTTTTCCTCCTTCTTTCTCTTCCCCCCTCTTCTTCCCTTTCCCCCCTTTCCCCCTTTCCTCTTCCTTCCCTTCCCTTCCCTTTCCTTTCCCCTCCTTTTACCTTTTCCTCCTTCTTTCTCTTCCCCCCTCTTCTTCCCTTTCCCCCCTTTCCCCCTTTCCTCTTCCTTCCCTTCCCTTCCCTTTCCTTTCCCCTCCTTTTACCTTTTCCTCCTTCTTTCTCTTCCCCCCTCTTCTTCCCTTTCCCCCCTTTCCCCCTTTCCTCTTCCTTCCCTTCCCTTCCCTTTCCTTTCCCCTCCTTTTACCTTTTCCTCCTTCTTTCTCTTCCCCCCTCTTCTTCCCTTTCCCCCCTTTCCCCCTTTCCTCTTCCTTCCCTTCCCTTCCCTTTCCTTTCCCCTCCTTTTACCTTTTCCTCCTTCTTTCTCTTCCCCCCTCTTCTTCCCTTTCCCCCCTTTCCCCCTTTCCTCTTCCTTCCCTTCCCTTCCCTTTCCTTTCCCCTCCTTTTACCTTTTCCTCCTTCTTTCTCTTCCCCCCTCTTCTTCCCTTTCCCCCCTTTCCCCCTTTCCTCTTCCTTCCCTTCCCTTCCCTTTCCTTTCCCCTCCTTTTACCTTTTCCTCCTTCTTTCCCCCTCTTTTTCCCTTCCCCCCATTTTCCCTCCCCCCTCTTTCCCACCCCCTTTCCCCCCTTTTTCCCCTCTCTCTCCCCCTGAACCCCTTGTCCTGCCCTGCTGCTCTGGCAGCCCTTCTGGAACTGCTCTGCAGGTAATGCTGTGATTATGTATCGGGAGCCATATGGTCCTGTGCAGTCACTTCCCGTGTTGTTAAACTGCTGAAGCGGATAAACTCCGTGTCCATGCACAAAGTAATTGCACAAAACTAATTTGTGTTTGCAAACAGAACTGAAATTAAGTATGTAAATAAGCAGAGCTGCAGACTAAATATTATAGTAGGGAAGGAGGGAGCGGGGGGAGGAGAAAGTGGAAACAACTTCATAACTGCAGAGCACAATCCATGCAGGAGAATGGGAATGGGAAGTGTTTCTAATGTGCAGGGAGCTGATGCTGTGAGCAACTGTTGGAGGGTTTGTGGCCGTAAATCCTGCGTGTCTCCAGCACAGGCCCTGCCTCCTGCTGCAGCACCAGCTCCGTCATCCAGGGGGGAACAGAGATACGGTATAATTTAATGGGGTTTTTTGCAGGGAAATAGATCTAGTTTAACCCCGTGTGTCATTTGGTTAGAGGCTCTGTTTTATTTGAAAACTTGTCAGGAGGAATGTTTTATGGCCTGGGGTGAGCGGCGTGAATAATGGATGTGGGATGTGCTTTGGGGATGCATCCATGTGGGGTTGAGCAGCAGCTCCCTCTGCCCCCACAGGCAGAAACCCCCCTTCCATGGGGTGTGAGCTTCCCCCTGACCCGGGGGAGAGGCTGAATTTGATTTTGGGGGCTTCTGGGG
>VZTJ01005868.1:103845-143249 GCA_013397795.1 Orthonyx spaldingii
TTGGTACCAGTTTCTGATGAGCAGTAGGTGGGATCTGCAGGGATGTGTCCCAAGGAGATGCAAACGGAGTTTTGCAATGGCGAGATTTGGGCATGGGGGTGGATTTGTCACCGGTGCACACCCCAGAAAACGGAATATTTGCAGCGGGGCAGACACTCTGCACCCACTGGAGATGCTTTGGGATGTCTGAGAGGATCATGGGCAATCCCTGTGTGTGCTGTGATCCCAAAGCTGGGCGAAGCAGAGCGATGCTGGCTGCTGCAGAGGAGCTCTGAAGGGTCCCTCCGTCTCCCAGCCAGCAATGGGAAGGTTCCCTCTGCTGGCAAATGCCAGACTGGGCCTGGAAAAGCTCTCGGTGATTACTCTGAGCCAGAGAAAGGCTTTAATTGCGAGATGCTTGGGAAAATGTCACCGCGTGCACACACATGTGACATCCTGTATTTATCGGGAGAAAAGGTGCTGGCAACCGTGCCTCCTATTTATAACCCTGCTAAAGGCTTGTCTTGGGACTGGAAGAAGAGTTGGGCTTCTCTCTGCAAGTTTTTCCTCCTAAAATTAGCCTCGTGTTTGGCTCCTCAGATGGGTGCTCGCAGGTGACTGGGAAATGGGTTGAAATCCGCCAGCGGAGGCACGAGGCGAGTGCGGTGTCATTATTCCTGCCATCATCATTAATGGTGATGTCCTTGTCATGGAATTGTGGATTTCAGCTCCGTTAGGAACTGAAAAGCTTTGAAAAAAGCCAGGGAAATAAAAGAGAATGGCTGTTTACCAGATGGATAAGGGGCAGGATTGCTTGAGGGATATTATGACTCCTTGTTTTCAAGACGGTGCAAAAGCACAAGGTAAAATAGATACATTAATTGATAAATAAATAAATACTCCTCGAAAACAGATGGGTCCTCCTGAGCCCAAAGCCATTTCTCTTTGTTTCTTTTCCAAGCTGGGACTTCAGAGCAGAGTTGGAGTGTGCCCGGCACACCGTGCTCTCCTCTGCCACAGGGTTCTCAGGGCGGGATCTGCACTGGGTGGGTTTGCCCCAGGTGAAACATCTGAACTGGCTCCAAGGCTCCCGATTTCTCTTTGTCTTACAGGAACAATCATCCCACAGCTGCCTCTGTGCCTGCCTCTGCTTGGGCTTCCTCGCCCTGCAGCCAAACTCTGCCCCTCTCCACAAATAATGAGATTAATGGGAGACCACGGAGCTGTTCCCCGAAGCTCTGGGGGAGGAATGGGCTTTTGCAGTGGGATCTGCCCCTGGGAGCAGTGGTTTGGTGGGTCATGGCTCGGACAGATGGCTGCTCACTCTGGGTCAGCTCTCCAGCTCCCATCTCCCTGTGGGGAATCAGCAGGAATTTTGTGGAGCTCTCCCTCCAAAGCATCTCGTGGGATGTTTCCCAGCAGAAAAGATCAGGGATAATCCTAACCCTGTGCACCCTTTCCTTGGGAAGGTTTATCCTTCAACAGGTGTGAGGTTGGGTGGTTGAAACCAGAGGAGGGTTCGGTCCTGGAGAAACTCAGGGAGCATCCTCAGCTTTGGCTGTTGGGAGAGCTGTTCCCTCCTGTTTGTGCCAGAGCTGTCAAAACAAAGTTCCCACCCGACCTTTGCTGTCACTCGGAATCGCTGCACATTTCCCAGGCTGAAATCTGGCTGAACTCAGGAGTCTCGTTGCAGATTTGCAGCTGCAGGACGGGGATCGGACTCTTCGCCTTGACCTGAGCTCAACCCCAGCCTGCGGCAGGCAAGGCTTTGGGTTGGGGAAATGGGGAGGTAAAATTTCCAGAGCTGGGAGAGGCTGCTGGGAGGCTGATTTTTACCCTTAGCCATGATCATTAGGTTCTGTTGTTGTGCAAATGTTTTAAAAATAACTAGGGAGAAAAAAAATGCAAGTGCAGGGGGAAAGAACTGATAAACACAGCCTGAAATGCTGTTACAGGCAGACTTTAGAGTCTGAAATCACCTCAAATGCATTCTGAATTACCTTGAGCATATTTAGACAGATCTATTTTTCATTGCAGGACATTAATGTACTGACTTGGGGGATTTTTTTTTTTCTCCGCACAAACATTTCTGGCTCATGCTGGGAGGAAGGAGTAATAACCCTCCTTAGCACCAGGACAGGAAGAAAGACTTTGCGAGGGAATGGCTGGGGAGATAGTTAGGGGCATGGCTGTGAGTTTGGACTCTGGGGAGTTATTTTTGCAGTGCAATCCAAGGAAAACTGGAGCTTCAGAGCTGACTTGGGCTCTGGAGCCTCCTCTGATGAGGCTGAGAGTCGATTTTCTTACCTATCATGTACAGTTTGCGAGGCTGTCGTGCTCCGTGCAATATTTGTATCCCTAAAGGTTTGTGAATTCCCAAGGTATCCTTTCCACAGGCTAGGATTTGAGGAGCAGGTTGTATGAATTAATATAAATAGTAGCAAATGAGCTTTTTTCTCCCAGGATCTGTGATACTAGGGCACCATCCCTCTGCCAGGCAGACCTCAGGATGAATTAAACAGGAGCTTGAGCATCCTGTCTCCCAAATCCTGAGTTTCCAGCTGGACAAGAGGGTTGGGGTTGTTGCAGTGCCTCCAGCTCTTGCTGTGTCCGGCAGCGGGAGGACGTGGGGATGGAGATGCTCTGCAGGGTTGGATGGAGGAGGAGGAACTGGAAAAATCCAGTGCAGCCGGCGGCCTGGAGCCGGGTGGGAATGTCTGTGAGAACAGCAGGAGAGGGGCAGGAGGAGCAGCACGGGAGGTGTTGAGGGGCTGGCCCGGCAAGGTTTTGGGAGAGGAGGATGTGCAGGTACACGGGCTCCTCCTCCCGCCGGGCTGGGGCTGCGGCTGCTGTGCCGGGAGGAGCTTTGCAGGGAGGAAGGGAGCTTGGAAGGAAGGAAGGGAGCTTGGAAGAAAGGGAGGAAGGAGGGGAGGGAGGAAGGGAGGGAGGGAGGAAGGCAGGCAGGAAGGCAGGCAGGCAGGAAGAAAAGGAAGGAAGGAAGGAAGGGAGGGAGGGAGGAAGGCAGGCAGGAAGGCAGGCAGGCAGGAAGAAAAGGAAGGAAGGAAGGAAGGGAGGGAGGGAGGAAGGCAGGCAGGAAGGCAGGCAGGCAGGAAGAAAAGGAAGGAAGGAAGGAAGGGAGGGAGGGAGGAAGGAAGGAAGGAAAGAAGGAAAGAAAGAAAGAAAAAGAAAGAAAGAAAGAAAAGAAAGAAAGAAAGACTGACTTCTCCCACTTTTGGTTTGGTAGCTGCAGTTCCTGGGGCTTTGCTGGAGCAGTTAAAGGGAGGGGATGGAGCCAGGGATGGAGTCAGGGATGGAGTCAAAGACTTCTCTTGGCTTCTGGCATTTCCAGGAGTACCCCTGAGGGCAAAAGGGGTCTCATATTTCCCTCCTCCTCCATGCCTGGCTCGCTGCCTGCGTGTAACGTAACCCTTCCCTGTGTCCCTGTGATTAATGACAAAGAGACACCACGGCTGCTGCTCGGCTCCCACCCAAGCTGTGCCCGACCCCGGGGAGGGCAGGCTCTGCTTGGATAAGGGACCTGGGCTTTTCCTTGGATGATATCCTTGAAAACCCTGCAGCATCCCTTGGGATAGCTGGGAATTGGGTGTTGCCCTTTCCAGCAGGGATTTAGGTGTGAAATCAGGGCAGTGCCTGCAGGTGCTGCCAGGGCAAAGGCCGTAGCTGGGGGTGAACGCCTCGGAAAATTTCTTGGAGCATCCGTGCTGTCCCCAGGCCTGGGCAGGCGTCCAAGCAGATGACTTTGCAGCAGGGATGGTTGGGTAACTAAATAAAATGGGGCAGAAACAAGGTGAAATCTCTCCTATTTTCCCTTCCCCTGTTGCTGCTCCTTCTCCTGTTCCCGAGGTTCTATTCCATTTCCACAATTCATCACCTATGGCATGGCTGTGTCCTGTTGTCCTTCATGTAAGTGCTTGGTTGCTGCTTGTGGGCAGTTAAGAGGGACATATCCATGGTAAAAGTGTTGACTTTCCCCTTACCTGGTTATTTTTTCCTATCAGGAAGGCAGATGGAGATGTAGAGCAATAGGCAGGTTTAGAATTCTCCTAATGAAACTCCTGAAAGTAGATTCTCCCTGCAAATATAACGTAAAGAGAAGATTCTAAGAGGATTTCCCATACTTTCATCAGTCATACTGCTCATTTGCCAGGGATTTTTTTGTCCTTGCATCGCCCTTATCTCCAGCATTTCCATGCGTGAACTTCCAAGGCTGCTGCAGTTGAGCTCAGCCCAATTGTCATCTCCACGGAGCCTCATCCATGGCAGGGCTGTGGTGTCCTCTGAACGTGACAGTGATTAACTAACGGAGCTGTTGGATGGGGATCCACCTTCCTGGCTTTGGGACTGCTGGTTTGAAACAGGCTGGCAAAGACATTTGTGGATAAACTAAACTTAAAAAAAAAAAAAAAAAAAAAAAAAAAAAAAAAAAAAAAAAAAAAAGAAGAGATATATTTTATTTTTTTAATTAAGTTGGTAAAGCCTGGGTTGTCAGAGCAGAACGTGCCCTTATCTGGTGACCTTGGTGTTATCAGTGCTGTCTGAGATCTTTATTGCTTCCATCCCGCTCGCCAGGGATGGAGTTTCTTGCCTTGGAGACGTGACTTGTCTGGAGAGGGGACAAAGCACGGAGCAGGGATTTGGGAGTGAGGTTTGCAGCTCTTCCACACAGCCTGGGGCTGCAGCTGCATCCCCCTGAACCCTCAGGCGATCCCTGGGGACAGCTCCATGTCTGGCAGAGCCTCTTCCCTTCATCCGTGATGGAAGGGGACAGGATGAGGTCAGCTGGACCAGTGTCCCCGCCTCAAGGACTGAGGAGGGGCAGAAGGATGGAGGCCCTGGTGGGAGGAGAGTGACAGCAAAGGAATGTGTCTCGGCCTCCTCACATTTTTCCCAGCCCAGTTTTCCTTGTGGGAACTGGCCCCTGGTTTTCCTGCCCAAAGAAGGCAACGGTTCGCCAAGTAAAAGGCAAAGAAAACGGCGGTGATGGGAAGACAAAAGGGAACATTAAAAACCACCCAGCTCTTCCAGAAGAAAGCCGTGTGGGCTAAAGAAGGACCCTTGAGAAGTATAAGGCATTGGGTCTGAAGGAAGGAAAAGGGGAGCATGCCAAATTCCCCTCTAATCCCCTCGACAACAGCCAGATATAATGGGTTGCCAGACTTTTCCCTGAGCTTGTTTTGCTTTTGGGCCGGAGATTTTTACAAACTCTGGCATGTTGGGAATTTTAATCAGGGCCAGGGCCTTGTTCGTGGTGATGTTTATAAATGTGAGTGGAGGAGAAAGTCCAGATTTTGCCCTTAAAAAAAAAAAAAAAAAAAAGAAGAAAAAACCCAACAACAACAATAACAAAAAAGCAAACCAAAAAAAAAAAAAAAAGAAAGGAGAAGCTTACAAGCTGTTCCCATCCTCATTCTGTCCTGGCTGATGGAAAATCACCAGCACTTGCCTCATGTAAATGGCACTTTATCCACTGGAAATGTGAATGCTGTCACCAGTGCCCAGGTCTGTCAAGCTTATCAGCTGAGCTGGTGAGACAGAGAGATGCACCCAGTCCTGTTCACGCCAGGAGAGTGAGAGATAATAACATTTGGAGGGGAGAAAAGGCAGCCAGGCTGACGGACAGGAATTAAGGGGCCCTGTGGAAGTCCATCGCTTATTCACTCCTGGTTTCGTATTCAGGGGAATGGCGTTTGCTCTCCCCTTGGTTTCCTTTCTTCCTTTCATGCTTTTGAAGAGCCAACCCAGCAGAATTAATTCCCTTCTCCCCTGCTCCCATCTCCGTGCGCGTCATTCCTCATTTGCACCTGGACTAGGCTCTGGCAGATTTACTTCTGGGGGCTTTGGGCGCTGAGAAAAAGAGGGATTTGGGGGTTTTCAGGCAAAACAAGGAGCGGTGTGGGAGCAAGGAATGCCCAAGGAGGCATCTGCCATGGGTGATGTGAATCCTCCTCCGGAAGCGCTGCTTTGGAGGAGGATTCCAGCACCACCAGGCAGAGGTGTTTGTGCCTGGTATCTGGGAATGAGGGAGTGCAGCCAGGAAGCTGCTGATGGAGGTACCACTGAGGGCTGGGAAGTCAACACCTTGGAAAAGGGATGGGAAGAGGCTCCAGCAATGGCTTTGGAGGTGGTTTGGTTTAGGGAGATGTTTTCCCAGCCTTTAAAGAGGGTGTATGGGAGGAAAGGGAGCCTGGAGATGGCTCCTTATAAAAAAGGGCAGCTGGGCAATGAAGCCAAAAATAAAGGAAGTGCAAAAGTTGGTTTTGTGGGAACTAATCACCAACTTGGCATCAATGCATGGAGAGAAAGGCTTCCACTCTCCTGGGAAAAGAACCACCAGGAGGAAGGGGCTGTCCCTGTGCAGCTCTCCGGGAGAGCCGTGGGATCTCTCCTTAACCAGCCCAGCCTCGGAGGGACTATTAGTGCAGCTCGGAGCTGTGTTCCATATGTATGATCCCGAACTCTCTGCTTCCAGAGCCAAGCCCAGGCACGAGCGCTATAGTGTAATGAGTTAAACTGCTTGTTCGCAGTTCCACTAAAAGCAAATGGACTGGGAATTTGTTTTAAAAAACTGGACGGAGCTTTATCGGCCAATTAATCAGGATGTATAATGGATAAATTAAAGGGCAGAGTCAAGCGAGGCTGCCAAATAAAAACCAATAAAGTGCAATCTGCAAATGGACATGACATTATGGGATGCTGAACAACAGCAGCAGGGGAGGGATCAGCACATGGCGTTGGGGTCCCCAGGTTCCCTTGGCTTCCCAGTGCACATCCTGGAGCAAAACCCATCCCATGTGGATTGTTGTGGTTCTCAGCAGGAGAAGCGTTGCTGCTTGAGGGGTATCACCATTCCTTGTTTAAACTGGAAGCTGAACAAGCCACAGGCTGGACTGAAGGTGGCTGGAGAGGTGGGAACTTCATCGTGGGCAGCCCCAAGGGGTGAATTTTGCAGCACCCACGGGAGCATCTTTTTTGCCTTTTTTATTGACATTGCTGGAAATGGCAACATTCAGGATCCCTGGATGTTACAATAACTGCTCCACTGCTTTTATGGGCAAAGGTCTTCCACGGAGCGCAGGCAGGGGGCTGAAAGGAAGAGCTGGCAACGGCAGGAATGGGTTGGAAGAGCTCATTTCCTCCCAAGCTGTGCAAACTCTGCACAGTTGATCAGACGCTCGAGGAGCTGCGTGCAGCTCCCTCGGCAGCGCCGACCCCTCTGGCTTCGGGAGCAGCAGCTGAGCAGATTTATGACCCTTCTCCCTACATGCCTCCACAGGTGGGGAATTTTCTCCCCAACAAACAAGCCCAAGCAGTAAATTGACTTTGCAGGTGGGGCTGGGGGGCTCGGCAGCGGGATGGGGGTGCTCAGCTCCAGGCTGAGCTCCCGGCTGTGCTCACGCTGCACAGCCAAGCTGTAGCTGTCCTTTAGTTTGAAAAAATAAATTCATTTTCTTGGTGCCTGCTATGACCATTCTGCTTCCTCAGGCTTTGTGTCATGCCAGTGATAAAATCAGGGCGCACTGGGAGCTCTCCTCTCCAGGTTACTGAGGCTCTGTTGGGATTCCTGGGAAAATGAGGCAGATCTGCTTCTCCAGCACTGGCTCTAATGTCACAGCTCCAGCTGGGGCCTCTTCCAGGTCACTTGGCACATCACAAGTGTTTGATGCATCCTCGGAAGGGACAGCAGAGGTGTGAACCTGTCAGGAAGCAAAGCCACAAATAACCAGAAATAGATTTTTAGTTTATTTTCCGATTTTTTTTGGTAAGCGAAAGTGTGAAAAAAAAAAAACCCAAACTTCTTTTGGGTCCTTGCTAGAACAAAAACAGCACCATCAGGGCACTGCAGGCAGGGAGGGAAAGATATTTTAATGATATTAAACAATATTTAGTTAATTGGAAGACAGATCTGATGGAGAGGAGGTGTTTGGAACACCGACCACGACTTTTCCTTGGGAGCTTTGGCTGCCAGACCGATCCCGCCGTGCGTGTTCTGCAGCGTCACTCCCTGTGGAGAAACTTCCATAAGGAAATCTTCTAGTTGAGAGACGAGGCCAGAGCCTGACGAGCATATTGTTTGTGAGCAAACACCGACAGCTCGCTCCTCAGCTGCTGCAGACACGGCCATGTGGCGACTTCCCCCCAGCTCCAGCGAATCCCCGCTCCTCGTTGCGTTGTCAGCTCGGAACGTGTTGCTTCTGATGATGCCGTCATGGATCGAGGCAGGGCTGTGTCTGTGGGGTGCTGGTGGAGCTCAGGGTCAGCTCCAGAAAGATTTCCCTCACTTCCCTGACTCCTATGTCTTTGAAAATCCCTCTGGGTTCCTGCCTGCTTTTCCAGGGCCTTACATCTCTGTCTCCTTTCTTGGTCATGCCCCCAAAACCGCTGGGAGTTTTAAGTTAAGCAGGGATTTCATTGTGTGTGTAGGACCCAGACTTCCCATCACTGGCGTGGATAAACACTCCTTGTTCCCTAGCTGGGGATCAGGGGCTGAGTGTTATCTCAGTAAGGAGATTGGGATTAGGTTTTGGGGCTGTTTTATCCATGAAAAACATCCTCCTTGGAGTGGAGGAGAAGTGGAAGGCAGGGCACTGTCCCTCTGCTCCCCTGTGCCAGCCATCCCCGTTGTCCTTTTGAGGCTGTGGCATCACGCCTTTGGGGGGGTTGCAGGGTGAGGAGGGAGCTGGGCTGCCTTTGGGATTGCAGCAGGAAAGGGAGCAACACGGGGTGTTGGTCCCTTCCTGCCTGCACGTGGGCTGAGTGGCAGCGCTTTGTGTCCCTGCTCCTGCTGAGGGCTGCAAAGAGGCTTCTAAGCGTCCTTAAAAAGCCTCTCCCAGCTCTCCTGGAGGTGCTGGGAGATCAGGGCGTGCTAGTGGGATGTATCCCGATGGATGAGCACCCACATTCCTGGGCATCCCCCCCCCAGACTGACTCAGTGCTGAGCTTGCTGAATTGGGCTCTCAGGATTAATCTCCTCCACTGGCTCCGCTTCCAGAGGCTGAGACTGAAAGAGGATTTGCCCGGCGATGGAGCAAATCTTACCCAGCACATTTGTTTACTTGCAAATCAGCACCACTCCCATGCACCCAGGCCAAGCTCTGCATCCTGTTTGTGGGCAGCAGAGACCAAGAGGACTTGCTCAGCAAGGAAAGGGCCCCGTTGGGTGCAAACATCCCTCCTCATTCCCACAGGGAGGAGGAAAGTGCAGGGAGGCATTGGGTGCTGTTGTGTCATCCACTGCTCATGGCAGAAGATGCTCATTGTAAGGGATGGGCCTTGCAGGGGATGCTCCTCTGATGCCTTAGGATTTTTAGTTTCTATTTTTCATGTAAATCTGGAGCTCCTGTTCTCGCATCTTAGACAAAACAATTTCTCTCCAGGCCTGAAACTCAAGGACACCTCACTGTCTTAGGCCCCAAAAAATGTAAACAGCAGAGAAATTGGGGGGACAGGCTTGGGATAGATGACTTCATTACCTGAGGTTATAATTGGAGGTCTGACCCCGATATGCAAATGGAACAAAAATTACAAAGCAGGAAAAACCCATGACCCATCGTCCATTCTGGGTGCAGCCCTGGGTGGGCTCTGACTGCCCGAATGCACCGAGAAGGCCTTTGAATAAATATCTGCTTTTATTCTCTTCATTTTGTCTGGCCTCTGTTCTAGGTGAGCCTGGGAAAAGGCATCACCTGGCCAGGGATGCTCCTGGCCCACTGAATCCCTGTCCTGAGGAGGGAATCACTGCCTCCCTCCGTGCAGTCATCCTGCCGGAGCCTCTGCCGCGGGGTGGGCGAGCCGGCGGCTGCAGTGGCAGGAAGAGCAGCGTGGGAGAGGGTTGGAACCTAGAAAATCTGGGCATGTTTTCTTCTTTTGGACAAATAGCTTATTCTCTGAAAAATTCAGTTGCGGGTCGGCCAGCGCCATCTGTGAAGCCCTGCCAAACGTGGTGAAGAGTTTCAGCCAAGAGTGAAAGAAAAGGAAAAATTAAAAAACTTGGAAAATGGCCATTTCCAAAGCCACTTTGCAAAACAAACATTTCAGGTCTTTCTGTCCAAATTACATTCCCTGTTGACATGTGTCTCTTTAATAATATATACATTTTTCGAAGGTTTGGAGAAGATGACCTCAAGTACTCTGGTTATTTGATTTGTGGCTTCTGTGTGGGAAATGTTTTTGCTCCCTGGATACAAAGCTGTGGGAAGAGCAGATCCAGTCTGCTCCAGGACCTGATTGGTGCCTGTACAGTGATTATTGTAACCTGGCCTCGTTCATGGACTGGTGCACCCATCTGTGTGGTAGGATTGGCTTCTCTAGGGAGGGGCAGCAGGTTTGGGGTGCAAACAGCCCCACACCTTCTCTGGCTCTCAAAGACTGAATTTGGGAGCCATGGGGTGTAAAAATGACCAGGTTTGCTATTTCAGAGAGAGTTGGCTTTTCTGGAAGAGCTGAGTTACACCTACTTGTGTTTCTTCTTCCCCTTTCATATCTCTCTTCCCTGGTAGCTTCTCTTCTTCAACGCTCTGGGTTTCCCATCTGTGCTTATCCGAGAGCTGTGGCCCCAGAACAGTGTTGCCAGTCCTTTCTCATGATGAGATTTTCATGGAAAAGAGGAAATTACTGTGGGTGGTTGCCAACATGGACAGAGTCATGCAATAATTTAAGTTTGGTGAAACTTCTTGAACATCACCTGGTCGAACCTTCTGCTGATGTGGAAATCACGTTCATAGCACCGATGTTATCACAGAACCCCAGAATCGTTTGGGTTGGAAGGGACCTTAAAGCTCATCTCGTTCCACCCCTCTGCCATGGACAGGGACAGCTTCCACTGTCCCAGGTTGCTCCAAGCCCTGTCCAACCTGGCCTTGGACACTTCCAGGGATGGGGCAGCCAGAGCTTTTCTGGGAACCTGTGCCAAGGCTTCCCCGCCCTCACAGGGAAGAATTTTTTCCCTATATCTAATCTAAACCTGCTCTCTTTGAGCATCAAACCATTCCCCCTTGTCTGTCACTGCATTCATTTCCTTCATGCTTTTAAAACTGCTCCACTTGCAAACCACCAGGCACTCCAGTAAAATATCCTCCCGACCAGTGGAGGTCTGGAGTCATCAGCTTGCTAGAGCAGTTTATTTGGCTAAATATGCCATTGATTTGTTTGGGCTGCATTCCAGCCGTGTGGGCTTTGTAAGTCAATACAACTCCAGTCCTCCTCCCCATGCTCAGTAATTGCAGGGTAGTAGATTCTGTTTAGAAAGGACAATGCTCAGTGTGTGCTCGAACAACAGGGGGTGGGAGGGTCAGCACCAGGAGAAGAGCGGGGTCAGGGCTTGGTGGGGCGTTGGAGAGCAGAGGGAGAAGGAGGAAAGCGAGGGTACCACATTTCCAGGTTGCTCGAGGAAGAGAAGAGAGATGTGGTCGTGTCCCCTTTGCTGCTGCCGTGAATGTCTGGGAGTCTCTGCCTCTGGATGTCCCAGAATGGGTCAGGTTGCAGGAACCACAGTGGGTCACCTGCTCCAACCTTCCTGCTCCAGCAGGGTCATCCCAGAGCACAGGACACAGGATCGTGGATGGCTCTGGAATATCTCCAGTTATGGAGACTCTACTCCTCCCTGGGCAGCCTGTTTTAGTGGGTGGTCATCCTCAGAAGTTCTTTCTCATAATACAGGTTTCCATCCACCTCAGATCTATCCCACCTTGTTGTGCCCATGAAGGTATCACCTGTCCCTTTCCTGATTTTAGGTGCAGGTTGGGGAGGCACAAAGTGTCTGGTGGAGGAGACTCTGCCTGGAAATGAAGAGATCCAGGCTCTATCCCCACTTTCTATCCCTTCCCTCTATTGTGCTGTGATGAGGTTCAGTCCCCGATCTGGGTGTTTTTCTGCTTCCCAGTGCAAATCCAGTCCCATTTTAGTGATTACCAGCATGAAAGTCACTGTGATACGTGATTATAACACTTATTGGTGACTGTAACACTTATAAGGGACTCTGCTACCTCAGAATAAAACACTATGGGTGGCAAAGGGGTTAAACAGCACCTGCTGGGGCCAAGGGCATGAATGGGTGGGATTGGCTTTTCTTTTCCCTTTCTCTTAAGAAAGCACCTCTGAAAGCAGACAATTTTAAACACCCAATTTCCCCCTAGAAATGCGAGTTCATCATCAGACACTGCAAGCTGTCCTCCCTAGCACGGCATCAAGCTCCCCAAACCGGTTCCAAACTGAGGCAGAAGGATTGAACAGAGGTCCATTTCTCAGTAAGAAATCCAGTATTGCTTCCAAAACCACTTTGCACAACTCCAGTGAGGCCCAGGCAGCTGCAGCGCGCCCCTCCCTGCGCCGATGTTTTTTTCCGAGCTAATCACGAGCGTAACCTTGGTGTCCCTGATTGCGGGCGAGGTCCGTGCTGATTTCCCAGGGAGCCTCAAGGCGCTTTAATCCCGAGCCTGATGCTCCCAGGGAGCCCCCCCAAAGCCAGCCCATCTCCCCATCAGCAAACACAGCACCCTTGTTAGGACACAGCGCAGCCGAGCCTGCCACGCCAATCAAGGCGCATTCATGCGGCCGTGCAGGGTCTTCTTGCTCTCCCCAGTGATGTGTAATTAGTGTATATTTAGAATAACAAATTCCTGGCTTGCAGGAGGGATGTATTCAGGGCCAATCCTGCCCTTTGTTGGAAGGAGGGGGTAGCACGGGTGTTTTTTCCTGGGATAAAGGACACCTGAGCAGGGAGGTTATTCCTTTTGTGCTCGCTCAAGTGGATTTTCGCATTGAACTGCTGCTCTGGGAGCTTTACCTGTGCCCTCAACGCACAGGGCTCATAAAAGCAGTGGGAATCTTTGGATTTTTAGTGCCTTTCCTGCTCTATTAACACTGTGCATGGAGAGCTTTGCCATGGGATGTCGGGCGATGCGGCTCTTGTCCTGCACAGATGCCAATTTACAGTCCCTGCACCCACACATGGCTTTGTTTTTAATGCTGGTATTTATTATCTGCCTTCCATCTAATGTCACTGTCACTTCCACGTCTGCCAGCAATTGCCAAGGAATAAATACAATTAAATCAGCATCTCCTTAGGAGAGGGAGAAGGAGAAAACAATGTGTGTGCTGCTTCTTTCCAGTCTTGCTGGGCTTGCTGCATCCCTTCACCATCCCAGCAGCTTTCAGTGTGTCTTTGCTGGGGCTGAAGCACAAATAAAGCAGGGAACAAGATTTTTCCAGGTCCCTTGGAAACCCAGAGGGAAGGAGGCGATGGCAGTCAAAGGGTGGAACTGTCAGACTTGAAGAAAAACCATTTCCAGGCAGGGAGGAGGTGCTAATTAAATTAAATTTGAGATTTCTGCCACTCAATCCTGAGCAAACCTGAATAAAACCAAACAACCTTTAAAAATAATTAAAAGTTAAACCAAAAAAAGAGAAAAACAACCAGGTGGGGAGGGGTTGCTGACTACAGGGTTTGCTGCTGTTATCCACCCCCCGGTGCCTCTCTCCGAGCGCGTGAGGCTCTGCCGGAGCCCTTTGGAGCTGCCTTCCCTTTGATGCTGTGATTGATTTCCCCCAGGGATGGGAGAACACTACCTGGGGAAGCAATTTATGATTATTTTTAGCTTTGTGAGCACCGAAGGGGATTCCACGGCAAGGCTGAGCTCTGCATGCCTGAACCTCTCCCATCCCATCCCCGGTGCCGTGGGTTTGGTGGGAGGATGTCAAAGCTAAGAAAGGAGGATCAGTGCTATAAAATCAGGGAATCCTCAGAGCTCAGCTTCCTCATGCACTGGCACAGGTTGCCCAGAGAAATTGTGGCTGCCCCATCTCTGGAAGTGTCCAAGACCAGGTTGGACGGGGCTTGAGGCCACCTGGGATAGTGGAAGGTGTCCCTGCCCATGGCAGGGCGTGGGATGAGGTGATCTTTAAGGTCCCTTCCAACCCAAAATATTCTGGGATTCTGTAATTCAAGGCTAAGCAGCCGTGATCCAAAAGAAATCTCCCCGAGAGAGCACTTGGAGGGAGGAATTCAGAGCAGGAGGGGGAATGGAGGAATGTTGCTCTTGCAGAGGACAGAGCAAATAGCTTGGAAAAGGCAGCTGAGGTTGGAAGTGGTGCTTGGATTGATGGTATAAAAAAAAAAAAAAAAATCATTCGGGTTCAGCTCACAAACGAAACGTTTCAAAATGTCAGTGGATTTAAAATCTGGGAAAATATTCTGACTGGATTTCACTCTTTTGCCTCGGCAAAACCCAAGTAGTCTGGTGTTTGCTTTTGAGCTTTCAGATTTGTGGCTGATATAAAGCAAATGTAAAGGAAAGGTTGCAGTGAAAGACTGTTTTAAACAGAAGAGTTTGGAGTGAAAATCCAGAACAAAAAGTGGGTGAATTGGTGTGTCCGTGGTGCTCCTCCCGTTGCAAACCCGGATTGAGTAACAAAAATAGAACTTTCTGCAGAGCATCTCATCCATCCCTAATTATGAGATGGAGGGAGGGAGCCAGAGCTCCTGAGTGCTTCTCCAAACTGTGGGAAGAGCTTGGGCTGGGATTTTGGATGAGTTTTTGAGCTCTGGGCAGCCAGGGGGATGATTCCCAGCAGCGGGTGTGACACAGGAGCACAGGAGGAGAGCCATGGGTGCATGGACCAGGCTGGCGGGGGAGAGGCCCAGCTCCAGCCCCCCTGCTCTGCTCTGCCTTCTCTCCAGATGGATTTTTCCATCCTCTGGGCTTGGCCTTTGTGGTGGCGAGGCTGCTGACGGCGGGAGCCAGGGTGCTCTAATTGGCAGCGAATCGGTCCTGAAATGTCACAAAGATTTATTTTGCAGTGCAGCCTCTCCAGGTGCTAATTGTGCTGCAGGCCCCTGGATAACGGCTCCGGGAGAAAATAATCCCAGGCTCCCCTGCTCTTTGTCCTCTTTTTTCCCCTTTTTGTTCACTTGGTGGATCTGAGGGCTGCGAGGGGTGAGTTCTTGCAATGTCCCCCACCTGCCCTGCAGGGAGAGGGAATTCTGTCCACAGCAAAAGTGGGAGCAGGTTTCGTAGGAGTGGGGAATAATATTAAATGTCACTGCAGATGGCACTTGGGTGGGATGCAGCTCCTCAGTGCTGCTGACACAGGGAAATTTCTGGACGGATTACAAGCGTGGCTGCTGGGAGACTTCCCAGCAAGGTCCTGCTTCACATGGAGCTTCACAGGGGAAAACACCAAATTTTCTCCCTCCAAGGGAAGAAAAGCTTCCCTTGGGGTTTTTTTCCGCCAGGGTGGCAGTAGTTACGGGGCTGAGCCATCTGTAATGGTTTGTCCTCTCCAGACCCACCCAGCCAGCCTGGTTTGGGCAGTCCTGAGCAAGGTGCAGGTTGCTGGAGGTAGGTAATGATGTGTTTCTGTCAGACAGGACAAATTTTTTCCTTCCCCGACTGAAACAACAATATTGATCTATCATCTTGGTCAGTTACATAAAGACCATCTGCATTAATCTGATTTAATGGGGATTTAGCTGGCACGGGAGGGAACCTGTTACTGTTCTAATCTCATTTCAGCAACACACCGCTGCTTTTTTTAATACTGTTTTCCTTTCCCCCCATCTCTGCTGTTCCAGTCTATTTGGATCAGACTGTTCCTGCCTGGTTCTTTACTTGGTTTTGCAGCTTTTCTGTGATTTTTTTGCACAGCCACCCCAGCAGCCCCAAACGCTTCTGTGTTTGAGTTTGCACCCCAAAATTTGGACTATGTTGACCTATTTGTCCCTTATTTACACAAGAGCTGGTGGCACCCCTGGGTGCTCTGCACAAACAGGAGGTGCTGGTGACTGCTGTGGCCATGGGAGCCCTTCATTGCCGACCTCTCCTGATGCCTTTTTCTGGGCTTAGCTAGAACAGAGGCCAGACAAAATGAAGAGAATAAAAGCAGATATTTATTCAAAGGCCTTCTCGGTGCATTCGGGCAGTCAGAGCCCACCCAGGGCTGCACCCAGAATGGATGGTGGGTCACCGATGGGTCACGGGGTTTTCCTGCTTTGTAATTTTTGTTCCATTTGCATATCGGGGTTAGACCTGCAGTTATAACTTCAGGTAATGAAGTCACCTATCCCAAGTCTGCCTCCCCCCCAATTTCTCTGCTGTTTACATTTTTGGGGCCTAAGACAGTGAGGTGTCCTTGAGTTTCAGGCCTGGAGAGAAATTGTTTTGTCTAAGATGGGAGGACAAGAGCTCCAGAGTTACATGAAGAATATAGAAGCTAAAAATCCTAAGGCATCACTCTTTATCCCAGCGCTTTCCCAGAAGCTGCTGGACCACGTGTTGAGGTCCACAAACTGAACCTCTGCTGCTGCACCTCCAGAGCTGGGCTTTGCAGCACCAGGTCTCCTGATTATCAGTCCTGCAGCAGAGCAGGGAGGCCTGATGGATTTTCCCACCTCCAGATGGTGAATAGGATGAGAAGCACACGAGTACCAGGGGAGGGAAGATCAAACATCATCTTTTTGGCGCTTCTGCTGGAGGCTGGGGAGCCGCTAGGACCGAGCAGCGAGAGGCAAATTAAAACCCTGCATTAATTCCATTAACTATGATCATCTTCTCACCAGGGATGAATTTAACTGCTCGCCATTAGTATTTTTATAGACAAAAAGTTGCACGGAGAGGCCCACGCGCCATTAACTCGACCCCACAGCGGGGAGGGGGTGATCCATCCTGGATGTGTGCGTTCCCTGGGCGCACCACGATCCCACAGACCCTCCATCCCTTCTCCCGCTGCCTCCCCGGGAGGGAGAGCGGGGAAGGAGTTAAAAGGCAACGTGAGGCACCAGTTTAATTTGCCAAGTGACTGGCTCAGTCCAGCTGTGCCATTACTGCCTGCACAGCTGGACCGCTGTGCTGGTGGCAGCCAGGGCTGCCTGCCGAGATCTCGCTGTGGAACCAAGAGCAAATACGTCAAAAATGCTCAGCTGCCTTTTGTAGCTCGAGGTTCTGTCTTGGAGTTGGCAGTGGGTGGGAATTTTGGGTCTTTGCTGAGCTCAGTTTTTGGTGTGGGGGAGGTTGGGATGGTCCCAGCGTGGTGGCACCTGATTTCTGCTGTGCTCTCAGCTCTTTGTTGTGTTCTTTTCTTCTAGAGGGGCGGTCAGGACTAATGGTCATTTTCAAATTCACATCCAAAGTGTGCTCTAATTGGCCAAGAATCGGTCCTGAAATGTCAGGAAAAGATTTATTTACCTTGCAATTCTGTAAGGTAGAGCCAGGCTTTCCCCACCTTGCCAAGACACCAAGGAGCTGGCCCGGAGGATGCATCCAACCCATGGCTGAGAGGTTCCCAGACCTGCTCCGGGAATCCTGTAGCATGAGACCTTCCCAGAGCCAGGAGGCACCATGTGGTTGGGATTTCTGACTCCAGAAGCACGGATCCATGCTCAGAGCACCCTGCAGTGCTGTGCCTGGTGCTCACCTGCCCTCTGGCACTGGTCTGAGCTCCCGTGGCAGGTCTTTGGGCTGGGCAGGTCTTTGGGCTGAGCAGGTCCCTCTGTCGAGCTGGGAGGGGGTGGGTTTGGCATCTTCTACTTTTTGGGTTCAGTTTTGTTTAAATCCTTGTTTTCCCTGTTGCTCTGGAAACAGTGCAGAGGAGAGGGATGGGAGAAGGGAGAGCCAGGTGACCTGGTGCTTCCAGTGCACAGGGGGGCAGTGGGAGCATCTCATGCTGTGCATGAGGGGACAACTGGGAGAGCTGTACCCAGCACTGGCTGTGGACTGGGACACCTCAGTGAGCAGTTCTTTGCAACTTTTAGCAATTAGGGAGTCTCTGTTGGGGCAGCTCCAGCCGAGGGGTGGAGGAGGAGGGGACAGAGAGGTGCCAAACCACCTGAACAAGTGCCAGCAAAGGAGAAATGGCTCGGAAGGAGCTTCCTCCTGGGAAGTTGCATTTCCCTCAATGTCCTCCTTGTCTGCCCACCTCGTCCAAGTCCTGTGTGCAGTGAGGGCTGCATTTCCTGCTGCAGAGCTGGGGCTGGTGGAGCAGGTTTCTGGTCCCTGCCACCCCAGGTCGGACATAAACCTCCTCAGAGCCACCTGAGGTCTTTCCTGTCCCCTTTGGGGTGTCTTGAAGCTGTCACCACTCGCTGCACGGCCTGTGAAGCGTCTCTCAGCTCCACTGACCAGGTCTTTGCTGTTGGATGGTCAAAACCTCGACCATTGCAGAGCCAAATGCCTCAGGGGCAAGCTGGGACATTTCCATCACAAACCAGGCCCCCTTCTTCAGCTTTGCATCCATTCTGCTGCATCCACCTACATCTGCAGTTCAGGGTTTGCAGGCAAACAGGCCCAGGGCTCTGAGATGGGACAGGCAACAGGAGAGGAGTGGGATGAGGCTGGTGGCACAAAGAGCAGCAGCTTTTTTTTGCTCCATGTCCCATGGCTGTGGGGTCAGAGGGAGCTCTGCAGAGGGCACACAACTTGTCAGGGAGCACTGGAGAGTTTGTTGGCAGCGGGTGATTTTTCCTCCTCTTTTGCATGGATTGCACTTGTTCTCTGCTTGCCCTTTTCAGCAGGGAGAGCAGTTTGGATACACATTACCTACATGGCAAAGTGTGCTCTAATTGGCCGAGAATTGGTCCTAAAATGTCAGGGAAAGATTTATTTCACAGTGCAGCCCCTCTCCAGGTACTAATTTTTCTATGGGCCGCCAGATAATGGCTCCAGTGCACAATAGCTCAGTTCCTAATCAGGATACAGAGCTGTAATTGGGTTGAAGGGATTTAAAATCATTAAAGCCACATTCAAGGGGAATAAAAAAGGAGCACCCCCTCCCCACCTCCTTTCCCCCCCCAAGACAGAGTGACTGTGTTTAATGAGCAACTCCTGGCATGTCTCTCGTAACAGGCAGCAATGAAGTTGCAGCAAGAAGTCCAAGGGCAATCAAGAGAGGCTTTGTGGCCTTGGGATGACTGGTTAAGGAATCAGGAGCACAAGCAGAGCTCTCCCCTGTCCTTCCAGTCAGAGGGAATGCTGAGGGAAGAAGTGGAAAGAGCCAGCAGATCAATACCTGGCTCTGAGCCTGGTGCCATGGGCAGAATTTGGGGTTTTTTGGTCTCCACGGTGGGGTACCCCCATCTCAAAGGATCTCTGTGCAGGAGTCAGCAGGTCTCACTGCTTTAAATCGTATTTGAAGGGGTAAAGGAATAAAACCAGGCTCTGAGGTAAGTCTGGAGGCAGCACATCAGCGTTGCCAACAAGCAGCGCAAGAGCAGGTTACTGAGGATCTGAAGTGAAAAAGTCTCAGGTTGTGCCATTTTGATGATTTTTCTGGTCTGGCACCCAGCTCTGGCTCGGCAGTGGGAGCCAGGACTCCAGCTCTGTGCATCTGCAGGTCCCTCCTTACTGCTGCATCTCAGTGTCCTCCAGCCCTGGGTGTGGAGTGATCTCAAGGTGGTTCTCCCCATTTCATGGTTCTGGGTCCATACCGGTGTTTTGGCGTTGTCCTATTGCCAGAATCAGTGCAAAGTGGTAAAAATCACTGGTTGTGCAGTGGGCGAGGAGTGGCAGGTAAAGAGCTGAGCCAAAATCTCCCACACTGAGCAGAGCAAAATTGCTTGGTCTTGCTTTAATTTGCTTAGACTTTTCCTTTCTTCAGCATCCTGCTTCACAATTTCACTCATCGAATTTCCTCTCTTTCACATCAGACCATATCTTAGAGTGTGTTGAGACCTTCTGAATTCCAGACCCATCCCTCTACACCCCTTGCCAACCCATCGGCTTGGTGTCACCCACCCACCGAAGCCACATTAGCACAACTCTGCTGGAACTGCAGTGGCTTTTGTCCTTCAAGCCGTGCCCTGTGTTGAATTCACGCCGTTATCTGGCCTATTACAACTTCAGGTATTAATTTCCCCTAAGCCTCACGTTACAGCGCTGCACCCTCACTCCTCTGCGAGGATCATGGGGAAGGTGACGTCAGGAGACTCACCCACGGTGGGGAAAATACGATGTCCAGGTTTAATTGGCAATGATTGTTTTGTCTTCTGTACAAAAGCAGCAAATCCCCAGAAGCTGGAGAGGAGCACAGCTGTTTATGGCGAACAGAAGCCGCTGCTTTATCTCCTTGTAGCAACCTGTCTCCAGGAGATCACGGCTTAATTAACTCGCGTGTTATCGAGAGCGAAATTGTACAGACATTGTTAAAAAAAAAATAATATTAGAAAATAAAAACTAAGAAGAGATAAAGTGGGAAGGAAGGAGGTGACCTGGGAGCCAAGTGGAGTGAACTCTGTAGAGAGCCAAAGCGCATGGCCAGCGGTGGCTGCTGGAGGCCGTGGGTGAATTTGCATGTGATGGATGAGCTGGGCTGCTAGAGAGGAGAGACAAATTCCCTGGCCACAAGGAGTGTGATTCCCAGGCATGGTGTGGGATGGACTTGCCCAAAAATGCACAGCTGGGTTTGCCCTGGAAGGGGTTTGTCATTGGGAAGGGATCACTGTGCACAGCTCCCGGACACCCTGCACATCAGCACGGGGTTCCTGCTTCCTCCCGGCTGCTGGAAGGGTCAGTGCAGAGCTGCTGCTCCTGGTCTCTCCACTCCATGGATCTGGGGATGGGTTGCACCCCTCAGCCTCTGGTTTCCTAATCATAGAATCACAGAATGGTTGGAGTTGGAAGGAATGATCTCGTTCCACCCCCTGCCATGGGCAGGGACACTTCCACTGTCCCAGGCAGCTCCAAGCCCTGTCCAACCTGGCCTTGGACACTTCCAGGGATCCAGGGGCAGCCACAGCTTCTCTGGGCACCCTGTGCCAGGCCCTCACCACCCTCACAGGGAAGAATTTCTTTGTAATATCCAATCTAAACCTATTCTCTTTGAATTTAAAGCCATTTCCCCCTTGTCCTATCGACAAGGACAAATAGATCCCAAATGACTAAACAGGGCAGTTATTTTCCATCGGACTGGAGTGCAGGGACCAAGTGGCCACTTGCAGTCAGTGGGAGTGGAAAGCCAAGTCCTTCCCAAAGATGCTTTTCTCTGGGCAAACCTCACTGCTGCCTCTTGGATCCCAAGCTTCCCAAGCAGCCCCATCCCTGACTTCAGCAAGCTTTCCATCCATCCCGAGCATTGGCCAACTGCCCCAGCCAGGTGCTGGTGCTTTCCCCCAGACATTCACTCCAGAACAAGGGGCAGGGCCTTGGTGGTGCAGATCTTCCTGGGGATGTAAGGAAAGGTATTGCTGGAGGAAATTGTAAAGCAGCCTCTCAGGCAGGGCTGTGGAGTCACTTGGAGCACGGTGCAGAGGGAAATTTGACAACCTCTCCCGTTCACCGCTCAAAGTGCTCCCCAGATCAAAGCCAGAGAGACAATAATACATTTTGAACTAAGAACATTAATTTGTATCCACAGCATTTCAATAAATAATTTTTTAAAATCCAGTTCAGCCCTGTCATCTCAAGCCAATTCCATTTAATATCCAGCCCTTCGACTGACAGATTTTTAACACCATAATTAGCATGTATGGCTCCTAAAAGCCTTCACTGGTATTCTCAGGCCTTCTCTGCATTACAGCATCTCCTCTCCCGTCCTCCCAGCCCCCTTTTCCGATATTGTTATTCCATTTGTAGTTGTTTATTGTGCCTGCTGAGGCAGATTAAAGACAGGAAGGAGCCAGAGAGTTGTTCTTAGGGGCTCCTGTGCTGTGCAGAGTAAGCATGGCAGAGCTTAAAGATTCCAAATCCGGAGCCTTGCTTTTCCAACCGTGTGCCTGACGAGTGGAGGTGGTTTCTGAAGCATTTCATTGTTGCTTTGTTGGGTCATTTTTGTTTGATTTGGGGTTTTTTTTTTATTCTGGGGATTTTTATATTTTTGAATGGGAAGAATGAGGAGCACCAAGGGTTTCTTATATAATGATATACGAGTGAGAGCTGGGGCTTAAAAGGAAAATAAGAAAGATTATGGAATACTTGGTCATACTGGAAAGTTTGGCAGCACTAGGAAATATCCTCATGTGTTACTGCATAGAACAAAGCTCCTGGGGCTCCATCCAAGGATGAAAGCAGGTCCAGCAGAAGCCAAACACAGTCCAGTCCCCCAGTTCCCTCCTCGGAGTGTTTAAGTGGGATGTAAATTGTCTTTAGCACAGACACACTTAGATCTGGGTCTCCTTGCTCCAGTACAAATCTCGGTGAGAGCTGGAGCCATTTGCCAGTTCCCCTCTGTGTGTGGGATCTGACACACAGAAGGAGGAGGATTTTGTTTTCCAAAGCCACCGGAGTGTGCAGGGGGGGGAACCAGACCTTGTCCAGAGAAACGGAGACGCCAAATGCTTTCTTGCAGTGATTTGGTTCCACTTCACTCTTGGCTGAGGATGGGCCCAAAGCAAAATCCCAGCTCTGAGCAAAAGCCTGAAAGCTGAACCTGCTCCCAGCCTGCAGCTGCTGCTTATCTCAGTGATAGGAATCAAACCTGGAAACCTGTGGCTCTGCTCTGTAGCTGCACCTGCCCTTTGGAGCGTGATTGTCCTGTCCCACAGAGGTGTGTAAGCGTCGGGGGCATCCGTCTGTCTCTAAATCTGAGCATTTCTGGGCTGGAAGGCTTCATGCTCTGCAGTGAGCACTGTGTAACCCCCAATCCCTGCAGTTACCTGGGAGCAGGGCAGGCGTTATCCTTTCGGTTTTGCCATGGCATGAACATCAAAGCAAGGCTTTTGAGGCACAGCAGTGCCAAGCCCTGTTTTGCCATTCAAGACATGCTCGTGTTATCCCCGTTATGTGAGGAGTTGGTGGGGAGGGCTTTGAGGCCAGCATGGATCCAGGATGCTCCCCAGCACCTGGCAGTGAGCGTGTGGGCTCACAGAATCATGGAATCTGCTCAGCTGGAAGGGGCCCACGAGGATCACTGAGCCCAACTCCTGGCCCTGCTCAGGACCATCCCTAAGAGTCATTCCTTTGCCTGAGAGTGTTGTCCAAATGCTTCCTGAGCTCTGTCAGGCTTGGGGCTGTGACCACGTCCCTGGGGAACCTGTTCAGTGCCCGAGCACCCTCTGGGTGTCCAACTGCCCAGCCCCTGGCAGACACCCACCCCTCCAGGTGCTCCCAGCAGTGTGGGCCAGTGCACTGAAGCACCACAGAGCCAGCTGGGCCTGCAAAGCCCCATCCCTCCTCTCGGCTCTGGGACGCCCAGAGCTCATGCAATGTAAATCTGCAGAAAGCAGGAGCAAAGCCCTTGCTCTGACTCATTTTTCTGACCACAGCAGATGCTTTGCAGAGGGACACTGCCTGTCCCCTGGCCGTGGCGTGGGGCCACCAGCCCCAGCGTGCCACAGCGGCCCTGCCAGCTGACGGCTGTGACAGGATGATGGGCTTTGGCACCTTCCCATCACCAGCTTGGAGCTGGCTCACGGTGCCCTCCTGGGTCCATGGGGGCTTGCAATAAACTTTAGGGTTTGTGCCTGGCTTATTGTTGGCACTTGATGCTTCTTCTCGCTGCTCTGGTGGTATTTCTTGTGCCTGGCTCATGCCTGGCTTGCAGCTGCAGTGTGCTCGCCCTCATGCTGAGGGGGGAAATTACTCTACAAGCCCCCAAATTGATGTAGAGTTAATTCCTTGCTGCAATTTACTAAAATCCTCCCCCCTCTGTGCTTTCCCTGTTAAAGATCACATGGAGTGGCTGGGTTTGGTGCCTGCTCTGTGGGAGCCAGCTGCAGTTCCTCGTAGCCTTTTGTTTTCAGATTGCCTTTTTGGAGAGACACGAAAATCCACTGGGGAATGATGGGCGAGCTCCGCTTTGTAAAGCCTCGCTCTCCTTTCTTTCTGGAGTCCCTGCAAAATGTCAAATGCTCTTTTCCTGCGTCCTAAGTGCACACATTTACCCAGGTCTCTGGTATTTTTGGAGCAAACCCATTTACTCACAGGCTGAGTAGGAGGCACTGGCAGAGGTTGTTCAGAGCAGCTGTGGCTGCTCCATCCCTGGAACTATTCAAGGCCAGGCTGGACAGGGCTTGGAGCAACCTGGGTTAGTGGGAGGTTTTGGGGGGTTGGAATGAGATGAGCTTTAAAGTCCCTTCCAACCCAAACCATTTGGGGTTTCTGTGATTCTATGCCCGATTCTCAGTGCTGGTCTGGATCACTTTGAAAACTGGAGCCTTAGACCTAGAAATTGCCAAAACTGGTGATTTTTAGTGCAGTGGCTGAGATGAGCCAGCGTGGTCATCTCCATTCCCCTGCCTTTTATCCACTGCTCTGCTTTCTGTTACTGTGAGCTCTCAACAGGAGATTTGGGCACTTTCACTGCAGGTTGTTGCCTGATGCAGATTCCACCTGCAGTCTCCCACTCCCGGTGTCACTCGTGGCTGCTGTCCCCGCAGCAATGAGCCACACAGGCTGAAGGTGACACTTTTTCTTAATCCCCAGCCCCAGAGGCTGAGCTTGACATGGGTCAGCTTTTGTACAAAACAAGGGAAAAAAACAAACAAGCGGCTGAAAGTTGAGCAGGACAAGGAAAGTTCAGGCTGCTCTGTAATGTCAAGGTGAGCAAGGCGATGGCATTTGCGTTGGAGATATCCGGGACTCAGGATCTGGGATTAGTGTCAGCTCCTCTGTGGCAAGCTAAATTAGGAATGCAGAGGCTGTCTCTGTTTATGATACAGGGTTGTTAGGTGCTTCAGGTACTGTCATTCTTATTTAAGGATATATTTAAGGATTAACAGTAAGAAGTCCAGCATTAGCGGGAGAGAAATGAATGTTAGTGAGCTTAGGCTTGGAGGGCTTATTTTTGATCATCATCATGTGAGCTGCTTTAGGAGAGATGAGCTCCAAGATGGGGAGGGCGGAGGGGGGGGAGATTCTTGTATTTTTGCAGGAAAAGAAAACGTTTTGCAAGTTTGAATAGAGCTCAGAACTTAGCAACAATGACGGCTGCACGGGTAGAGCCGCATAACTCCCCGGAGCCGGTGCCTTTGCTGGGCTGAGGATCTGGCTCACAGCACCCAGCCTATTTTTAGACTTTTTTTTTTTTTTTTTGGTGTTTCTTTCTTCTCGTGCAGAATATGCGTGATCAAACAATGTCCACGGATTTCTTTGTTGTTTGAAATCATTCTGTGGTTTTAATTGGCAGCTTTTCTGTTTCGCCTTGATCGCGGTTGACTGCAAGTAGGTTACGTTTGCTCTGAGCTCTCTCAGGCACCTTGGGCTGGCTTGGAAGAGTTCCCTCCTGATCCTGCTCCTTCCAACCGGGTGTAGCACAAAGATTTTCTGGCTGCCAAACATTTTCTTATGTGTAAACTCCACGTTTTGCTTTCCCAGGCTTTGGGTTTGATATTTGCTGCCCACAAGCACCTGGCACTGGGGAAAAGCTGCTGAGGATTCACAGCTTTTGACATCCCAAGATTTTCTTATTTTCAAGGCTTTTCTTAGACCAGAAACGGGTGCCAAGATTGGTTCATTTGTGCAATGGGTTAAGTCAGTTCTGATGGCTGAGATGCAGGAAAGGGGAGGTCTCACTATCCCCCCTCCTCTGTTTGAAGGTGTAACATAAGATGTATGTCCCAACTCCTGGTTTTCACATTTCCATTTAAATAATTTTAATTACTATTTTTAAATATTACAATTACCAGGTCCAGCTCATCCTTTGAGGTGAGTTGGGTGTGCTGTGGGCTGTGTTTCAGCCCTCTGCACTGAGCCCTCTGCAAATCCCTTCCTGGATGCTGGGGTGGGCACCCCATGACTCCAGTCCAGTACTCCTTGGGTGCCAGAGAAGAGGGTGGCCAGGCTGAAGTCAAAAAGATGCCCAATTTTGTGTTAAAAATGCTTAACCAAACCGGACAACTCCTGAGTATCCATTACTTCTGTGCTTCCTGAAGCTGAAACAATTGCTATTATCCCCCATCACATCGCATGACCTACATTTGACTTGAAAGCCTCCTGCTAATAATTAGTTTGAATTTCGATTTAAAAATAAACACATTCATATTCTAGGTTTCAAAACTTGAAGAAATCGAGCCCCTGGATAGATGAAATCCCCCACCTTTCCCTTCTGGTCCCTCCTTTCCCTGATTTTCACACGGGCAGGGAGGAAGGAGCGAATTATCGGGGCTCAGTGGAGGAGGAGGGTTTGGATATAATGAGACCGCTGGGCATTTCCTGGAAAACTGCAGGAGCCTCAATGCTTGGAAGATTTGGGCCATCTGGATAAAGAGGGTCAAGCTCGGCGTTGGCAGGGATGAGGCAGTGGGACAGCTCGGCCTCGCCAGAGGAGCTGCGGAGAGCACAGAGCGACACTCAGAGCCTCCAGCAGAAGGCTCATCCCTTCTTTTCCCTTCCCTGGCTCTCCAGAACCGTTGGCATTGTGCTGCTTCTCCCTCTCCTCGCTGTCCATCTGCCCACTCAGCTGCTCCCAAGGCGTGGGAGGCAGCGCAGGGTCAAGGCTGGCACTTGGCAGGGGATCGTTGGTCACCCAATGAGTCAGGTGTTAATTAGCAGCCGTGGGGAGGAGAGGACTGCGCCTGGTGGAGATGGGATCTCTCCCAGAGAGCAGAGGTGTGGCTGGGCTGCATCCGGCTGGCAGCTCCGGGAGATGGATGCGTGTTCCTGGCAGAGCTCGGATCCCATCCCATGGGAGCATTCCCGTAAGGCCTGCGGTGGCTGTGGCACTGGAAACACCTCACTCATCATCTGCCTTTCTCCACGCACCTCAGGGCTTTCTGCTGCTGGAGGTAGAAAATGCAGAAAGCTGTCATGGTTGCAATGCTTATCCAAAAGCCCAGTGTCCTCATTCAGTCATTCCATGTCCGAGCTTTCCCCTCTATTTCTTGGCCTCCGGTCTCCTTTTGTCATGGTGCAATACCGTGTGCACGTGGGTGCTTTTTGTGCTTTTAGGGGGAAAAGTGAAAGGTAGAACAGCCAGAGAATGTGATTTTGGGAGATGCATCCTTGCTTGGACCATGTGCTCCCTTCCCCCAGGTACCTGTCAGCCCCATGCCTCTTGCTCTTGCATTCGGCAGCAGTAGCCCAGTGGGTCGGAATTTTGGAGTGTGCTTTTATAGGCAAATCTCACAGCACAAGTGGCTGCACCTGGGAGAAAAATCCTGGCTTTCTGCTTAACCCAGAAATCTCCTAAAACACCTCGCTGTGCTTGATGGCACTGCGGGGTCATTGTCATTCCAAGATGATGATGTGTCCATGCCTTGAAGCAAGACAATTCCTGCTCCTTGTAATTCCTTTATGGCAAAAAAAATATCCAATCAAACTTAATAGCAACAAAACTAAGAGAATTCGGTGGAAATTAGTGTGAAATCCTATAGGGACGGGGAGACAATGAAGCATCCCTGGTGGGATCCCACGGGTGAATTTTTCCGCCCATGGGAAGGGTTTTATTCTCCGGCTGCTTCGGCAGCACTTGTCCATAAGGTGTAATCCTAAATGATGCCACTTCAGGTGCTATTTTTATTCAGGAAAATGTCAAATCCTTTCTCAGAACTTAGTGACTTGTTGTCTTGGTAATTTCTTGCAGAAACAGGATCTATAAAAATCCCCTATTTTCTTGGCACTAGGCTTTTCTTGTCTATTTTGGATGTAAATATTTTTTACAATCGGGAAAAAAAAGGGGCTGCTTTAATTCCACAAGCAGTGTAATTTCTCCCCAGAATGTCTCTTGTAGGGCTGTGCACTCAGGTCTGTGGTCCTGGCCCAGTGTCCTTTGAAGCAGAGTCCTTGCACACCCAGATTGTATCTGCCCCGTTCTCTCTTCATGCACTGGTTCCTAATCTGAATCCCAGCTCTTGGGAAGCTGAAAATCCAGTACTGAGCAGGGTTATATCCATTTGGAGTTGAGTGTGGCAGCGTGGAGGGCAAACTGTGCTGTTTAGCAGGGATTTTTTTCCTAAATTTCCAACAAAAATTATATTTTCAACAACAAATAATCACTTTGGCAATGAATCACTTCCAAATTTTGGCAACTACGAGTCATTTGCAAATTAAAAAAATAAAATCAAGAAGTGCTTCAGATAACACTGAGATGTTCTGCTCCTGCTTCTGCACTCAGGGGAGTTTGGGGCTGGTTCTGCAATGCCTCAGTCAGAAATCTCCTCTCCAGGGGTGGCTTCTCAGTGAGGGTGACCAGGTCTGTCATGTCCTTGTGGGATTGGGAGCTCTGGACAGGCCTGGTGGCCACTTTCATAGAATCAGAAAAGTTGGAAAAGACCTCTAAGGTCATCGTGTGCAAGGATTAATCCAGCACTGCCTCACTAAATCAAGTCCCTAAATCCCTAAGGTGGTGATGGAGGAGGAAGAGCAGAGCCTTTGCTCCCCCTGTGATCAGCACTGACATCAGAGTTCATGTCTTGGGGTTTGCTGCAAGATGCAGGAGGATGCTTTGAGAAAGGCAGGGGGGTCATTTTGGGATATTCCTGCCATCATCCTGGGCTCTAATGCACTGTAAGTGAGATCCGAGGGAAGAGCGAGGCAGGAGCTGCACGGCCCTTCTTGGGAGACAGGGAGATGATGAGCAGTGTCTTTCCAATCACAACAAGATCCCCAGAGTCCAAAAGGAGCAAGGCTTGGGCATAAAAGCCAGAGCTGCCCTAATAAAACATTTACTGGGGTTTGGAGACCTGTGCGCCCCGACACGGCGCATACATATTAAATGATCAAAGTTTCCATGCCTTCGGAGGAGCCGGCTGCTAATCTAATGCAACCCTTGGGCTTTGCTCACCACTGACTCTGCATGAAAGCAAATGCCGGCTCTGTTTTCCTGTTTAAAAGATTTCCGAGCTAAGCCAGGCGGGTCACAGTTCAGGAAGCAATAGGATCCGGCCTCTTCAGGGCTTTGGGGTTTGGGAACGCTTGTTAGGGGTGAGATGGATCTGGTTCCAGCTCTCCAGCCCTGTCCACCTCTAACTCCTGCAGGCCAGCTTGGTGCTGCCATGGTCTCACCCCCTCCTCCTCCTCTTCTGCTTGCTCCTCCCTTCCCTAAATCACCCTGTCCACATCCCATTGCCCGGCTCTGCCAGCTTTTTAAGTTCCCAGCCTGAGCGTTAAAGCACTGCCATTGGATTAAAACCAAAGCAAAGGGAGAAAAAAAACCCAACCCAAACAATCCCACTCCCTTCGAATTTATAAACCGAGCGCACTCGAGCTGGAATGTGCCGGGGAGGAAAAGGAAAACACAGAGCCCCCGGGGTGCTGTTTTTCAAAGTGATGCAGCCCTTTTATTTGCCTGCCTCCACTTGTTTTAGCTGTGCAGGGAGGCAGGCAGGTGAAACCCTGGCAGGGTGCTGGTTCCAGGCGCTGGGCTCCCTCCGGCAGCCGCTCGTGCGGAGCCGGCTCAGCACCTCTGCAAACCTCCAGCTCTCCCGTCATCTGCTGCTGCTGCTGCAGAGCAAATACCTCACCTCCTGCTCCTCACTGCTCCAGTGGTTTGGGACTGATGGGTTTGGTTTTCCACTTGGTTACAGCATTTCTTCTGCTTCCCGAGCGTCTCCCATGTCTTTCATGTAATTCCTTAACTAGTTTCCGTTTACCGGCGGCCGCTTTCTTTTAAGGTACTTGAATCTGTTTGATCATCAACAAATTTCTTTTTCTGTTCCTCTGATAAAAAATTAAATCTGGGCACTTTTTGAAGGCTTCCTCCCCACCCCCCTTTCTGTTCCTCCATCTCTGCTCAGTGGGGAATCAGTCCTTTCCTAGGAAAAGAAAAATAAATAAAAATTAGAGTTCAAAGTGTGATATCTCCTCTTAAGAAGAAGAGGGTAAGAAGAAGGAAAAAAGCCCCACCATATATTCTTACAGATGTGACATCAAAATGGAAAACTATAAAGGACATGTTTTCAAAGGCTTGTACAGGGACTGAGTTGGATCAGTAGAAAACAGGCAAAGTCTCTCTGGGTGCTTTGAAATCCTGTCCCAAGCCACCAAAACTGTTGTTTTAGCTGGAGTGCTGGTGCTTCTCCACCTGCCAAACCAGCTGGATGGGGAGCAGAGGCTGCTGTGGGCCCCATGTCACCACAGAGGGGTGGGGGTGCACGTGGGACCAGAGGGTGACCCAGTGGTTGGGTGCTGGCGTCCCCTGCATCCGCTGTGTCCTTGTGTCACCTTGGCACCTGCATCCACGTCTGCCAGCAGAGAGAGGCTTCTCCTTCCTGACTCACTGCAGAGGAGCTTTTGGGTGTGATGGGAGATATGGAGTAAGGGAAAAGCACGGCCCATCCCTTGGGAAGGGACAGTACCCAGGGCAGGACAGCACAGCGTGGGACCTCAGCTCCTTCTGTGTCTCAGCGATGGTCACCATCATTCGGGCTGTGGGGATGGGCAGCAAGAGCTGCTGGCTCTGCTGAGAGCTTCCTGAGGCTGGGGAGGGGCTGCATCAGGGCAGGGCTGAGTGTGGGGTCACCTCTGGTTTCCCACCCAGCCTGGAATCGGGTTGGGAGCAGCGCGGTGATGGTGAGGAGCTGCAGTCTGCTCTGGGGGCTCCCCCTGGCAGCAGAGAAGCAGCTGGGCAGTCCTGCGGGGTGGCAGATGGATTAGCAGCTCGCTGTTGCCCAGGTAACTCTGCCTTTCCTCCCCTGAATCCTGATTATTTGGTTTCTCACCATACGCCGTGGGGCCCTGCGACTCACTCCACCCTTCCCAAACCCACGGGTGCCGTGGCAGAGCAGGTTCCCAGCTCCCTCCCTCCCCCCCCAAAGGGCTTTTCCCCCTTGGGCACAGTTGAGGCTGAGCTATTGTGTCCTGGGTCCCTCTGAACGAGCCACCACGGGGCCTGGAGCAGCCAGGATGTTCCCCAGTGACTCTACATAAAGGGTGCAGTGTGCTGGTGGTTGTTTCCAGCAGGCAAAGGCTGTTGGACTCAAGCAGCAGCAGTTTTATTGCATTAATTGAAATTAAAGGAGTTTCTGAATGTGTGTGAAACCCCTTGGCTGCCCTAGGATGAAGGGAAGCAGAGTCAGGGTGAGCTGGTTGGGTGCAAACCCATCTCAGCTCCAGGTTTGGGTGCATTCAAGGTCAGCAGAGCATCTCTGCTGCAGGGAAATATCCGTGGGCACAGGGACCAGCCCTGCTCTATCCAAGCCTGGATTGTGCATCTCTGTTTTCTAGGGAAGCTCATAACAGCGAGGAAAACATCCCATAGCTCCCAGCAAGAAAAGCTCCCCCTGCTCCAGGCAGGTGACTTGCACAGGAGGCTTTCGGAGGCCGAGTGATGTTTGACAGTAATTTTTCATCTGTTGCTTCATCTCCTCCTGCACTTCCCCTGGGTTATCCTCAGTGCAAACTCCTTTTCCAAAGATTTTCTCCAACAAAACTCTCTCACCATCCCACTTCCCTCAGTGCTCATGGAGAGTCCTGGCTGTCTAACGTGGAATGCAAACATCTGGAGCCCATGGCTGTGACATCCAAGTGCTTTCAGCGACAGCAGAGACACCTGCCTGATGCAATCGATTCTTTCTTTTGGGGAGGAGGACCTGCAATTAATCTCTGCTTGTCTTTAGTGCTTTTTGTTGTCTTTCTGGCTGTTAAACTGCTTCTGTGGAGGGAGAAGTATCCACCTAATGGCGGGAGTCTCACCTGGGGAGGAGGCACCAGGAAACTTTTGGCATCTGGGATGTTCCTGTTGTCCCTGGTGGAGTGAAGAGGGAGGTTTCTTGGTTTGCAGCTGATGGTTTGGGCCACGGGGTGGGCTTGAGCCCGGTGCTGTGCTGAAGTTTTGGGGCTGATTGTCTCGCTGTGAACGCCTGGCTCCTGCTCCATCACCTTGGATTAATTACAGTACAATGCAATATACATTTATATGGTGTCTGCGCGAGTGTCTCGGGGCTTCTGCAATCTGAAAAATCTAATTAAGGTGCAGCCTCCAACATGAATGCTTATCACCGGGATGCGCGCAGCCAGCCGGGGGCGGCTGCCTCCCCGCCTCAGCCCCGGGCGGGATCCACACTCCGCTGGCATTATTAATTACCCACGGCTTGGTGTCCGAGACACCGATCGATACCGCGGGGCTGCAGAGACAGGAGGCTCCGAGTGAGTGTGAGAGAGCTGGAGATAACCATCAGCCAGAAACGTGGTGGGGGCTGTTCCTGGCCTGGGAGAAGGAGCAGGAGGAGTCTCTTTGCAGAGTTGAGCACGTGTTTCCTGGTGACTTTGATGCTGGGATGTTATTTACTGATGGAGAATTGAATCTTGGCCTGGGGAAGGTCGTGCCTCGAGTGTTGGTGATGGACACAGCAGCATTCCACAGGGTTTGCTGCAAGACTTGTTGGGCATTTTTGTCTCAGGAGTGGCAGCAGCTGTTGGGAACGCCCAGAAGGGAGGGAGGGAGCGCCACAAGTGTGATGAGAACGTAAATAATCAGGGGAAAAGGGAAAGGAAATGTGAAGTGGCCCTTTAAATATGAGCCTCCAGAGCCCCAACTAGCTTTCCCTCAAGTATTCAAATGAGATTGCAGCATCAGATTGGTATGCATTAGGCTGGTCTCAATGAAAATTAACATGTAATTGCTTCAAATGAAGTAAGTGAGGAGGTAATCTGTTCTTAAATTGGATTCGCAGGATTTTGTGGTACCATAATGCAGCTGTGAAATGAAATATATTTTAAGGATGATGTCCTCAAGGGGAGAGGGAAGGATGGGGGGGTGTCTTTGCTGGGAAGGGTCCTTTCCCTCACTCCCTCTTTTGTTTCTGGTCTCATTAGGGCTATTTTATATATGAGGAGAGGGCTTTGGTGCCATGGCATGGCTGGAGAAGGTCCCGTTGCTTTTGGCTCCATCACGTTTCCTTCCTTGACATCCCTCCTGTCCCTCCCTTCCACTTCCTCTGGTTCTCCACTTGCCTTGCTATGTCCATGCCTCTCCAGCCTCTTCTGTCAGGCACAAGGCCCCATCCCACTGTGATGGGACTCATGAGATGAGCACTTGAACTTTGTTTGTGTAGTAAACCACCTTCTGGTTAGGTGTTGGGAGAAGATCTGGCTCTGTGCTGGGGTTTGTGTGTCTGTAAGAAGCTGCGTGGGTTCTTGTTAGGGACCTGGGTTCTCTGAGGAGAGAGACATCAGAGCAAGAGGCACAATTTAGCTTCTTCCCTTGGCTACTTGTGCTCTTCTGCCAAAGGATCATCACCCTGTGAGGCAGCACAGCACTGCAAAACTCCAGGATTCATCTCCAAAGGCTTGGGATGCCCTGCTCCTCCTACTCAGCCTTGAGTTGCCGGGTCCACCTCTTTATTTTGATTTTAAGGTTTTGCTGCTTGTCCTTGTTCTGTCTCTCCCCATTCTCTCCCCATCTGGCAGCAGAAGCACGATGAGCTCGGGCGTCGTGGTGGGGATGCAGTTAGAGCGTGAGGGAGGGCTGGTGTAGGAAGGTGAGGTGGTAACCTGCAATTATTCCCAGGCTGGAATTACAGAGATGGCGTGGTATATATAGATATAGTATATATAGATAGAGAATATATAGGTATTGTATATATAGATAGAGAAGATACAGATAGATAATGGATAGAGGGATATATATAGATATTTTATATATAGGTAGAATAGCAGCATATTTTTGCTACATGAGGTTGTGGCTGCCTCTGGATCCCTGGCAGCGTCCAAGGCCAGGTTGGACGAGGCCTGGAGCAACCTGGGATAGTGGAAGGTGTCCCTGCCCATGGCAGGGGATAGACCAAGATGATTTTTAAGGTCTTCTTCAACCCAAACCATTCCATGATCCTGTGCAGACCCAGCTGGTCAGGAGAAGGCAGTGGCACTGCAAGCTCCCCCAGCTCCCCAGTGTCCTGGGCAGCTCTGCCAGTGCCCTGAAAACCTGATCACTGCTCTTGTGCCCTTCCCTGGGCTGGTTTCCCTGTGTTGTCCCCATCAGTGCCCTTCAGCCCTCTGTTTGCAGCACCTCTCCCTCCCTCTCAGCCCCGTCTCCTCCTCACAGAGCCCCCCGGACTCGCAGCATCCTCCAGCAGCCTCCAATTCCCTCCTCCTTCTCCCTCCGCAGTCCTGGCAGAAAGCGTTCACCCCTCACTGTTCCTGTTTTGTGCCTCGACTTCTAAGGAAAAGCCACTTCAGTGATAATTTCCCACTTGTGATAAGTTAAGTGCATCGCTTCCTTTGGAATACATTTTCAGTGCAGTTAAGCTCAGCAGTCCCTTGCCTGTGTGCGCAGTTAAACGCGCTCCTTCGCAGCCCGTCGGGGTGGATGGCACCGCTTCATTCCAGGGCCATTAGTGTCACTTGGCAAAGCAGAACCAGGATTTATTCCGGGCCACAGCTCGTAACTGAGCCAGTTCAGCGCCGGGGATCGGCTCTGACTGCCGGAGTGCAGCCGGCGGGAGGAGAGCGGGAGCTGCCGGAGGGGCTGGAGGATGGGGAGTTGGGGTGACGTGAGCGGCTCAACCCAGGACTAGCAGGTGGCAAAGGAGCGTTTTTCTAGAGAGAAGTGCAGAGCAAGGAGAGAGATCCCTGTTCTCTCGGAGGCAGAGAGAGAAAACAACTTCTCTGCACCTCCTCAGACGAGGAGACCTTATTTTCCAGGGTTTACACTGCTCTGTAACACTCGGGGGGAGAGGATGAGATCATTAGGGAGTTATTTTCTTCTTGTGGCATTTTCCACACCTCTTTTTGAAGCTGCCGGAGCCTAGTCCTGCACTGGGCTGATGCCCTCCCTGCAGGAGTGAGGATCCTTCCGTAGGCAGCCCTGGAAGGCTGCCAGGCAAGGGGTGGCTTTCACTGAGGGCTGTTTGCCTGCTGGCATCCAGGAGCTACTTGGGTTTTGGGAATGTGAAAAAGCAGAAACCCTGAGGAATAACTGTCCCACAGCCCAGTGCAGGATCCCATCAGGAGCTGCCTGGTGTCATTTGTATCCCGGCTGTGTCCCCGCACAGCTGCCCACAGACATTTTGGTGCTGGCGTGTGCTGGTTTAGGGCAAATTTTGAAAGAGTCACCCCGTCCCCAGTGCCATCAGCACTTCTGGAGGGCACCCAGGCAGATGGGCTCCAGTGGTGCCCCGTGGAGTCAGCACAGCCGAGGTTAGGGACACGCTTCTGGGAGCCGCTGCCCTCATTGATGTTTTGTGGCACGCTCCGAGATGCCGAGATGGAAGATGTGCAGAGCCCTGTTGTTAGCAGAGACAATAGGAGGATAAATAGAAAGGCTGGATGAGCCGAGCACGGGACTTGGAAAGGTGCTGGTGCGCTGCTGCATTGCAGAGAGATAAAGACTTCTCCAGACAAGCCATCCCTGCCGGCTGCAGCGATCTGCCCGCTCGGGGCTGGCACCGGGGCCTCCCGGGACCGTCAGGATGCACACAGAGGTGTTGGTGGGATCTGTGCCTCCTCCCTGCCCTGCCTGGTGTTCGGTCTGCGGGAGCTCCAGCTCTTTTTGCAGCTCTCCTTCCCTTCCCAGTCTGGTTTCCTCCTGTTTCCTTGGCATTTGCCAATAACCGTGTCTAAGGCAGCACACTGGGAGTTGTTTGCAGCTCTGCGAATCCCGGGCAGTGAACCAAGGCGGATCTTTTCGAGCCCAGTATTATTATTAATGTAATTAGTGTGAATCATTTGCATGTATAAACTTTCAATTGAGGAGATCAGGTACTTTATAAACATGAGTTAACTCACACTCCCTGGCAAGGAGGTGCCAGATATCTTTAAAGCCTTACAGAGGGCAGGAATGAAGGGCAGGAACTTGCATGAACCAGTGGGAAAGGCAGAACCTCCCAGTCCAGGGCCCCGACTCCCTCTGCAACAACCAACATGGAACTGTCTGGGCAGGGAAGAGAGGAGGAAGCACAAAAGGGTTTTATTTTTCACTTCTGAGCAATGCTTTTGACCAGCTCAGTGTGATTTTGAAGAGGCACTGGGGTGGCAGCTGATCTGAGGGCACCTCCTCACCCTGCAGCCTTTGGAGATGCTCTGGCTGCTGCAGGGGGGGCGGGAGGAAGGCGCCAGCCCCAGCAGGGACCCCTCTTTCCTGCCGGACCCCTTTGCTGAGTTAATCATTGGGTCAGCTCCTGCCTGTCAGGAACCAGGCTCCCTGTGCTGGGAAGAGGTTTCTTGGTCCTGTGCTGTGAAAAACTCCTCGGGCTGTGTCTTTGGTGGCGTCACATCAGTGGGAGCTCCAGGGATGCCCTGCAGCCAAGCTCACAGTGAGGGTGAGGATGACTGGGCTGGTCCTGGGGAGCAGGTGAGGATGGGAATGCCAAGAACCTGATCACAGCCACTCGCCCCAGCAGGGCTGAGCCTCCAGCTCCCATCAGAGCCCCTGACTAAGCACTGGGGGCTTTCAGCAGCACCAAACCTATGGACATTTAAATCCAACAGTCCAGCTTCCACTGTGAATGTCTCCTGCACAGATCCTGTGACCGGCACATCCAACCTTATCCAAGCTCCGTGGCCTGGATTATCCTGCTCCAGCAGGATGGGATTATTGCAGGAGGAGCACGGGCTGTTCCCCAGGTGTGTGGGTGCACACGCGTGCTCTCGGTGTGTGCTGTGCTGGGTGGGTGTGCAGGGAGCACTGCCCAGCCCTGTGGATGTGAGCAGAGGGTGCTGCAGGGAGGGTGTGTGAGCAAACACAGGCTGGGTGTGCACAGAACGGGAGCAGGGGCTGGAAATGCTGCTGGAGAAGGGCTGGGCTGGGAGAAATTGCTGGTGTGTGACTTAGCCCAATACAGCAAAGAGAGCGAGACCAGACTGGGTTGTAACAATGAGGGGTTTGGCTTAGTATTTATTAGTTAAAAACCTTTCAGACCATGTTCTGCGTGATATCCACACCTTGGGCTGTCCATGGCGTGGGCATCCCAGCCTTACAGGATTGTGGGCAGCCCCTGTGCCAAGGGGCATGGCACAGTCTGACCCCAGCTTTCCCTTTGCTCAGGAACTGATGGCCAAAATTCTCTTCTAAACATCGTATGAAAGTCTGTGAGACTGTGCCTGACTGGGATTGAGTTGTTCACAGCCTGGCCTTTAATTAATCCTAATAAATAACAATAAAATGTGATAATCACAGAAATAAATCTGAGATGTGGAGCTCTGCCTCCGGCGGCGGGCTGGTTGAGTTGATCATTTATAGCTCGGCTCACTGCGCAGAGGCTGAAAGGTGATGTCTGGGACATGAGAAGCTGGGGACAAGGCAGGGCCAGAGCATCTCACCCAGCCTCAGTGGGAGGATTTGCACCCAATTTTAAGATAAACCCCAAACTTATTCCTGCTCTCCAGCTTGGTTTAGCTCATAGCAGGGACAAAACGTTGCTGGTGTGGGATTGATGAAAAATCTGGAAGCGTGTGGGAATGGCTGAGTTAGACTGGGAAGAAAATGAAAAGACATCTGGGGATGCTTGGTGGTGGATGTGGCACTTGGGGACATGGTTTAGAGGTGGACTTGGCAGTGCTGGGTTAATGGCTGGACTCCATGGCCTTGAAGGTCTTTTCCTACCTGAAGAATTCTATGGTGAGTTGGTGCCGTTGTGATATTCCATCCAGTGGCCTGGATTTGGGAAGGTGGTTTCTCCAGGGTGGTCATGCCATGAAAATTAGGTGGTGGTAGAAGGCGAAATGATCCTGGAGAGGGTCAGTTAGGTCACAGCCCAGTCTGGGCCTCCCTGTTTGCTGTGAGGAGCCAGGCTTAGCCCCATCCCTGCCTCCCCATGATGGAGCTTGTACCCTGATAATTGTAATGAAAGCAGCAATCAGGTTGGTAATTTTGCTGAGCTCTTTTCAGTTCTAATTAACATTATTCATTTCTTGTGTGTCCTGCTGGGTTGAGACAATCTGTGCTCTCCAGCCCAGCCCTCTGGAACACCAGCAATCTGCATAAGAGGCAACAAAAAAGTGTTGTGTGCCAATTACTACACTTCAGTAATTAAAAACCTCCTTCCCCCCACCGCCTGCCCACCTCCTCTCCCGTCACTTTTTGTGTGCAAACTCGAGAAAGCAAAGAGAGAAATTCAGGAGGGCACGTCACTGCTGGCGTGTGCCATCTGTGTCTGCTCCGGCGTCGCAGGGAGGTGCTGGGGGCTGGATGCATCACGGGCGGGATCAGTGGTCAGGGAGCTCGGCGTCAGCACCCTGCTGCTTGTTTATTCCTGGTACTTGTTTGTGAGGCTGTTCTGTCCCCACTGAGGGCTTGGTTGGCATTTTCAGCCCAGCTCGTCTTTGTGCTTGCTGGCAGAATCCTTGTGGTGCCGCTTTCCCTCTTCCAATTTGTCTTTGAGTGCTGTCCTTGCAGCCAGGTGGGCTGTTGGCTGCACCTGTGGGGCCCTTTGGCTGCTTGAGCTCAACCCTCAGGCTGCGGGAATGTTTGGGAATGCTGGTTTGGGGGAGACCAGCCAGTCCCTAATGCACCAACTTGATGGAAGAGAGTGGATCACAAAGCCAGGAAGTTTTGGCTGCGGGAGATGTTGACAGATCTGGAAAGGGCAACACCAGCCTGTATCCCCTTGTACCCACCACACGTGGGTGTGCAGGGCAAGGGATGAGCAGGTGGGTTGGGACAGGCAGGGAGGATGCAGGTGTGCAGCTCTCACCTCTGCTCAGTGCACGGAACTGCCTTAAAATGCCCAAAATTGTGGCCGTTTTGAGGTGCCCTCGGAGGCCGCAGGGAGCAGAGGGTCTGGTGCAGCGTGAGGAGCTGCCTCTCCCTGCAAACCATCCCCACCTGCCCCAGGGTGATGTGGCAGTGGTGAGTCAGGCACTGTTCCCATCTCCCAGAGGAGAAACCTTGGGACTCTGGGTTTGTTGGGAGAGAAGGAGCAGAGAGAGGCAGCAGTGTCCAGAGCAGTATCCAGAGCAGCATCATCTCCTCCTCGTGCCTGCACACAGCAGTTTCTCATCTTCCTGGAGAAGTCCTTGCCGTCTAAGCACGAATGAAACAAGGATTAAGGATTTTGAGACCGAAAATTACCTCCTCTGTGCTTAATTGTTTTTAGATCATCTTTTTGGAGGCAAGCGCTGCTTTCCGGCACCCCAAGGACCTCTCCCTCCCCTCCTTCCCTGGCACATCATGGGGTGAGAGGGAAAGTGAGAGCTTCCAGCGAGGTGGAGGAGGCATCCCGGGGCTTTGCACTTTGCCAGGAGCGGGGTGGGAAGAGGGGAGGCTGCGGGCTCGGCGGTGGCTTTGCTCTCCACCTGTGCCTGGAGCGCGGCTTCCTGGCCGAAGCCAAAGCCTTTCCGCTCGGCTGCCTGCGTGTGCGAGAGGAGGCTCCCCATCCCTGCGCCGGGCTGCTGCAGAGAGGAGCTGCTGGAGGAGGGAAGGAGGAGCAGATGGAGGGGCTGGAAGAGCATCGGGTCGCTGTGACGAGCCTCGGCCGCGGGGACCCCGACTGGTACTTGTGCGAGGAGCAGCAGGGGCAGGAGGGGCAGGGAGAGCAGGAGGAGCAGGAGGGCAGGAGGGGCAGGGGGAGCAGGGGGAGCAGGAAGAGGAGGGCAGGAGGAGCAGAAGGAGCAGGAGGGGCAGTAGGAGAAGGAGGAGCAGGAGGGCAGGGGGGCAGGAAGAGCAGGAGG
>VZTJ01005868.1:143419-195284 GCA_013397795.1 Orthonyx spaldingii
GGAGCAGGAGGGGCAGTAGGAGAAGGAGGAGCAGGAGGGCAGGGGGGCAGGAGAAGCAGAAGAAGCAGGAGGAGCAGGTTGAGCGCAGCAGTTGGACGCAGCTCAGGCAGCAGCACAGCTGCCAGTCCCTAAATAGCCCAGCGCATCCAGAGGTCAAAGCACCTCTTCCCTTCCCCGCCCCAGGAGCTGCTCCTGCGCTTTATTTTATATAGATTGGCTCAGGATCTTTAAGAGGCAGGGAAGAATATAAAGTACCAGCTTGAAGCTTGCCGATCCCAGGGACGGGGAAGCGTGTCTGGGTGATAAGCAGAGATTGTGCCCGGGTGCTGTGAAGGGCGAAAGCACTTATTTCACTGTTGCCTCATGCGTTACCTGAGCCCCGTTGCTTTTCAAAAGCACTTAAATGCCCATATGATAGAGGGAATGCTTGGATTGCACACTGTCTGGCTCCATTATTATCCAAGGATCTCCAAGCTGATGCATTTCATAAAGAAAACTGGCGTGGAGGAGGAGAGAGGAAATATGTATATTTTTAGTTCAGCCTGCTTACAGTTCCTCAAGGTAATGTCTGCAGAGGGGACTGGTTGAGAAATTCAAGTCACGTCTGGTTTCTCATCACCCAGCCCTGGACACCCCTGTGTTTGTGCAGAACCACCACCACAGGAGCCTATTTCATGGTACCAGAGCCAAACACCAAATATCCACTTCATTTTATTCGTGCCCCATAGGTCTGAGCTACCAGCAGGGCTGAGATTTGGAGTTCAATAGACTAAACCCATCCTCTGGGAAGAAATCTCCAGTTTAATTCCACTTGTGCAACTAAACTTTTACTCAAGTTGTAATGCAGCCGAGAGCAAGAGCCGAGTTCTTGGTGTTCAGCCCAGACTGAATCTATCGCTTTTTTTAATGTAGATCATAAAAATCTGCTCACATTTAATTTATTATTATCGTAATATCATTATGGAACAGTAGTAAAATTGTTTAATTTATTGGATGTTTTTCACACCAGAGAGGGAGGATGGAGCAGGAGTTGGGTACTGGCAAATCAGGGGTGTCCTGTGCTGCAGACCACACACCTCACCTTGGGCATGCCTCCTCTGTCACCCCTAAGCTCCAAGAGTTGTTTGTTGAGGCTGGGTGGGTTATTTTGGCTTCTTCTGTAATCATGGAGCCAAAGAGGTTCCAAAAAGAGGCTGAATAAGAGGAGACAGCTTGTCCCCAGGTGGGTACCTGTGTCTTCCCTGGCATCAGCAGGGGGCAAAGGAAGAGAAGTCACCCATCACAGAATCATTAAGGTTGGAAAAGCCTCTAAGATCAGTCCAAGCATTCCCCTGTACTGCCAGGTCTTCCAATAACCCAAGTGCCACATCTAAATGGCTTTTAGATCCCTCTAGTGACTCCAGCACTGCCCTGAGCAGCCTGTGCCAGGGCTCGACCACCCTTTCCGTGAAGAAATGTTCCCTGATATCCAATCTAAACCTTCCCTGGTGTGACTCGAGGCCATTTCCTCTTGTCCTGTCTCTTGTTACCTGGCAGAAACGATGAATCCCCACCCAAAGGAGGCTGTAAGGACCCCCAGTGAGGAGACAGCTCACCCAGAGAAAGGACACACTCCCTAAAGTGTCCTGGATAAGTCCATGTGCCACAGATATACCCATCCTTGCCATTCCCTCCCCTGCTGGTGCAGTCTGGCGTGTGGAGCCCATTCAGCCTCCTACATTCCTTGAAGTCACCCCATGTGAGACCTCCCAGAGGCTGCCGGGCTCTCTCTCGGTGCCTCTGAAGTAAATTTGCATCCCAGCAGCTGCACAAGTAATGAAGAGGAAGTCTGGGGAAGAATATTAACAGTGGATCTTAGGCTGAGTGGGTTTATGCAGGGCAGTTATCCTCTGGAGCCAGCATCCAGCAGAGCGCGCCTAAGTCCCGCTGGCTCCGTAATCCCAAACTTTCTGGGAGAGAAGCAGGGCTTTAGCTGGCTGTGGGGGCTGCAGGTTCCTGCTGTTCAGAGAAGGTCTTGATGCCTGTCTGGAGATGATTTGTGGCAATGGCAGGATTCAAACCTGGCTTGGGGACATGGGGATGGAGTGTTACAGGGCTGGCAGAAACCTTTGGGAGGAGCAAGACTGATCCCAGCTAATGTTGACAGGAAAATAATCTCCTTCAGGATCAAAATAATTTCTAGGTTTGCACAGTGTTGTCTCTCGGGGGAACTCAGGTGCTTATTGAGGCTGAATATAGAGGATTTCTACCTCCAAAACATCCCTGGATAAGTGAAATGCTCAGCTGGGATGAGGTGCACAAGCGAGGGAGGTGCAGCGGTGCAGGTGATGGGTATGGAAGGAAGAGTTGACAGAGGGGACAAATGGCTGGATGCTCAAGGTTTCTCTTTAGAGGTGTGTGTCAGAGCTGGCTTTCTCCACAGATAAATTTTCCTCGCCCCTTTGTGAAGCAGCACAAGCTGCTTTCCCAGCACCACTTTGCATTTCTTTGTCTGGCTGCAGGGATGAGAAGGTTCAAGGAGGGAATGACAGGTGATGGGTGCAGGCAGGAGGTAACAACCTGCACCCCCCCAAAAAAAAGTGTGGACTAGGGATAGAGGTTTGGGCTCGGCTCTGTTTATGTGGGAGTTTGCAAAAAAATAAATGGGAATGGAGGAGTGAAAGGCTGGTACTGGGTGGCTCTGACCTCCCTGCATCTGAAAACTCTGTGAAGCTCTTGGGCAAATCTCTGGAGCCGCCGGTTTAGATGGATATCGGTGCCCTGAGCACCGCAGGGAAAGTGGTGACCTTGTCCTCTTTGGACACTGAAAGCACTCGGTCTCTGAAAGTGCTGCTGACAGCAAAGCTAAAAATAGTGCCAGGAGGACCAGGAGGGCTGGAAGGGAGGGAGGGAGAGCGCCCAGGAGCAGCCACCGATGGGTCACCTCTCTGCCTCTCCCCAGGTGCTCCGTGGACAACCGGGTGACCCGAGTGGCCTGGCTGAACCGCAGCAGCATCCTCTATGCCGGCAATGACAAGTGGTGCTTGGACCCTCGGGTGGTGCTCCTGGCCAACACCAAGACCCAGTACAGCATCCAGATCCAGGATGTGGACGTGTACGATGAGGGCCCCTACACCTGCTCTGTGCAGACAGACAATCACCCCAAGACATCGCGTGTCCATCTCATCGTGCAAGGTAAGAGGAAGGGGGTTTGTGGAGGGGTTGGGATTTTCCTTTCTGTTCCTTTTGCCCTGGTGTCTTCTCCTCCCGTTGCTCCTACGTTGAGCACGTGACACAGCTTGGTGCAGAGGTAGAGGCTGATCCACAAGCTTGGGTTGTCCCAAGCTGGGTGATGAATTCACAGAATCAGAGAACTTGCTGAGTTGGAAGGGACCCACGAGGATCACGGAGTCCAACTCCTGGCCCTGGAGAGCACCATCCACAGGAGTCACACCCTGTGTCCGAGGGTATTCTCCAAATGCTTCTTGAACTCTGTCAGGCTTGGTTTTATCCAGCTTTCCTGACATAATCCCAGGGCTCGGATGCAGGCAGCTCTGCCTCCTGACACAGTCACTGGCAAACCCGCATTGCTGTTTGTTGTTGTTGTTTTTTGATGTTTTTTTGCTTTCCAAGCTGGAGGCATTGCTTGAAGTAAAACTTGTGTTGGGGGAAAAGAGAGAGCTGGCAGATTTGTGTGCTTTGTGGGGGTGTGTGTATGCCTAGCAACAATATGTGTTTGTGTGTTGAAATTCCGTTCTTTTGGAGGAGGAAGAGGAGGAGAGAGGCCAGCACGGGGTGCTGGAGCACTTTTGGTGGCTGAGTGGGTGCCTGTGTGTGCTCTTTAGCAAGAGTGTGAGCACACAGGGGCTCCTGAGAGGGGACAGACAGGTGTGGCCACACGTGATGGTCAAGCAGATGGACACTGATGGAAGACAGATCCTGTGCCCGTGTGGCAGGACTTGAGCTGGGCAAGGGGGAGCCTCGTGGAGGGACACACGGAGCCTGATGAGCTCTTAGCCTGGGGGAGGATTAATGGAAAATTTCTAATCCCTTGCTAGCAACTGGTTTTTTCCTGCTGCTTCTTCTTCTGTGATTTGGCCTGGAGCCCTCTTAACATGACACACCAGCTTGAGTATTGGAATCTCGTCTTGGGCTAATTTTCGAATGCTGATGGGTGTATTGATTTGGAAACAAGCTGGGTTAAAAAGGCATTGGTCTTGTACACAGAGCCGGGTTGAGCTAATCCGCCGTCAATATTCCAGGCCTGAGCGCTATTGACAGCCTAATGAATAGAAGTGGGGGAAAAAACCCAGACTCAGGGCCTTTATTTTCCCTCTTCCCTCCCTTTTCATTTTCCCTTTCCTCTTCAAGCAATCAAGCTGACTAATCAGCGCCGGACTTTCTCCATCTCCATTAAGCGCGGAGGGGAAGCGGATGCATTGCCAGCCCCGGTTCTGGCTGTTTATCTTGCAATCTCTTATTACCTGCCTGAGTTTCTTAAGCCAAAGTCGATCACCAGCAAGTTCTGAAGTCGCTATCAGATGCTGCAGTGATGCAGGACAATTTCTGTCTGTTCTCTTCTGATTCCCGTTTCCTGACCTAAATTTCCTGTATCACCAGACATCCAGGCCCGTCCCTCCCGTGTCTTGCTGTATCATTAGGAAGAGATATTTGGGTGCTGCAGGAAAAGGTCAGAGCTTAACTCCTTGCAGCAGTTAAGTATGGGATGATTCAGTGATGGGCTCAGTCCTATAATGTGCTAAAGATCCTCGTGCTGCCGGCAGAAATTCCGGCTCTGGAGAGCGAGCCCCCTAATTTGAAGAGCTGTTCTTTGGCTCACCCAGCCCTTTCTCAGAGCAGGACATGAAAGTGAATATCATGTCCAATTAAAGGGAAACCTGCCTTAATGACCTCGATGAAAATTGGACTGGGGTGCCAGGATTAACTCTCCTGCCTTGGAAAATGGGCCCTATAAATATGTATTCTGGAATAATCCTGTCCGAAACGACATTCAGCTTGTGGGAAGTGGTGCTTATTCCCTTTCCTAGGAAAGCACGGTGGCTAAGCACCAGATTTCAGGGATGTGCCAAGCTCAGCACATTGGCCTGGGACATTTTGCCCCTTCCTGCAGCCTACCAGGAAAGGAGAGGTGGTTCCAGGGGGTGGGAAAGGGGGTGTCTCCTTTTAAACAGGTTTGGCCAGAAAGAGGGAGGTGTGCAGGTTGCTCTAAGCAGGTCCTGACTTTTCCCTTGCTGCACCAGGAAAGGGCCTGGGGGCACGGCTCTGGAGGCAGGAGCACTCCAGCCTCTCAGGATGCAATTAAATCGTGCCCCGGGGCAGGCTGCGCTCTCCAAAGGGACTGGCTTCCAGGGGCAAGGAGCTCTTCCCCTTGCAGCCAGGGTTCCAGCAGCCTGCTGCTCCCCCAGGCAAGCAGGATGGGTGCGTATCAGCCAGGCCCAGACATCCCTCCTCCTCCCCAGGTTTAGAGCATATCGCTGGGAAACAGCCATGGATGGAGGGCATGGAGGGAAGCGGAGCTATGGGAGCGGGATAAGTGAAAACAGGAGAGGGATGGGGGTGGGAAAAGGAGATTCCTTTAGGGTATGAGGGTTGGGAATGATCCCCAAGGAGAGAATCAGGTAGAAACACTTGGAACTGAGGATGTCCATGCTGCAGCAAGGGGAGAGCTGCACATTTGTTTCTAGGCTGGCTCTATTGGATGGCCGAGATCCCAAAATAGGTGGGGAGAAGGCTCCTCAAGAGCTAATTTATCCCGTCCCCCTGCAACCAGGCAGAGGCCTCGCTGCCAAGCACATGTGAAAGCTATTCTTGAAAATCTTTAACAAAGCAGGTTCTTCAGTCTCCCCAGACAATCTATTCCACTGCTTTGCTACCTTTTTAATTAGAAAATGTATAGCTAATATCTAACTTAAACCTTCTTTGTTGCAAATGAAGTGGAGTTTTTCTCAGCCTATTCCCAGCGGATGTGGGGAACAATTGATCAGTGTCCTCTGTAATAACCTCTTGCTTTTGGGAAGGTTGTTATCCTGGTGCCCCTCAGCCGCCTTCTTTCTCAAACCATCCCAGCTCCCTTTCTCCCACCTTTCCTCGTTGGCCAGGCTTTCAGAAACACTTGTCAGTCTTGAAATCCTGGTACAAAAGGGAAAAGGTGATTGCTGCTGCTCCAGGAATAGCAGGTCGGTGCCTCTGTGCTAATGTGGGACAAATGAGCTCAGGAATGAGGCAGCAGACCCTTGGCACCGAATGCACCAAAGTTCAGACCTGCTATTTTGGGGACTGCTCTAAATGGGGTCAGGCTGGTGGTGCCAAGTTGATGTCAGCCAACAACAGAGCTGCCAAAGGGACAAGGAGGTTCTCAGCACCTGGATCTCTCCTGGAAAAGTGTTCCCAGATTACAGACAGACCTAAAATGAGCAGCTCAGGGAGCATCCCTGTCATCTGCAGGGTCTGGAAGGTGGTCCCACTCCTTCAGGGCTCATTCCTTCTTAGGAGGAGTTGCCATAACACCAAAGCACCGGGAAGCAGCACTGCTTGCATTTGCAGGAATCTGCCTTGGACCTTGGGGAGAGTGAGATGTTTCTGGGAGTGAATCCCAAAGAAACAAAACCCCAAGGAAGCCCCGCTTGCAGTGGGCAAGCTGTGACCTTGGAGCGGGGCAGAAACCCAGAGCGAGAAAGAGAATTTAGGTCCTGCTGACCTCCGAGGAGCGATGCTTTCCCTTCCTCTCCTCTCCCGTATCCCACTCTGATTTCCTTAGCAAGTCCTGCTGCAGTGGCATCTCAGGCACAGCCTCCCCCTTCTCCCTGCTCCCTGCAGGACATTTCAGCTGTTTAAGCCCTTCTCCGGGTTCCTGGGTTTAAAGGAGAGAGGGGAGGGAAGAGGAGAAGGAGGATATCTGGAAAGCTCTTATTTGTATTGATAATAAGCCGTCTCCAATGCGTGGCTGCAAAACACTCCCACTGCCTTGTAAGATGCATTAAGGGAAGTTGGCCTTATCTCGGCGCAGGGAAATGGACTTGGGGAAGGAGGCACGGAGCCTGCCAGAGTTTAATCTCACTTAGGCACACGAATTTGCATGATAGAAAATGGTGGAATTTTAGTGCTTAAAAAGAAAGAAAGAAGGAAAAAAAAAGAAAGAAGCAAAAGCAGGCAACTGGGGGATATTAGCGCTTTCCCCGCTTCTTTATCAGTTTCCCTGGCCCTATCTGGCTCTTGCTGTTGTCACTGGAGCAACTAATCACCCCTCCCCTTTTGTTTGGTGTAAATGAGTTTTCCCCACTCCTTCCCGAGCCCAGGTTAATCTTCAAATCCCTGCCTTTGTCTGGGAGTTAATTACCTGCTCGGCAGAGTCGGGGGGCTGCGGGCACAGGTGGCAGGAGGTGGCAGAGGTGGCAGTGCCGGTGGCACCTGTCCCCGCGCGGGGAGCTGCGCTGCCAAGGTCTGTGCCGGCGAGATAAAGCCACCGGTGGGGCTGCGGTGCCCGAGCCGGCTTTGTTTCAACCACCAAACTCTGCCCAGTTAATTTTCCTTTGATGCCACAAGCCCCTTTCACTCCTGGGACAACAAGGAGAACTTTCTGTGGCTGTTTTCCTGCCGGGGTGCACGGGAAGAGCCTTTGCTGTGAACAGAGTGGCTGGGATGAAGGCTCAGTCCCTGTAGTCATCATCACCTTACCTGTGGGGCTGCGCCTGTCCCCTGTGCCACCAATGCCACCAGTTCTGGGAGCAGGGAGGGGCAAAGGGATTTGCCCAGCAGTGGCAGAGGATGTGCAGACATTGGTCACGTTTGAAGCCATGGGCTGGAGTTTCGCACTGGGCAAGATGCTCCCACAGCTTCTGGCAGGGATTTACTGGTTTGGCCACACATTTCCCCCTGTGGGAGCAGCTGTTCCTTCTAGAAGCAAAAGCAGGTTTAGATAATAACTCCTAAAAGGCGTGGGGGAGCAGGGAGAGCCTCCCCAAAGCGGTGGAGGGGAGGAAACCAGCGGCACGAAATGGAAACCCTCCCTCGCTTCGCCTGCGCTCTCGGCTCCTTTGACTGATGTGTTCCTTCCCCGTCTCTCTTTTGTTGCTGCTCACCGTCCCTCTGTCAAAGCATCTTTGCCTTTTGTGCCAGGGCAGTTGTGGAGGACTGAAGGTCTCCCACACGCTCTCACGCACTGGCCTAGTTTTTGGCTCATTATCCTCATTTTACTCTGCCCTCAGGGAGCATCTCTGCAGGTCCCACATCCATTACTGCCCCTGGATGTCCCATCTCCCCCACCCCTCCAGATCCCAGCCCTTGCTTCTCCGGGATGTGCTTGTCCACGTTCCCCTGTGCAGTGACCTCGTACCCGGCCAGGCTCCCTCCAGCCTCCCCAAAGTCACTTGACCTCTTTGCAAATCAGTTTAACATCTGTGAGGCAGAGATAATAATTGTCACCTACTTCACAGGGGGGTTGATGAGGATTAATTCATTAATGTCGACAGAGGTCTTTGAAGATGGAACGCGCTATCTGAGAGCTAAACGTTATTATTAATTAGCAATTATATCGTGGGGTGGGAGCAGGGGGGAAAAGAGACTCCAGAGTCTGTACTGTGGAAGAGTTTGCCCTGGGCTCATATTCTGCCCTTGTTGCAGCTTCAGGCTGCCCCAGTTTCATGTCCATGCTGCTGTTAGAGGGATCCAGGTGTGCTGCATCTCGCTGGGGACGTGTCCCACCATGCTGCTCCTTCCCAGAGATTGTGGATGAGCCTGGTGGTGTAAAGAGTGAGAGGAATGGGGAGGTGAAGAGTGCTCGAGTGAGTTCACATTGTTAGAAGGAGGGCAACTTGGTAATGGAGAGGTTAGGATGAAGGGAAGGCACAGAATCCCAGAATGGTTTGGGTTGGAAGGGACTTTAAAGCCCATCCAGTGCTCCCCCCTGCCATGAGCAGGGACACCTTCCACTATCCCAGGGTGCTCCAAGCCCCATCCAGCCTGGCCTTGGACACTTGCAGGGATCCAAGGGCAGCCACAGCTTCTCTGGGTGACCTGTGCCAGGGCCCCACCACCCTCATTGTAAAAAATTTATATCTACTCTACATCAACCTTTTTCATTTTCAAACCATCCCCTCGGGGCATCCTCTGGGCTTGCCTGGCACCCCTGCAATGAAGCGGGCCAGGCACTGCCAGACCCATGGGAGGATGTATTCTCTTCCCAAGGAGAAATAATTGGCAGGAGAATGGAGCTGAGGGGAAGGAAGATCCAGTGATTCATAGGACACACAGACCGGTTTCATTTCATTCCTGTTTTTCTTTCCCGCGTACACCCAGGCTGTGGCTAATTCCTGTTTGTCTCCCTGGTGAAGCGCTAATGTAGTCCCGTGTGTCACTGGGTTCCCTCAGGCAGCGCTGAGTCCTTTGTGGTCCCCTCCAGATGTCCCCTGCCTCAGTGCTGGGGGCATTCCCACCTCTGACATCTCCATGGTTCCACTATTTCCATCCTCCCCGGCTCAGCTCTGTGCACTTTTGTGGCAGTCAGGAGAGCTGAGTGGAACTCTCTCTGCTACTCCCTCAGAGCTGCCGAGGTCACCCTCGCATCACCCCTCTTCTAGAAGACAAGAGTCTGCTCCTCTTTGAGCCTTTCTGAGCACACGAGCTCCCGGCAGCCCTGCTCACCCATCCTCTCCAAAGGCTTTCAGGGAGAGGTCACCCGCCTCACCCAGAGCCATTCAAGAGCGACTCCGCTAATCCCTTCTGCGGAGCTGGTGAATCTGGGAGGCCGCGGCGCCGGCAGCTCTCCAGGCAGGCAGGACTGGAGTTGTCTGTGGCTCTCCAGGTGCACAGCAAGTCCCCGTGCTTCCCCATGGATTTGCCAGCCAAAGGGGTGGCACAGCAGCACCCAGGATGCACGTCGGGCATCTCCCACCACCCCGTGTGGTTTCCAGAGGACTGTTGTTATCAGCAGTGTGATAAAGTCGGTGGGGGTTTAATGAGGTCACTGCAGTTTAATGTTACTGCAGTAATCTCTTTTGTTTTACTACATTAAAATATTTGTGGTGGAACGGTTGGACCACTGTAATGTGATATCGCTACCTTAATGTTATTGTTGCCATGGTAACACTAATGGCAGCTCAATAACATTATTGCAATTTAATCTTACGACAATAAAATTAAGGGTAGAACAGTGAGACCTCGGTTCTGTAATGTTACTACAGTAACAGCATTGTTATCGTAACCGCGGGAGCGGAGTCAGCCCGTTGTAGTGTAACATCGCTACCAGCGCTTTGTTGTTACTACAGGAACACGGAGCATCCGCGGAAAATCACAGCAGGGGATGAATGGGAGGAGACGTCACCGGTGCGCCGGTGCTGCTGCTACCCTGGGGCTGTCAGCACGGGGAGGTCATGCTGTAATCCCATCGCTTATTCATCTAATTCCTCAATTGTGGGGTTTTTATCGGGGTCTGTCCTCTTCTCCCTCCGTTGCCGGAGCTCTTTGGAGCAGGTCTGTTGTTTTAGCGGCAGTGACTCTGCAGGGAAGGATTTAAAGCACTGCCTCCATCTAGTTCCAGATCCTTCTGCCTGGCGTTTTATAGCATGTGGCTGTTATGGAGTGATAACGTTTTATATTTATATGTCATCTTTCAATGTGAAGGATCCCGGCACAAGCTACAAATTACTGCCGTGCTGCAGGACCAGGCAGACAACCCGGCACACGCAGCGTGCCAGAGGAGGGTTTTCATCCAAGGGCACTGATTCCTGTGCAACTGAGAGTCTCCTTTACCTGGAGGATTTATCCAGAGTCCCCAGACTCTGTGAGATGGGGCACAGACCTTTGTGAACCCTAAGCCAGGTGCCCCAAGAAGCACCTGCCGTCGCTGGCATGGGTATGGGCAAAATTGCCTGGTTTCCCAGCTGGCAGCATTGTGTCAGGGCTGGAAAGGCAGCGGGGGGGACAAGGCGCAGGTGACATCTCTGTGCCATGCAGGGGCTCGCTGCAGTTTTCTCCAGCTTCCAGGGGAGGGAGGCAGAGCTGCTGATCTCTCCCCAGCATCTCTGAGCTTCCCTCATCCTGCCCGGGCCCAGCCTTCCTGGGAATGCACATTTGCCGTGCCTAGGAATGTGTGCTTTTGGTCAGGGATGCACTCTTGCTGTGCCCAGGGACTCATACTTGTCATGCCCAGGGGTGCACTCTTGCCATGCTCAGAAATGTGCACCTTGTACCCATGGATGAGGTTTGTTGTGCCCAGGGATGCGCTCCTGCCCAGGGATGCAGGTTTGCCGTGGTCAGGGATGCACTCTTGTTGTCCCCAGGGCTGTCTGCTTGCTGTTCCCAGGCATGCACAGTTTTCATGGCCAGAGGTGCACTCCTGCCATGCTCAGGGCTGCACGTTTCCCGTGCCCAGGGCTGTATCCTCACCGTAGCCAGGGATTCACACTTGTGCCACCACACCTGCCAGCCAGGCTTAGTGCCCCAATTTCCCACTTGCCCACCTGAACTACCCCCACCACCTCCTCTCCTGCTCGGCAGGCAGGAATTCTCTCTGTGCTTTGAGCCCCTGTGCTCCTTCCTGGCTTCTCAGGAGATCTCCATGCCCAGACAGCTCTTTGGCACCTGAATTTCGGGGTGTTGCTGCCCGCCTGCCATCCCCCAGCCCAGCCCCAATCTGGGCCTGCTCAGCGCAGCAGCTGCTCGGCTCCCCTCGTGCCTCAGCATTTGATCTCTCTCCGTGGTTATTTGGATTCTGACCACCGCAGTAATTCCTTGTTTGTCCTTTAATGAAAGGCCCGTGAGCTCCCCTTGACACCGGAGCTGGAATCGCTGGGACCTGGGGTGTCCTGTGTGCCAGCTCTTTGTGGCAATCTGGTTCCACATCCATCCTGCCAACCCCGCTCCTCCGGGGGTTACATGTTTGAAAACACGAGCAGCAGCTCATCTCCCATTCACTGTTTTTCTCCATCATTTGCTTTATTAAATATTGATTTTCTGTTGCATTATTAAACCTTAAGTCCTGAGCATAAATTCAGAGTTGATACTTTAATCTGGCTCTTCTTTTTGGCCTTTAGAACTGATTTTTCTGGCCAATCTCTCCGGAGGAGAGTCCAGAAGCAAAAACCTGTTGCGGAGGCTTGGGGAGTCAGAGGACAAAGCAAAGGCCTCTTCCCAAGGGATTTTTGTCTGTTTGGTGTAGTCTTTGCCATGAAGGTGGCATCCATGGGGATCCTGGCCTGCAATCCTGCACAGACTTTGAGTGAAAGGAGGATGGGGAGGAATCAGCTGAGGTTTTTCAGGGAATTTTGTACATTACCGGCTGCCGGAAGGATATAGCCCTCTCTTTTTTTGGTAGCACGGAGAGATTGCAATCTGGAACGGGAATTTAGCCTGGAGCAACTGCGTGGGCAGGGTGGCAGAGAGGCATCCAGCCCTCCACGTGCCTGGCTCCGCTCCCTAGGGTTTGCTGCCTTGCTCTGCCAAAATTGCCCTGCTGGGGAGCAGGACTCTGCCGAGGAAGGGAGCCACAGATGGCAGTGCCTTGTCCTAAATGCATTCCCAGCTCCTGGGCGGTGCTGCACAAATCTGTGCTTTTTCACCCTGCAGATCCTCAGCAAAACCAGGAACGGCCTTGGCCAAAACTGCAGGCAAAGCCAGAGGAATGTGGGTGGTGGAAAGCCACCAACAAGGCAGGAGCAGTGCAAGTGGCCACCAGCACATCCCTGATAGCCACGGTGGGTAGCTCTGACCCCCACCACGATCCCTGCCCTCCTCCCATTCCCTATCAGAGAGCTGCATGCTGCCAGCCGCTGCCAGACCCCACGCTGCCAGCAACCAGGTGTCTGAACATGCTTCCAGAGCCAAGAGAGCTCCTCAGCCAAAAGGGAGGAGGGGAAAGCAGTGTGGCAGCACTGGCAGGTTCAGGAGGATTAAAAAAAATAAATTAAGAAAATTAGAAAAGGAAAAAAGCAGAGGGAGGTTTGCAAACGGCTTTTGGATCCCCCATCCAAACAGGGCATGGGACCTGTGGCTGGCAGCTGCTGTGCTGAGCAGTGATTTAAAAGCAGGCTCCCAGCAGCAGCGAGAGAGGCAGAGGGGGAAACAGATGTGAACACAATGCTGGAGATAAAGGAGAGGCCAAGGGAACAGCTGCCGAAAAGCTGCCCAGCCCTGCTGCCTCCGAGGGCTAGAGAACCTCCAGCAAATACCCCCAGGCTGGAGGACAGGCTGGGGGGAGGTCACTGGGAGAATAAAGGGGCAAACTGGGTGGGAAATGTGGGTTTTTTCATACTGTTCTTGCTTGGGTTTTGAAGGAGAGGTGGAAGCTGGGAAGAAGGAGCTGCACTGAAACATTGGGAGAGTTGTGATTTTGTTTTCCTTTCTGTTCCGGTGATGCAACGGAGAAGAGGGAGATTTAGAAAGACAAGGAGAAGTGGGAAGTGGGAAACAGAAAGGCAAGGATCTTTGTAAAAGACGTGGAAATGTGATCCTTCAAACAAGATAGTGAAATGTGGTCTGGAAATATTTCTGGTTTCGGTTTTCCGTGTTTGCTGTGAGACAGCAGTGAAACCCCTTTGTCCTGTCCCTCAGAAAGGAGGTGGATTTCATCCTTAGTCCATAACTGGATCCCTGGAAGGGATCAGCACGGCCCCACTGGGTGCAGGGGACAGGGTGGGGAGGTCTTCTTGCTCTAGGTGGATCTGGGTGGATCTCAAACAGAAGAAATTCTTCCCTGTGAGGGTGGGAGGCCCTGGCACAGGGTGCCCGGAGCAGCTGTGGCTGCCCGTGGATCCCTGGAAATGTCCAAGGCTGGGTTGGACAGGGCTTGGAACAGCCTGGGATAGTGGGAGGTGTCCCTGCCATGGCAGGGGGTGGAATGAGATGATCTTTAAGGTCCCTTTCAGCCCAAACCATTCTGGGATTCTATGATTCTGGGATTTTTCATTTCTGGGTTACTGGTCCCAGTAGTAGAGATGCCCAAAAAATTTCAGCTCTCCTTTTTGGTATCATCTTGTGTAATTTCCTGGGTAGGATTTGGGATGAGGCGGGAGAGGCCACAGACCCCGTGGTGCTGGTTTGCTGTCCTGTGTGAGATGAGATGAACAGGTCTCCATGCATGCTCCTCTCTGCCAAAGTCTCCTGTCACTGAGCTCCCACAGCCAACAGAGTCCCCAGTTTGTGCCCGGGGCTCTCCTTGCCTGGCCCAGCCTTGACACGAGGCATCAACAGAGATGTCTCCTCCACGCTTTGCCCTCCTTGTAATCCCTCCTCCTCGCAGCCAGCCCGGGAGCTTCAGCCTTTGATCCTCCTCCTCTTTTGCAAACACTTCTCTCTGCTTGTGAAATTAAATCTCTCTCACAGTGATTTCCTTCCCTATCTTTTCTTTTTGGCCGAGTCTGTCTGAAATATTCTCTTTTTTTTGCTCCTTCAGCAGCAGGGCTATATAATTGATGGCCTCGCCAAGCTTTCTGCGCTGAACATTAAACCCTTCCTGCCTTGGCTCTGACCGGAGTTCATTACTTTCTGAAAAGCTCTGTTGTCTGTTTGTGCTCAGATGATTGTTGTTGTGGAGGGGAGGATGTTGTCAGCACAGAGAGAGGAGGAGGGGTTGGATTTGGCCAGGGCTGCTTTAGAATCAAATTCTGCTCCCTTTAGCAGATTTTCAAGTGGAAAAGGCCTCTTTTATTAAAATTGAAATATGGGACCCTCATGAACAAGAAGCACAAAACTCAGGGTCTGAATTAGTGCAGCAGAAGGTTGTGTGGCTCTTGGGGCAGTGGGAAAACGCTGCTTTGCAATAGACCCCTGCTCAGCACTGGGCAGGAAGGAGCTGGGGCTGCTCCCACCACCACAGGCTGGTTTCCTGGGATAGGCATTTATTACCACACCACCTCTCACAGCGAACCTTCTGTGGTCATTCCTTCCAAGCTTCTGCCTCCCGGGAGCTGCCCTGGGAAGGTTGAGCCCCATGCAGTGCTGGCAGGGTCCCTCCAGCACCGCCGTGTCCTTATCCTGGAGCTGGGGGTCAGCGTCTGTGCGTGTTTTTACATGATGCAAATCCTGTCTGCACTTTTTGGCCTCTCCTGGCAAGACAAAGTGGTGCTTTCTGTGCTTTGCCCTACGCCGACGACGCTCCTGGCTCCCCGCGTACCTCCGTGGGCTCTCCGCACTTAAAACACAGCAAGGCTGAGGTGATTACAAGGATTGGAGATGCAGTGACACTTCCCTGCCAACAAGTAATTGATTTATTAAAGACATTACAATACGTTCATGGTTGAGCGTGAGGGTTTCCTTTGAACTCGCTCAGAAATCCGAGGGGGTTGTGCCTGTTTGCGAGGACCGCGGGCAGAATAAATCTGGGCTCCCCCATCGCCTCCCCCCCCGCGCCGCCACAATTTCATTTCCCTTTGACTGGCGCGAGTAAATATCACAGCTCGACAACTCCAGTCCAGTGACTGGTGTGATCCAATTTAATAGCATTTAAAAATTCAAAGTGATTGTTAGCCAAATGGAAATGTAAGATTTCATACCCAGCCTGCCTTGGGGAGGAAAGGGAGAATTAGGGAGGGTGCGGGGGATGTAGACAAATGGACTAGATAAAAAATAATGGAAAGTAACTTAATTAAGAGGCTCGAGTCAAGTTAAAAACAGTAATGATTTTGAATCGGAGAACCACAGGTATTAAAAATGAAAGGGGAAGGGGAAAGAAAGGAAAGGAGAGGAAAGTGTGGATAAAAAGCCTCCGAAATGATTAAATGGGAGGAAAAAGAGGCATAGGAAGAATGGGGTAAAAATAGTCCTTCCATGCAAAGCAGGAGCACATGGGGAATAGTGCTGGTGATGAGACTGGGCATTAGGAAGACAAATAGGGAAATTAAGGATGCTCTGGCGGGGATAATTCCCTGTGGCTTTTCTGGCATTCTCGAAGGCACGAGTGTGGCCGAGAAGAAGGCTCGAGGGCTTTGTTTAGGAGAAAAGGAAATGAAGGAGCAGTCCTAATGGGAAAGGAGAACAGCCCCCGCGTTCTCCAGGCGCATCGATATCCTTCCCTTGTGGGAGCGTCGCTCTCTCCTCTTCCTCTGCTTTTAGCTCTGCCAAGCGTTGCTTGTTTGGGTTGAAATTGGGGATTGGAATTTTAATTGCCCCTCTGTGTACAGGGATATACGGCTGTGTCTCGATGGCCTCACGACTGATTTTTAACCGTGGAGCTCTCGTTCTGTGCAGCCCAATGGAAATACCTGCCCTGGCAGCCACCCTCACTCTCCCTGTGCCTTTTTTCCATGGTTTTCCAAGCTCCACAGAGCCTGAAAGGCAGGTGCTGCAGAGCATTGATCCGAACAGGCACTTCTGGCCCATTTGATCTTTGGGTCTCATTTCTCCATCCGTAAAGTGGGAATAATAACGCTCCCTTATCTCCCAGGGTGCTTTGGCGATAGGGATAAACCACATTTGAAGGTGTGGGAAGGACAGTGAGCATCATTCCACAGACTCTGGATCATTGGTGTTTGCACTTCTGCTTGTTCCTGGCACTTTTGGCCAAGCTTTGGGTTGTTTCCTTGGGCTTGGGGCAGATGTGGGTTGGCCTAGAGAGGTGCCTTAGGATAGGGTGAGGGACCAGAAATATTCCATGGGAGGGATGAGGAAGGCTGGGGGGCTCTTGGAGCCCAAGAAGGAGAGCCTGGAAAAGCAGGAATGTAAAGAAATGACTGAGAGGAGTAAGGAATGGATCAGGGCATCTTTGGGAAGGTCGACCTGCCTCTGTTGGAGCGATGGATGAGTCACAAGCAATGTGTTCCCATGGGGATTGGAGGAGTGGCAGCACATGGAGGCATGGATCACCTCACCTGTGGTTCATTTTGAGCTACTGGACCTTGCTGACCTCCCAAGCTTTGCTCTCCCACTTCACAAGCTTTGTTCTCCCACTCTGTTCTCCCAGACAAACAGAGTCTGGTCCTAAGTAGCAGCCTCCAGACCACCTAATCAGACAATAACAGGGATGTGCTCCCTGCCTGATCCATTAATTTTTAACTGGAGTCAAAGGCAAAGATGGGAAGAAGCCCAAGCAGAAGTAGAAGCCTTGTCTGGAGCACAAGGGGCACCTGGAAGAGCTGGAGCTCAGGAAGGATGGGAGGAAAGGGCCTGTCTGGAGACAGACAGTGATGGCAGTGGAGGGATGTAAATAGATAAATGATGCCAAAAGGGCCTTAGATCCAAATAAATTCAATCAAAACTTGGGGCTTTCACTTGGTTCCACATTAACACCACGAACCCGGATGGTTTTTGAAGTAAAGGCACCGGGTCCAGCGTGACATTTTGGGAAGCACAGCTCATCCTCCTGCGAGGGCGGCCGTGCTGCTCGCTCCGCCTGGGCACGGGCTGGCGGCTCCTCGAATTATCTGAGTGTCAGCGTGGAAGTGCAATCACAAACACTCACTTTGTGCTCCAGCCCAGGGACAGGGAGCACGAGAGCGAGAGCGCCGAGATAAGAACAAATATGCAAGAGCATAGTGTGTTTTTAATGGAAGAGAGATTTATTTCTCTCTGTGTCTTTTTAAGCCTCTAGATAGATCATAAAAAAGCCCAGCCCAACCCACACACAACCTGTCTGCCTGAAATAGCCGAAATGTAATTTAAAGAGCATCATTTTAACTAATACTTCACTTCAGAGACACCTGCCCTATATTCATTGGAGATGCAGGCTGCATTAGAGCATCTGATTTATCTTTGGAAAGGATGTTTGAGCTCCTTTGTTCCTCTCAGGTCCCTTTTGAGGAGTAAAGTGGCACAGGGGCGGTTCGGCGAGCTCAGCCCTTGGCTTGGTGCCCGCTCTGCATGGATAGAGAGCTGGAGGGGACAGGGAGAGCCCCCCCTGCTCTCCAGGAGCAGAGTGGGGAGCAGGACGGGGGACATGACCACTCTGGCTGGCTGGGGGCGGGGAGCTGGGGTTTTGTGAAGAATTTAGCAGGACAGCCTGTGCTGATGGATCAGATGAGCAATATGATGGATATTTGCTGTCTTTTGGAATAGGAGACTCCACGTTGCCTGGGAAGGGCAATTTGCAGGTACATCCACTTGAGACACACGTCCTAAACTAGATCTGTGCATCTGTCCCCATGGAGAAATGTCCCCACCTCCAGTTCCTGTGGCCATAGGCTCTGGGTATCTTATAATTTCATACGTTGTTGTCTTTTCAATGAGCCTGCAAGGATGAGAAATTCTTGTCATTATGTTGATGGAGAGATGAGACCCAACGAGACCGAGGGTTTTGCCAGGAGCACTCTGGCGGAGCAGGCATCCATCCATCCTTCTCTGCACTTATTGACCCACAGCAAGGAGGCTTTTCTGTCATTAAAAATTAAAGGAAATTCCACAAATCATGATTTTTTCCCCAGGGTGTGACCTGCTGGAGGAAAGAATCCCCTGTTGGCCTGCATCCCCCAGGTCCCAGGCTGGTCCTAACCAGCCCCAAGCTGAGGGACTGCTATCAAGGACGAGGGAGTGTAGGGATGAGTGTGAGGAAAGACGGGGAGAGGAGAGCTGCTGCGAAATCCCTCGCTCGCCCTTTCTGATCTGAAGTTCACTTGTAATATTTTCCCCGACTCGGGTTGCTAATGCGTTTTGTTCTCCAGAGTGTGCGTGGCCCGACTTCCCGCGCTGCCTTTAATTAGTTTCTGGATGATGACATCTCCGCCGAGAATCATCTCGTCGTGTCCCTCCGATCTCGGGGGGAGATAAAGGAATCTAATAAAGACATTCAGCATTTGGAGGTGATGGGTTTGACAAGCTTTGTATTAACCACAAGCCGTGTTCAAACTTTCTGGGGTGCTGTCGGCACGCTCTGGCTCGTCCCCACGCAGGGATTTTTCCCAAGGGTCCGATGGAGACTTCACTGGTACCCAGAGGGACGAGAAGAGCTGGGGACCCTGTGTCCCCTGAGCAGGGTGTGACAGAGTCACTGTCACTTTGATGGTCACCGTGGAGGCAGTTGTGAGAGAGGCTGTTGTGCCTTGAGGAGAGGTGTCAATAAAGCTGGAAAAATGATGCAGGTGTCTTAAGGATTTGAGATCCTTCAATTTTCTGCCTTTCATAAGGCGTTGCTTGGCTTGCAGGGGGAATCCCAGGTGGCTCGGGGTGCAAAAACTGGAAACTAGATCCGTGCAGCGTGTGTGGAGTTGAAAATGAGATCTGTCTAGACAGGGAGCTGAACTGCCAAACACTCCTTGTTTGGCTGCATTTCTTCATGGATAATAATGGAAAAACTTTGCTTTTATATCTTTCTTCTTGTTTTCTTTTCACTCAGCATCATTAGACTCATTTTAAAGAAGGCAACGAAGTCCAGAGCAGTGCCACAACTTCCTTCAGGCATTGTAACATGAACGCAGAACTCTCCCAAACCTGAGGGAGGGATTCTGCCTCCTCTTAAAGCTGCTTATTAATAGCTATGCAAGGCAACTCTGATTTGATTCCCCACAGGTGTGAGACCTGGTGTCGGGTGTTTTCATTTTTGTGGTAAGAAAAATGATGCAGAGCCTTCAGAATCTTGAAAGCAGGGGAGTGAATCTCGTGAGGCAGCACCCTGACTCCTTGGGGAGCTGCTCTTGATCCAGACTGGTGACCTGCACCCACTCAGAAATCAGGGAAAAATCCTTATGCTTGAGACCCGACTCTCCTATTGTGCCACGTTTATTGTGGTGTATCCCTCGTTGACTGCAGCAGTAGTGCTGATTTATGCTGCCGTAAGTGGAATCAGATTGGGCTCCCTTTTGGCACTTAGCTATAAAGTTTGTCTGCAGAAACCCTGCTGTTTATGCGGTGAATTATACCCGCGTTCACAAATACTTTACTAATGAATGATTGGGAACGTCTTGTTTCCCCCTCCTCCTCTGAATTATTATGATGCTGTGCTGTGTAACCTGCTGCAGAGACAGGCGTAAAAAATCTCGTGTCCTCCAAGCTTCCCCGCAACGGGAGCCGTTACCTGTTTGGGAAATCATTTAGACGCATTTCGGTGCCGTATGACACATCTCATTACGCCTCGCTTTAGAACGAGCAATTGTCATTAGTTATTTATTAATTGCTTATTAAGGTCGTTATGTATGTCCTCTTTGTTTCCAGCCTTCTTTCTTCATGGCTTTGGCTGCTGCCAGGTTTGTGAAGAGGGGGATCAATCACACGGGAAGGGGGTGGTGGTGCCAACCCAGGGTCCAGGCAGCCCTGGGGAGCAGGATAGGCCCCCACGAGGGGTTTGTGTGCAAACCTCTGTGACTGAGCAGGCTCTGAGGCTGTGTTTGCCCTTCCTCACACCTTTGGACAGGCTCAAAACAGCTCCTGAGCTGGGTTGATAGGATGGAAGGATGATATGAAGGAAGGGTGATATGATAGAAGGATGATAGGATGGAAGGATGATATGGTGATGATATGACAGAAAGACAAAGCCCTCTCTGCCTTTCTCTTAACTATAATTGTGTTAGAGCAGCACAAACTGATTTAAAAGCCCATTACAATACACCTGTAATTGAAGGCGCAGGGCTCTCAATTTGCTCCCTGAAGGCAGAAAGCTTTGGAACACAAAAGAGGGAGGAGGCACAATGGAGGTACCTGGCACTGTGGCAGCCAGCACTGCACCTTCTCCTGCCCTGGCAGCTACAAAGCGCTCTGGTTACAGCCTGGAGGAGTCCTGGAGCCTGATGTTGGGGTCCCTGCCTTTGGCAGACCCTGGTTGGCTTTGGCAGACCCTTGGTTGCCGAGGGTGGGCTCAGTTGGGCTCACAGCATTGCTGCCAGCAGGGATAGGACACCCAGAACTCCCTCTCACCAAAGCACAGAGGCAGGACCTGTGGCAGCAAACTCTGTGAAACACAGGGAAGTCTCTGTGTGACAGCACTAAGAAGCTGTTATGAAAAGCAGGAGCAGCGTCAGGCTGATGCTCAGGAAGCTGCCAGTGCACATCACAGATCGCCTGCAGAACGCAACTCTGATTCTCCCTCTTTTTCTTTCTTCCAGACACTTTTATAGTTGTTCTTTGTTGCTCCCTTTGATCTGGAGCAGATGTTGCTCATGCTGGAAGATGGAGGTTTGCATGTTTTATGAAGGGGAAGCAGGGCTGGGCTTACCAGGAGAGCCTGCTCGCTCCCAGGCTGTGCCAGGGGCTGAGACCCCTTGGCTGGGACAAGCACCTGCTCTGCCTCACTCCCACCCCAGAAGGGTTTTGCTGGTCTGGAAAGGTCACAGCTGTATTTCTGCACTACTTGCGTGGCTCCCAGAAGTGGGTAGAAAGGGGGTGGTTAAGGCAAAAAATTGCAATTGCTCCTTGAAGAAGGAACGGGCAACTTGGTGAGGCTCATTTGAAATCCCCTTGCCAGTCTGTGATGGAGAGGTTTTTCCAGAGGCACACTCCCCTCAGCCTGATGCGTGGCTGAAATTTGGGGTGCTGGGGTGTCAGGAGACAGAGGGGGCCATGGGGTCAGGGAGAGGAGAAGCCAAGCAAGCAGCACAGTCAGTGCGTGCGTGCCAGGAAGGTGGATGGCGAGGTGATGAGATGGAGATGGCAGAGCCTTAGCAAGGAGGCAAAGCTGGGGATGTTTATGCAGTTTGGGACGAGCTATAAGAGGCAGCTGGAGGAATAATCAGGGCAGGCATCAGTCCTGCAGCAGGTGCCATGGAGAGGCAGCAGAGGAGGTGGCAGAAATGCCAGGGGAGCCCCACCACACCCCCAGGACGGGAAGATCTGTGTGCAGCGCTGCCGTGGGACACGGGCACGGGATCTGTGAGCTGTGCAGCTGTGCTGGCTCGGGAGCGGGTGTTTGGAGGTGGGAGCATAGCAGGGATACGTCTGTGCCAGTGGCAGGAGGGCGTCTGTGCGCCAGGGAATCGATGTGTGCCGGCGAGCACATATGCTTGGATCCGGAAAGACATCGATCACCTGACTGAACACCCTCGAACGTGGAGCTCACCATATGCTTTGGTTAAATATTTAAGCAGGCTGCTTTCTGTCCCGGGGACTCCTTGTGTGCAAGTGGGCACCACAAACTGGGGGCGTGCCCCGGGCACCTGCGGGGGACTGAAAGCACCCAGAGACCTTCCCCAGCACCGTGGCAAGGGTGGAGGGGGGAAAAAGAAGGAGTTGGATCAATAAAGCACCAGCCTGCCTCTGGGGAAATCTGTGCTGTGTCACCAGAGCAGCTTGGCCAACACTGCCATGTTTAATCACTTCCGAGCAAGAGAGATGCTGAACACAAAAGGACTGCCTGCAAGGAGAGGGTTCCCGCCTGGGAAGCCTGCATTTACTTAGCTTTATTTATTTATTCATTCCCAAAGGGGTACAGCTCCATCTGCGTCCTGCTTTCGGCAGAGGAAATGTCTCCTCTGCCCCACTGCTCAGAAATGCCAAGTGCTGGTGAAAGTCCTTTAATGCAGATGGAGTGGAAGCACTGGCGACTTTTAAATAATATTAAATATATACTTGAATCATTTATTTATTAAGATTTCCCTCCCCAGTCTAGTAAAAGCCTTACAACACACCTGTTGGGTCTCCAGAAAGGCATTTGGAATAGCTTGTGTGGTTAAATATTCAGATATTTAATTAGCATACAATAACCACCGTGTTAAATCCTACCAGAGCATAGACAATTCCAGACTTAGTTAACAGCTTCAGTGACGTTTCCCTGGTTTGCTTCCCAGATGTTCCTGCCTCTTCTCATTCCAGATGAGACACAGTAAATTGCATCTCCCTCTAAGAGTCCCGAGCTTGCCAGAGTATGGTGAACTTTATCCTTGTTGCATGAGCATCTTGAGCTGCTTTGTATAGAATTGTGGAAAGGTTTGGGTTGAAAGGGACCTTAAAGGCCCTCTAGTTCCACCCCCTGCCATGGGCAGGGACACCTCCCACTTTCCCAGGTTGCTCCAAGCCCATCCAACCTGGTCTTGGACACTTCCAGGGATGGGGCAGCCACAGCTTCTCTGGGCACCCTGTGCCAGGGCCTCACCACACTCATTGTAAAAAATTTCTTATACCTATTCTAAATCAACCCTCCTCGGGTTAAAGCCATTCTACTTCGTCCTATCAATCAAAGCCAAATTTAAGATGTTTTAATTATGTTTTATAACCTGGTCAGTTGATTTTTGTCTCTCGCCTGGGTGGGTGCAAATGTGTCTGTGCAGTCCCAGAGTAGCAGTGTAAAGCCTGACTTGATTTTTTTAAAGCCTCTGCAAAACAAGCTGAATTGGGTCGATGTGGATTCAGCAGTTAAAAACATCAGAAAGGTTCCTCTGTGATGCAGCAAACAGCGCATTAAAGATGATGGATACTGCTTTAGTTTTCTTGGGACTTAGAGCAGGAAGCTCTTGCTGCTTCCCAGGCAAAGGTGGGCGATCACTGCACCTCCGCTTGTCTCCTCCCACCTCTCCAAAATGACAATGGTAATACCCCCTTGGCCTGTTTTTGTTGTCCAGACTATAACCTCTGTGTTTTCAGAGCACACACGGATTTCCTGGCTGGCAGTCCCAGCCTCACCGGGAACACAGCAGGGCAATCCTAAAATGTTGTAATTAACTGCATCTCCTCAATGGACCTGGCCATGGGCAGAGCATTCCCAGCTCTGAGTGGTCCCATGAGGAATGTGCTGTCCCTTTGGTGACACTGAAGTATATTAATATTTCCTTAGGTGTTGACTTTGTGCCCTCCACTGTCCTGGCCCAGAGCCCCCTCTGTTTGGGAGCAGCCAATCCAGAGTTGTTCTCCAGTGCATGATTAGCAGATTAGCCATCGTGCCCAGAGCAGCAAAAAAATGAACTCCCAGAAGCCCTTCAAAACAGAGAATAATTCATTACCCACCTTGATTTCCACTTAAAATGTACTTTAACTACACTTCCAACTACAAACCCTAAATCACCATCATGTTCACAAAAAATCCATCATTTTTTATTTTATTGCACGGCACTGGCATGACATAATCCCTTCCAGAGCGTCTTGGAGTGCTTTACGGATCAATAAATTACTTACCTGCACAGCAGAGGCATTGCGTGCAAGGCCATTGCAGTCATTCCGGCTTGGCGCAGCCCGGGAAGGTGTGGGAGGCGGGGAGAGGCAGGGAAGGGAGGCTCAGGAGTGGGGTCCAAGTCAGCAGTTGGGGTGTTGGGCTGCAGCTCCAAGTGGGGTGATGAATGGGGCTCTCGCAGGTGGTTTGTGACTCTCCTGCAAAGCTCTGCAGCAGCATGCCAGTCCCTGCTTGGCTCCGGAGAAAGCCTGGAAATAAACTCAGGAAGGTGACGGTCTTTATTCTGTTCCGCAGGTTCAGGCTGATCGCAGCAGCCGATGGGTTTTCCCTCACACATCCCCACCGTAGATGTCCCCAAAAGCCCAGCCCTCCCCAGCAGCCACATCGTGTCCTCTGCTCATGCAGCAGCAGGAGCTGAGTGCTCCCTGATTGCTCCTCAGCCCTTCCCAGCCACCTCCTCATCACCCTGATCCTGTACCTGTGTCCCCCCCTGTATCTGACTCGCTCCTGAGCGCTCGGGGTGGCAGTGCCAGTGCAGTGGGATGGTTTGCACCCCATGGAATTTCCCTTCCTTTGCACAGTGATCGACCTTAGAGGCTCCTCAGCAGACTCTGTCTTCGTGCCCAGCTCCTCCTGGTGCTCCTGTGGTTATGAGAGCCTGCACAGCTGCAGGAAAAGCTGCAGGAGTTTGAAGGGGTGAATGGTGTGGTGTTTTCTTGGGAAGATGCAGCTCTGCTGGGAGGGGTTTGTCATGGCTAAGAGGACACAAGGAATGCTGGAAGTGGGCTAGGAAGACGTACTGTCTCATACCACAGAGGAGTTTTTCGAGCCTCCCTAAAATGACTGAATCCTCTCTGGCTACAGTTTCTTCCCACTTCAGCCATGTCTTCTCTGCCCCCTCTTTACCCTGTGCATTCCTGCCAAGTCAGATGAATCTGATGGGCTACTGCATAGACTGTCAAAGTGGAGGGAGGATGGAAATTCAGCCTCCCTCACCCACAGTTTGAGTTGAAGCAGAACCAGTTTCATTTGCCTTCTCCTCTTTGTGTCATTGCAGTGTCTCCAAAAATCATCGAGATCTCTTCTGACATCTCCATCAACGAGGGCGGCAATGTCAGCCTCACCTGCATAGCCACGGGCAGGCCAGACCCAACAATCACCTGGAGACACATCTCACCCAAAGGTAAGAACAAAACGTTACCAGAAATATTTTGGGAAGGGCACAGAGTCTTTGTGAGTGGCTGGGGAGGGGTTGGTGGCTCGTTCAGTTGCCAGGAGAAGGTGAAATGCACCAAAAAGATGTGACTTAACACAGGGCTTGGTGACCTTGGTGGAGGAAGATCCATCTTGGTGGTCTGGAAGAGGAGCTGATGGTTTTGTCCTGTGGAGGACTGGCTGTAGGTGCTAGGCTGGGGTTGTTGTGCTTAGGGAATTATGGAATCAGGGAATATTCCCAGTTGGAAGGGACACACAAGGATCATGGAGTTCCTGCATAGGGCACTCGCATTGCACATTGAATGTGCTTGTCTGGCCATGTTTTGACAAAATATCAGGCAATTCTTACAGGTTGCTTCAAAGGAGGATTGTAAATAGTGCAAATGAGCAGGAAAACACATGAAGCATTAATTGGTGGCCTTGTTAATTGGTAAGCAAACCCTCAGCAGAACTGCGTGGGTGTGACTGCTGGGAAGCAAATTCCCAGGCGTTCAGGACCGTATAATTTCAACCCCCTTTCCCAGCTGCTTTTTGGCATTTGCTTTGCGTTTTGCTGCCCTGCTATTCCCAGGCGGCTGCGAGGTTCTCGCGGGTGAGCCGCGGCTGAGATCCGGAGGCTCCGGGTGGGATGAGCCGTGCGGCCAAGCGGCAACGCCGGGCTCTGATCCCCTGCTCCTGTCTGAGCGTTTCAGTTCCACCTCAGAGTCGCGTTTCCCCTGAGGTTTCGCCAACGTGGGCTGTTGTTCCAGACAAGTGCCTCAAGCTCTCCTTGGGGACGCCCGGCCGGGCTGTCCGGCATCCGAAGGAGCCGACGCAGGGGCGGCAGTGACGGATGGCGCCGTGGCTGCTCTCCCTGCTCAGCTCCTGACGAGGGCTGCGGTGTCTCGCTGCAGCTCCATTGATTTTTTGCTGTTTGTCTGCGCCGGAGCAAACGGCTGGGCCAGATCCATCACTCTCCAAAGCCCAGGCAGAGCGAGCTGAGTCGGCGGCATCTCAACCCCTTCCCTTGACAGGAGCCTCTACAAAGCATTCCCCCAGAGCACATGTTGGCTTATCCACTCTAGGTGGTCTTGCTTCCGAGCTGGTGGCTTTGGTCAGGATCTGTGCGTGGATCCACATGCTCCTCCCCATCCCTGAGCCTCTCTCTGTGGAATCAAAGCTGCTGTCGCTGTGTGTCACCATCAAGCAGCATTTATGGTCGAGGCAGTCCACGTGTTCCCACCTTGAAGCCTTTTCTTCCTACTCTTCCCCTTGTCTACCCTGACATGTTTTTGTTTTGCTCAGCCTCCTCAGCACCTGTTTTTCACAGGCATCTTGTTTTCCCTCAGCCCCACTCTCCTTCCCACATCCCCTCCTGCTCCCCAGAACCCTCGTCTCCCACTCCTGTGCCCCTTGCTGCCTTCTCCCACATGCCATCCATCCTCTCCTAACCAGGTTCCCAGCTCCTGATGCCTCTGTCTTTCACAAGGGCTATTTTCTGTGTTTGCTGCCATCCAGCAGGTTTTTTTCCCCAGGGAATCTTTACCTGCGCTTGAACCAGATGTTTCCATTTTACTTAGGACTTAGCTGCTATGGAAACTGAGGATGCACCAGGAGAGGAAGAGTGAGCTAATCAGAAATTACCTGTGGCGCTGTGTAATTTGCAACAGCAGCTCTTTCCTGATTTTGGCCATGATTAGGCATTCTGCTTTCAAAACTCAAAGGGAACAAATGATCACAGAGATTTACTGGAGCCTGGTCTCCTGCTGATGAAGGGTGCTGAGCCCAGAGGTGGCCCAGGACAACCTCCATGGTTGCCCATCTCTGTGGGCAGCTCCTCCGTTTCTAGGTCTACTAAGCCACCAAGGGGAACCTCTACTTCTCCATTTTGCATTCACCACACACAGCAAAGATGAAGATTGGAAATGTGAGGACTGAAATGAGAGCCAGAAAAAATGCATAGAGGTGCTATAGCAGATGCTGGGATGGTGTCCCTTTTCCTAGTAGGATATTTCTAATTTGGAGAGCCAGAGGCAAGCAAAACCCAAAGCTTGCTGCTGGCCCCTCATAGTTGTTGTTCTGCTATTCGTCCCATGGGAAGTCTTGAGCAAGCAGCTTGCTGTTCCTTCTCACCATCTTCCTCCACCTCGCTTGAAGTGGTGGAGAAAAGGGACGAGGGAGAATTGTTTGAGAGAATGCTGGTGCATAATTCAGGGGTTTACGCAGCGGGTGGGAAAGTGGCTCTCAGCAGTGCTGCTGGGGACAGGCTGTGCTGCTTCTGTGTGTGCCAGGCACGGCCACACCGGGAGCTGAAGGAGTGTCCCTGCGCTGACACTGGTGAGTGCTGCTCACCGGTTTTATGATTTCCCTGGCACCTGCGAGCACACTGAGCAGCTCGTGGTGGGAAATGGAGCAAATAGGAGTGTTTGCTCACCAGGGAGTGCATGGGCAGGCCCTGCAGAGGCTTTACACCGAGAGCAGCCCAGCTCCCCGGTGACTGATCTCACTCAAGACCCTTTCCCAGCCACTCCAGGCTCCTCTGACTGCTCGGCTGTTCCGTCTCTGCTCCAACAAATTTGCATTCAGTGGCTTGGGCTGGTAAACTCTGCTGAATTTTCCTGTCTGCAGCTGTTGCCATGTTCCAGGAGCCATTAAACCCGTTTTGGAGGCTCTGTTTGGTTGGAGGGCTGGAGGAGTTCCTGCAGCTGGGATGAGGAGACCATGTTCATGGTTTGACTCAAGAGCTGAGTGCACCTGAGCAAGAGAGTTTTCTGCTTCTGATTTTGTGAATCACAGAAGTGCTGGCCCCATTGGTGCCTCCATCAATTCTCAGAGCCTTGGTCCTACCTGTGCCCATCCTCATCCTCCTGCATGAGCAAAAGCAGGCTGCTGGCTCTGGAGAAGTGTTTTGTGGACCAGTCCAGCTAAGGTGTGATACAGCCTGTCTTCTGCCCCTCTGCCTCACTCCTCTCTGTCCTATTTTATTTCTCCTCCCAGTAATGCTGTATTAACTCACAGTAACTCCTGTTAATGCAGCTGAGCAGATTGAGGTGGAAAAAGAAGTGAAGCTGGTGGAATCACAGCTTCTTCTACCCCAGCAGAGGAGACTTAACAGTTTTGAGGCTCTGTCCTGGGCTTGGATGCTCCAACCGGCATCACAAGTGCCAGTGGAGCTGCCAGGCACTGGGGCTTCAAAACTCAGCTCTCTGAAACCACAGTGAGGTGCCAAGCTCTGGCATGGGATGGGGCAGCTCCATCCCTTCTTGGCACCCCTGTGGGGCCCAGACCCTTGGGATGGCAATGAAGAGAGACATCTCCAGCAGGGTGAAGGGAGGGAGCAAAAGAAGCAAAAAGGGAGAGAACGATGTAGATAAGAGTGGCCTGGATATAACACCCGGCATGAAGGCAGCAGCGTGTGCCCAGAGGAGGTGGAAGTTGCATAGGCTTGGACTCAAGGGTCTGAAAGGAAGCGCTGTGTGTCCCATAAACATCCATTTTGCACCCTTGGGTGCCGAATGTGTCCGTGTTTCCAAGGCTTTGGCTGATTTACAGTCCCCAGCCTCGTGGTGCCGCCTGTAAACTGCGGTGAGATCTTCTAGTTAATAGCCTGGTTTTGGTCACTCAGGTGTTTCCATAGTTACTGGGCTTTCTATTTATTTTGGGGGGGGGGGGTTGGTAACTGATGTTGTCATGGCAATTGTCATATTGTCAGGCCAGTTTTCATCTCCCGGCGGATGAAGGCTGGGATTTCTTGGCTAGGAAAAAGCACAACATCCCGGGCCACCAGCTCAGGGTGACGCCAAGGCACTGGCAGAGACAGTGGCACCATGTTGAGCTATCCAGGGGATATTTATCCATGCTGCAGACACAAGACTCGTCATGCCTCCCATTAAGCTTGGGAACTGTGCCAAGGAATTGAAGTGAGGGATCTTCCAGGAGGGATGAAGGCTCAGCAGCCTCTGTCCCAGGAGGGGCAGGCACAGCTTAGCAGTAATGATGAGGAGGGCTCTGTGGGCAGACAAGTGGGGTTATCATGTCATGACAGGGCCAGGGGCACAAGGAAAGGGTGTAAAACTGGGTGTGTGAATGTGGATCCCCACACTGACTCATCCAGTACCGCTCTGCCACACACAGACATCCAGAGCCAGAGGCTGCATCCAAGTCGTCATCCTTTAATGACCCTTGATGGACTTTTCTGCCATGGTTTTGTCTAATTGCTTTTTGATCATTGCTGTAGTATGATGGATTCTGGTGTGAGGCTTAAGACAGGGGCTGCCAGGGTAGGAAAACATTATGGTTTGGCTGATGGTGTATTTGCTTGTGAGAGGTCTGATCGAGAGGTCTCTGTAGCAGGAATCCCTCATTAATCTCAGGATTAAGCTGGGTGCTGAAAGCTGGATCCCGTGCGGAGCCGGAGTCCTGAGCTGAGGCTGAGCAGAGACTGGGGAGATGCTCGGAGGATCCTGATGTGGCCACATCCAGGATATCCCCCATGATCAGCCCGTTTAACCTCCGTGGCCTCCCTGGAAGAGGAACAATCGCAGTCCCTTGTCTCCCAGAACTGCGGGAGGATAAACACATTCCAGGCGTGAGGCACTCAGACGCAGCAGTAATCACAGCTCGTACACACACTTAAGATAGATGAGACACGGTGGCCTGATGTGGCAGAGGTCTCATGAGATCATCTGTCTATACATCAGCAGCAAACCAGCAAAGGGACTCTGGGAGAAGTCTGGTATATTTGGATATATTGATTCTCCCTGGCTCTTGGCAAGGCTTAAAACAAGAGGACAAACATCTGCAGAAAATATCCAGCTTGAAGAGGTGCTTGTCCCTGGGAAGGGGACACATCCTCCCATCCCAGAGGTTTGTCCATTAAGTACATTACCTGCCATTTTTATCCTTCCAGGATCCTCCCTGGAGAGGAGGCAGGGGGATATTTATAGGTTGGATATGGGATCTGGAGCCCAGCTGGGAGGCACAGGGAGAAGGGGGATCCACTTGGGTGGGAAAGTCTCTGCCCGCTTCTGTGCTGCCTTGTTCCTCCCCTGATCAGCTCCACGTGCTGCGAGATTGCCCCCATTAGCCCGGCCTCACGTCACCTCATTAACTGCAGACCAGAGAGCCGTGTCCTCTGCTGGCCCTGTTAGCAGGGAAATACCTCTCAGAGTGAGCAGATGGTTCATGTAAGGCTCCTTCTGTCTTCATCCCGGGTCTTGTGTCACTGCTCTGCCTCTTGTCTGTTTTGGAGGTTTGGTTTGAGCCAACACGAGCGGTGTGTCAAAGAAGGGAAGCGAGGGATCCTCTTGTGTGTTGGAGCATAGAGCCCAGCCTGAGCTGCGGGCTCTGGTTGGGTTGGGATGGGATGGATTGAGTTGGGTTGGGTTTGGATGTGTTGGGTTGGGATGGCCACCATGCTGTACATGCTGTCCATGCTGTCCCCCCTCACTTTACTGCACGTGTCCCTCCTGTCTTTTGGCAACTGGGTGACTCAACAGAGGTTCAACTGACCCACTTGATGGCCAAGCACCTTGTCCTCTTTCCAAGAGGCAGTTGCAGGCCTGGGCTCCTTTGTATTAACTGGAGCATTTCAACTGGCTCCAATCCTGTCGGCAGCTCAACCGTCCCCTTGTTTACTGTTGAAATAATTACTGCTTTGCCATAATATTAGCTCTGAGCCGTGACTCCATTACCATTATCGCCGGAATATTACCCATTTATTATCTCCCAGCAACCCTGGAAGATGAACACTAGGCTTCAGAGACCAATTGTTTTACAACAGACAGGATCTTGGTGTGCATTGTTTAATGAGGTAAACTACATTATAGCCGGCATTAATTTGGCTGCGGTGCTCTCCACTAAATCATTGTTAACCTGTAAATCTGCCACCACTTTTGATACTCGTTTAATCAGCCTGTGCCAGATGGAGCAGCCGGGCAAAGGGTCAGTGGTGGTCCAGCTCTGCTTGTATCATGTAGGGTATACAAACGGGAAATAAATAAGGTGAAGTGGCCATGGAGAAGCAGGACTTTGGGATGAACACTGGTTTTTTGTGTGGTTGTGGTGTAGGAGGCAGCTGGCATTGCCATGGGTTGCTTGAGAAGGGTGTGGACACATGGGACCACCAGCAAGATCCTGACAGGAGCAGGGGGATTATTTAGCCTGTTCAGTGCCGGGAGCTTCCCCGTCAGCTCCCATGGGAGTGGAATCTGGCCCAGCAGGAGACAGAATCTGGTGCAATCACGTCATGGGCTCCACGTTTTTCCCCCAAGGAGTGACTAAAACTCAGCCTCCATGTGGGAAGCTCCTTTTAGCATTTCCCTTCCTGATGCACCCTGGTTCCTCCTGCTTTTTCAAAGCAATGGGAGATTATGTACTTTTATGTGTATAGAAGTAATATTTTTGATTCCCTACATGGTGGAAATGAACTCTTGGAGCTGATTTTGCATATTTGGCATCGCTACCTTTAAAATATTCATCTTGGTACAAAAATAACAACACCCCTTCCAGCTAAAATGAGGTGATGTCTTTCCCTTAAGAAAAGGGGGAAAATAACCCTCTTGGTCTCAAGATATTCCCTAAAAGCAGCTTTGCAATGTCGCACTTTCCCAGTTTGCCAGAGGCAGAGCGGGCTCTGCTCCTCATCACGGTCTGGGGAAGCAGCTGCCTGCTGCCATAACGGGGGGCAAAAGCAGGAAGCCCTGCCTGCACCCCCAAATTTTATCCTGTGTCTTATCCCCTTGGTCCCTGACCACCCTTCCCACAAAGGTGAGACCCGGTGAGGAGTTGCAAATGCCCTGATCCGTGCTCTGCAGGGCATCACCCCGCAGGAAGAACAGGATATGTTAATGGCGTGGTGGGACAAAACGGACAAAACCCAACATGCCAGCAGTGGCAGCTTGTTGGATTTCCCATCTCTTCTTTACTGCTGAACACAACTCCCTGTTTCCCTGATAAATGCCTGGCTCTGTGTCACTCCCTGCCTGGGACTCTCCTTTCATTCAGCTGGCCTGGGGAAGAGCAAGGGACGGGAGTGTGTGAGATTCCAGAGATCTCCACGCAAATTAAAACCTTTTATCAGCCCCTAATAGCTGTGCAAACTAATTATATTTGGGCCAAACTTTGCCAGCGACTCCCCTGAGGTATTATTATAAAAATCTGAGCTGTGGAAATGCGTCCCCATTCTGTCAACACCAGGTCGCTCCAGCTACAGAAAACTCAGCTCTGGCTCCTTTTAGCTCCCGTGATGTGCTTTGCATAAGCTGCTGCTGTTGTTTTCGGGAAGGAGAGAGCCCGGCTGGGCTGTGTCACACGTGGCCCAGGTCTGCTGAGCCAAGGACAGGGCTGTGTGTTGGGGAATAGCACTGAAATATTTATTTGCACAAATCCTGCCAGCTTGTGGCCATCAACGTGGCTTTGGGGGGTGCACAAGTACTTCCATCCCTGGAGAAATGGGATGTGGTGATGAGGGGTGGGAAGGATGCTGGAGAGGTGGGGTTACTCAAACCACAGCAAGCAGGAGATGGGAATGAGCAGCACAAGGAGAAAACACGGGGCTGTACATGGATGGTTTTCCCACTGCTGGTACCTTGCTGAGTGGCTCCTTGTGGTGTTTGAGCTGATTTCCACCCAAATTTGTTCTTTCTTTTTCTTGGCATCACCATTTGCTCCATTCCTTACCTTATAACCTCGTTCCCAACCTTGCACGGGGCAGGGCACCAAAGTCATCCTCCACGTCCATAGATGGAGGCAGCACAAGGAAACGCTTTGAGCCAAACTTCCCAGTGGGAAGGAGGTTTTTGCCCTGTGCCACCATTCCCCCACCATCCTTGGGCTCCTCCTGGGGCGCAGATTGCTGGCTAATGGGGCGGAGCTACTGCGAGCACTCTCCATTAATGGAGCAGAATATAAACAGAATAAAGCCTTCATTTCCCGGGCTGTGATTTCATTATTAATATACTTTACAGTTCACAGGTTGTTCATTTGCTTCCATGTTTTCTCAGCTGGTGTAATCTGCTGTGCGGAGTGAGAAGAGTCATAAAATTTCCATTTCCAGTTGAATGTGCGTCCAATTCGCCGTGAAATGTTTCTCTCTGTCGTGAATATTAAGTGCCCGAGGAGTTGGTAGCCCCGGGATTAGTCAGGGCAGGTTGTCAGCCCCTCTCTGTGTCCCAGGGGTACAGGAGAGAAGTGGGTGTAGAGAAGGAAAGGTGGCAAGGCAAGGTGTAGGGACTGAGGGAAGGACCATGTGGCGGGGGAGGAAGAGGGAAAAGAGGAGGAGAGAGAGGATAGAGGGAAAGGGAGGAAACCGAGTGCGTGGCAAAGTGGCTTCAGGGAGGGATGTGGTGGGCAAAGGATGCTCCGACAGAACTGACCTACACTCACCTCCTCGTTTCCCTGCCCCATGACCTTGACACTTGTCAGGGAAGATGTTGCACCAGCGTTTGCCTCAGTTTGTAAATCAGTTGTTGATGTCTGTGCTCGGTCACTGCCGTGGGCCTCAGGGCTGTGCCCTTCCCCTGGCCTGAATATGGGTAGAAAACGAGTCTCCTTGTCTCTGGTGAGGCTGAGAAATGCTGCTGTGCTTGTAAGGGCAAGGAGCTGGAACGTGCTGGTGAGCTAGAGCGGCTCAGCTGCCCCGTACTGAGCTGAAGAACAGCAGTGAGCAGCCACGGAGCTGTATCACCGTTGCAGACACAGGAAAAGGGCTTTTCACATGAATTTGGGGAGGGAAAAAAATCATGTTCTGCTCATGTTAAACAGCCAGCAGGAAATTTGTTGTGTATTTAGGGTATTTAATGGCTTGTAGCCATGCAACGGGTTTCTGGGGCAGGGCAGCGGGAATTTGGGTAGTTGGGGCAGATGGTCATGCCTGGAGGCTGGGAAGGTGGCAGGTCCAGCGGTGACGTGGAGGGGTGGCCACAGCTGCAGCGCCACTGGCAGTGGGCACATCTGGCAGCACATCTGGCACGCTGCTGCAGCTGGAGGTGGTGAGGGATGCATGCCCTGCTTACCCCCTCCCCGGCCTTGCAATAGCAGCGCGGGATGTGGTGTCACTGCTGGGAAAGGGGACAAAAAGGCACATCATGGTGGCGTGCCCAGGCTTTGGGGGTAGCTCGGGCACTGCCCCGAGCTGATGGCACCGTTTCCTTCTGACTCTTTGCTGAAATTACTTCAGCCACAGCATTCCTCACTGCAGGGGAAAAAAATGCTTCTTCCTTTCCCATCTTCTCTCGGTCGAGTCAAGATGATAATAGTCTTTTTCTGATCCCCTGAACTTTCCCATCTGCTTGGTAAAACAATGGCAATTCTTTTTCCTCCTGGCCTCTCTCTCTGTCTTCCTCCCTTTTATTTTTATTCTCCTACAGTATAATTTAAAGCCAGAGCAATGCTGTAGCCCATGGGTTTTTCCCCTTCCTGTGACACACTGCTGTTATTTAAAATGGCTTTTCCCTTGCAGAGCAATGCCTCTCGCTGCCCTCCCAGCTCCCGTAACAGGGCCAATACCTACACAGAGGCCTGAGGAGGGGAGGATGGGCTCAGGAAAGGGGGCTCAGCCCAGTCTTCAGTCCTCCATTCTCAGCCACCCAGCATCATCCATCCCTGAAATTCCTGTCACAACCTCCCCATCCCTCCTCCCCAGACTCAGGGCATCCTCACCAGCTGCCCAGAGCCCCAAACCCATCCAACTCATCACCCCTGCATTTCCCTGGCTTCTCTCAATAAGCCACAATATTGTGAGTGATCCTGCAGAAATGGAGACATCAGTGCCATAAAACACGAGGGACAGAGCAAGGCCACTGGGCTGGAAAATAGCGTGTCTGAAAAAATAAAGACGGGATAAAGATGATGGAGAGGCGACAGCGAGTCTCACCCTGACGTGATTCAGATGGCTCTGGGGGGTGAAGAGTGGTCAGGGGATCCCAGGGGAAAAGGAAGGATGGAAAATATTCCCCATTTGCAGAAAGTTGTGGCAGCGACAGAGTCTGGGCTTGCCATGAGCTGCCTGCACGGATATGCTTGGAGAAGGGAAAGTTTCCCAGATCCCCATGACTTCTTGCCAGCACTGGGGATGGATTTAGCCGGCACTTGATGCTTATTTTTTTGCTCTAATGCCATTATGCCACTTGCCTCCCATCTGAGGGATATTTCCCTAATGCGGCTGAAATACAGCTTAACCGAGGTTACAGCCATTTAACGCTTTGCATTGCAATTGCTTCTTAAGAGCTTGTCCTGCGGAGAAAGCCTTGGGGTTTAAATTTCCAGCCGGAGGGACCCTTCGGTCCTGGCTGCCAGCAGCTCTTTTTCACACAAATCCAGAGAAAAGCAGGGTGCCTCGAGTTTGGCAGGGGTTGGGAATGCTTTCTCCTGCACAGCAATGCGGTCGCATGGAGTAGTTGGGAAGGGATGTGGTGGATCTCCCATGGAATTTTTTTGGGGTTCTTTGCAAGACACCTGCAGACAGCAGGCAGGGACAACCTCGTTTTCTTGGTGCCTCTCTCCTCGCCAAGACCTGTGCACCACAGCTTCTCCTAGAGCCAGCGAGGAAGCTGCCAGAAGTGGGATGAGCTCCAGAGGAGCCAAGTTGCGACAGGATTTAATGGAGGAGCAGCGTTCCCACGAACAGGATGCGTGTTTGAGCGATTTTCTCTGGCAGCATCTGTCGCTCTCCAACATCTTGGTACCATTGCAGCAAATTATTTAACCACTACCCACTGTACCCCATCTGTTAGGCAGCCCCTCCACATGGATGGGGCCCTGCTTCCCACCTTTCCAAAGGAACTCACCGGCAAAGGCTGAGCGCCAAACAACAGGACAAATTAAATCAAAAGCACAGCTTCGGCACCCAGGGGGAAAATGCACATCAGCTTTGACTTATTGCATGGCGCACGCTTACAAGAGAGAAGCAGCGGCTTTTGTCACTGCAAGGGGCCATGAAAAATGAATTAGGGCCGCTGCTGGGAGAGGGCACGCAGGAGAATCTTTCATTCCAGCAACGCTGTCCTCTCTCACCTTGGAAGCGGCTACGGGGAGAAAATCACAGGGAGGAAGGAGGAGTAAGGAAAGAAAGGAGAGCGGACTTTGTGTTGGGCATCTCATTGGATGCCCTGGGCTGAGGGAGAGAGCATGGGAGGAAGAGTGGTGCCAAGAGCAGCGTTGGCACTCAAGCAGGAGCTGCTGGGAGATTCTGTCTCCTCAGAAACCCTCTGGAGAGGGCTTGGCTCTGTGGGAGCCTTGACATTGATTTTCGTGTACCTTTTGCATTTGTTTCTGCAAGGAGGCAGAAAAGCTCCGTGGGAAGTGGCTCCATGCCAGTGACAGCCTCTGCCGAACATCAGTCCCTCCCAGCGTCACCACAAGGGTCACTCTTGCCGTGCCAGGGCCAGGGAGGAAGGTACCCAGCTCATGCTGGTGATAATGGGTGGGTATCATTAAGAACAGCAGCCCTCTAACGAGCCCTGCATCCATCTTTGCTGCAGATCTGACACCACTTTCGCTCTGTGTGAACTGTAGCCATTGCTAATCTGCTCTAATAGGGTGGCACGTGCCCTCTGGATGTTTTCCTGGGGCTCAGTGTCCTTACCAGCACCCCAGGAGGAGGCAGGGGCTGGGAGAGGCTGAAGACAGTTGCTGCCACTTTGCTGAGCCTTGAGCTGCCTCTGAGCTCTGCCTCTCACGAAAATGAAAGGGCTCATTCTTTATTCGACTCATTTACTCCTGAGTTAGAGCCTTGTTCAAGGGTGGTTGGTCCCCGAGTTGTTTTGTTTTGTTTCTTTAAATATTAATTTCCATAATCCATTTATTTCCCAAGGAACTACTTCTTGCAAACAAAAGGTTTAATGCTCCTCTTTTATTCCCGGTAACAAATAAGTTGTCTGAGACGTGCAAGCATCCCGGCAGCAGCAAGCCGTGCGCCGGCTGACGCCACAAACCGCGCTAAGGACGCGTGGGGATGGGGGAGACTCATCCCTGAGGGATCACGGGTGCCACAGCAGCATCTCCTTGGAGACGTGAGCCTGGAGAGGGAGGGCAGCGAGCGCGGCCAACGCCGGGAACCCCCCACAACCCGGGATTCCAATCTTTTGCATGGAGGCGTCTCTGACATGCCTTTTTGAGATGGAAGATTTGAGAGCCGAAGGCCGGGAAGCACAATAGAAGATAGACTGCTTGTACCTCATTGTCTGGAGAATAGATGGGCTGCAGGCTCCCGGAGAATAGGAGCTGCCACTCAGGTGGCTTTAATAGAACAGGCGGCAGATAGATTTCAATAAAAGAAATGAGTATAAATATTGTTAGCGGAGAATAGAGGGAGAGTGAAAAAGATCTTGTTTAACGAGTCACAGTGGGAAACTTTCAAGGACTTTTAAGCTAAAAACTCTTCACAATGGTGCTATAATGGATGGCTCAGGCGACTTGGCTGCGCTGCGTAGCCTCGGTAGGGAGAGCTGAGTGGGCAGGTGTCCCCAGAATACCGCAGGGAAGGGCACAGCAGGGAATCAGAGACTGGTTTGGGTTGGAAGGGACCTTGAAGACCATCTCGTTCCAATGGCCTGTCATGTTCAGGGTCACCTTCCACTAGACCAGGTTGCTCAGGGCCCCAGTGCCGTGCTTTGGCTGTCTCTGGAGTTGATGCCAATATATCGACCATATGTGAGTGCAGGCTGAGTGACCAGGAGATGTGGTGGCGTCTGGAAGGTCTCTACAGGTCTCACGTCGCAGTGACTACTGAGATGTGTGGCATGTGCCCACTTAATAGTTAAATATCAGAGTTGTTGCATGAGATATGAGCCCCACGGGTGATCTCAGGGATGCACTGAGCAAATGTAGCCACAAATGTGGGTCCTGTCTCAGTTCTAGCTCTGCCTTGAGCAAGAAGTTGGAGAAAATATCTTTCCTGGCAGCAAAGAGTGGAGGTTTGGCTGCAGAGCCACTGCCTTTGGGACAGCTCCACATTGGAATGTGCCTGTCCAAATCCCCATGTCCTGACCCTGTGGTCACAGGCAGACAGAAATGGGACCTTCAGAAATAGTCACCTGTGCTCATGTCAGCACAAAATCAGGCCTGGGAGGGTCCTCTGTCACATCTGGAGGCAAGACTCAAGATGACATTGTCTCACCTATGCCCCAAAGAGTTGGAAGGGGAAGAGAAGCCACAGCACTGCATGGCCACATGCAAGGAAAGGCTCTCAGAGCCGCAGGGAGGAGGGGACACTGATTCCAGTGCAGGAGAAGGATTTTATGTCAAGGACTTTATGGCCACCTCTCTGCCTCACAGCCTGTGCTGCCACGCACAAGGAACAAAATTGGCTGTGAAAGTTCCCCTAAATCCAACATAATAAAGGGTCCAAGTAAGGAAAACGTGATGTTTTCCCTCTCTTTGGTGACACCAGGCACAGCTGGTGATGGTCACCACCCCTGGGGCGTGAGGATGAGGAGGGACTCCAGACTGCAGCAGCGGAGGGAGCTCCTGCCAAGCTCCCACATCCCCGAGTGCCGCGCAGTGAGCGCACCATCCCCTGGGGCTTCGCACAACATCAGGCCACAGAAACACGCTAATTAACATGGAAAAGCATGTCAGAGGAGAGATTTCCTTTCTTGTCATCAGGAAGCTTCAAAAACAGAGTGGCTTGCCCCTGTGTAAGCACGACGCAGACTCTGATGTGCTGTGTGCCCGTTTCTGGGGTGACGATCCCTCTTCTGAAGGCTTGCGAACATGAAGAGCAGGAGGCTTGTACCCCTTACCTCATGTAGGTGTGCTTCCTAAACGAATTGCTCATCTCAGAGGGGGTCTCAGATGGAACTGGGCTGGAGCCTGTGGTTCAGGGATGCAATATTCACGAGAGGAGGAGAGGAGTTCGTCTGGGTCGATAGGGTAATCTTAAAAAAAATCTTTTTTTTAATGATTGCGCTGGATGGTTTCCAGCAGGTTAATTACCCCTAATCTTTGTCCACTGGAGCATGCCAGCATTAAGCTGGCACAGGGGAGCTGAAAAGAGGGGGTGCACGGAGGAGCAGGTGCTCTAGCTGGGGTCATTCACCTGATCAAACGAAAGTGGGAAAGGGAATTTCAGAAATGCCTGAACTTTGTTCCTTATGTGTTAATTGAGCCATTAGGAGAGGGTAATACTGGTTAATAAAAGGTGAAGCAGGTACATCCCCCAGTTTGGCTGGGGCATGTACTGGAGGCAGCCTTAGCTCTTGTTCACCCACACACCTGGGGCTGTGTCGTGCCTCCTTTGCAAGGGATTTGGGGTGATTTGGGGTAATTCCTCCCCCCACCTCCTTCCCCATCTGCTCTGATTCTACTAAACCTCCCATCCTGCGCTTTTCCTTTCGCTGCCGTGCTAAGGAGAGGTGAAGCGGGTCTTGGGCGCCAACAATTCTCTTATTACCTTTGTGTGTTTTATTTATTTACCATAAACTGTTATAGGATGGCCATCAGCACCGCATGGGGGTGACGTTTGAAATATACGGCTCTCGGGTTTAGTGCGTCGCTTGGAGCCGGGAGTCTGCGCGATGTTAATTTTTATTGCCAGAAGTAGCCATAAATTGATAGTTGAGAATTGCTGTAGGGACTGTAATTAACTAGTTACTATTTCACCTCCAAAAGGAGCAATGTTTCACGCTCCTACTTTTACTTATCTGGAATCAACTGCTGTCAACATCCGCTGAAGCCTGTATAAAGATTTATAGACCTTGGAGGTAAATATTGACTAATGGGCAGCTTGGCTTAATGTTCACCTTGAAGGACAATAAATTGTGCTATTGATTGAAGTGAGATGTCAATATCTGCATTGTTGTAAACATTTTAATAAAATTATCTCCATAAAATATTCTCTTTCTTTGGCTGATCCTGGCTAGCAGGATCAGCACCTGGAAAATGCAGCAGCACAGCGAAGTGGGCAGGGCAGTGCTTCGGGATCAGTGGTGGGGCTCTGAGCACCCAGAGACCAAACCTGTGGTGGCACCACTGTTTGGGTTATGCCTTTGGGCTTTAAAGGTGAAAATCTTGCAGCCCTGGGTGGCTGGGCTGGCTCAGCTTGATCGGAGGTGCAGGGAGTTGGTGTGGACACAGGAAAGAGCTCCAAGGAAGCTTTTTCAATGGCATCACAGGCAGCCTTCAGCCAGGGAAAGCTGTGAGCGGTGTCCTAGAGACCTGAACATGGCTGCAACAGTGAGCCAGGGGACAGTGGCATGTAATTAATTTGGGAACATGTGTTCACTTTCTGGTGAGTTATTATCTTGTCAGAGGCTCAATGGAAGCAAATGGGGAGGAGGAGTCAGGAGGGAGATGAGTCGGGATGGGAAAGCGAGAAGCGAGGGAAGGAGAAAGGCGTGGGGGGAGGAATAGGGATGTGGGGGGCATCTGTCCACACCTCATCACGTCCATGCTGTGTGGGACCCCAAGCACAGCTTGGCCATCTGTTGGGTTTCCCTTGGTGCTCCGTGCCACACCAGGACCTTGCCTCCGTGACTCCTCCAATCTGTGATGGTCAAGCTTCGCCTTCCCTGAGGCTTTTAATGGAAAGCTGCAGAGCAAGTCCTAAATAGTGCGTGGTGGTCTGTGTGCAGCCTCCTGCTCACTGAGCACGAGGATTCAGGCTCTGCTTTTCCATCTCCCCGGCTCACACTGGGTTAGTTCATCATCCTTGGCTGATGAGCAAGGATTACGCTTGTGCCTCGTCCGTGGCCGTTCCATTTCTGGCCTGTGTTATATTATTAGTATTAATAATAATAATGATGGGTGCTGGCTGTGCTGGTTTTCTAGCTCCTGAGGAGATGAGAGAGCTCTCCATTAATTCCTGCAATATTTCAGCTCCTAATTGTGCTCAAGCAGAGACAGACTTGAAAGTTCCCACCATCAGTTCAGGCAGAGAAGGACTGGTGCTTCTGGGGGAGCTCCTGGAGCTGCAGAGCTCTGGTCAAACCTTGCCCTGAACTTCCCCAAGCTCCAGGTGCTTCCAGAGCGTAGTCCCGCAGAGTGAAGCAGCTTTATGGATCCGATTTTTCTGCCACATGTATAGGAGAAGACGGGGGGAGAAGGTGTCTTTAGTTACCTGGTGTCACCTGCTTCACCAGAGGGCAGGGATTCTTTATGTCACCTAAATCTTTAGGATGCTGTAGCTGGCACTAAGGAAGCATTCCTGGCCAGAGCCTGTTGCAGGGATGGTATTCCTAATGCTATGGTCATCTGAGCATGACTTACAGCAGGGTGTGCACAGGGCAGAAACAGGAGCCAGGTGCAGCTCAGAGCATCCTGTCTCAGTCCAGGGCAGGCTCTGTTTGGCTGTAGCCAAATTCCTATGGATGCCAGGCCGTGAGTGCCGGAGCTTGGTGCTCTGTCTCTCCATCAGCCGATTACCGTGTGCGTATCTCAGATTTCAGTGCGACGCAGGCACGGAGGAAACCTTCACCCCCCCAATTTCCTGAGCTTTTGCAGGTGGAAATCTGACCCTCGCAGTTACTTTAATGAAGTCTTTAGCTGGGGAACAAAATGCACTCGAGCTGCTTTGCTCCCTGATCAAACCAGGGACACAAATTATGGCTTGACTATGGCAAGAGCTAATTCTTGCCGTGTGCGAGCCAACTCCGGAACTTGGGAAAGGGCCTTTGGTTAGTTGGGAAGCAGTGTTATCTGAGCCTTTGCACAGCCCAGAGTAGATTTGTGCACGGAGCATCTGAAGGCCACCGGCTGTGTCGTTACTTTATCAGCAGGCAGCGCTGTGCTACAAAGAAGCCGATTCTAGGTCAGCCACAAAAGGGATTTTTTTTTTTTCCCCCTCTCTCCTTTTTTTTTACGGTGCCGCAGGGCCGCTGGATGTAACGCTGTAATTTGTGTGTCTCTAAAGGATATTGATTTTGGGGTAACGCCTTCATATCTCACCCTTCAGTTGCACTAAGTACTGATGAGCTCAGCGGTTTGCACCGCGAGCCGCTCGGGTGGGAATTTCAGCACAGGGCTGAGGACACTGGTGGATGTCAGCAATTCATCAACAGGAAAACTCACTTCACTCCTTTGCAAAGCTCACAGGGCCACCTTCCCAGTTAGGTCAGCCTGGGAAGGTGGGATGCACACGTGTGTGCACGGGGCCCTCAGTTCAGGGAGCAGAGGACGTGCAAAGTCCCGGGGATGCTGTGTGGAGGTGGCAGCTGCGAGGTCTGGTGCAGGGAGAGAGAGCCAAGGTGGGATTTCATCACGGCTGAGCATATTTGCACTAGTTTGAGTTGACAATAGTGGCACCTGGGATTGCAGCAGCAGGATCCTGGCAGATGCCCGGGGTGCTCACTGTGGCAAGCTGTTCCAGGGCATTACAGGAACACCATCGGTGCTGGCTCGGGTCTTTCCATGGTGGGTGGTGGAGTCTGACCACACCTTTCCTGTAGCGTGGGAAGAGATGCCATACAAGCATCAGCCGGTGGGATTCAGGCAGTGTGTGCCCCGCTGGGAGCCTCCCACGTGTGGATTTTGCATGCATTTGTTAGGAGCAGGATGCACACGGATGACCGGTCAAGCGCAGCGAGCTGTGGCCCATCAGGTCACGCCAGCACAGACAGCGGTGTCCGGGTGGGAAGTGAGGGCTGGCCAAGCTCACGGCATCCCCCTGGGGACCAGGGACCTGTGCTTGGCCTCTCTGCCATTGGCACTCACTCCCAGAAACAGCTGTCCAGAGCTAATTTATTTCCTAATGCTGCAGCAATGTTAATTTATAAATTACACTGGTAATTCGAGCTATTATTAATTTCAGATGGTGTAGGGCAAGCCTAATTAAAATATGACACCAATTGCCACACATATGTACCAAGGACTACCGTTTAAAATTTATAGGAATATTAAGTGTGACACAGGGCTCGGAGATGCTCCGTGCAGTAATTACAGCATCCTGGCTGCAGGAGATCCAGTGGGGAGATGTAAACAACAGGAAAGGGAGAAGTTGTCCCTGTTTTGGGGGCTGCAAAAAGTCATTTTTGCTGCTTGTTTGAGGGGAGAATCTGGGGACTCTTGTGCCCCAATCTGCGCCTGGCCAGCCAAGCACCATGTGTTTCCAGGAGTGTGTCAAAATAAAGAGAGCTTTTGCAAGGAATGGGAGCTGAAAGATGCCAGAGTGAAGGAAATGCCACTGTCTGCATCTTTCTGGCTTTGAGTGAAACCAGAAGCTGCGCTGCGGCCTGGATGGGGAAGAGGGGGACAAGTGCAGCCCCCCCAGAAATGAGCCTGGGGTGGCACAGGGATGAAGTGTTTCAGCTAAAGGGAGGTGTTGGCACCGCCACTAATGGGAGTAGACTTGCTGTGAATTAACTGAAGCTGAAGAATTAGAGAAGGGTGTTTATGTGAGCTGGGTGAGCCTGGAGGTACCTCCCAGCAGGGGAGATGTGCGGAGGTGACCTCAGGTCATTTTGCAGGGTGCAGCTTTGCCCACTGTGCCCACCCTGAGCACCTCAGGGACGTTATCTCCAGCAAGTGATGCTCTCAGTGAGGCCAGAGCTGCCACAACAGTCCAGTGTTTGCAGAAACCTTTCTGGCAAGGATTTTTATGGGATGGAGAGGCACAAGGGCATTCCGGGCTGGGACTTGCAGGCTGGGTGTCCGAGTGCAGAGTGACATGCTCACAGGTGGGCACCAGCCGGTGGGCACAGGTTTGTTGTGCTGCCCCATCACTCAGGGCACTCTGTCTCTGCCTCTGCAGCCGTGGGCTTCATCAGCGAGGATGAGTACCTGGAGATCACGGGGATCACGCGGGAGCAGTCGGGAGAGTACGAGTGCAGCGCCTCCAACGATGTCTCAGCGCCCGTCGTCCAGCGAGTCAAAGTCACCGTCAACTGTGAGTGCCTGGGGGCCCTCGGGGAACAGGGCTGGGGCTGCAGAGGGTCACTGTGCTGCCCCACAAGGGAGTGGCACTTGGGAGTGAGGCACACAAAGGCCCCAGAGCGAGACAGGCAGCAGCAGTTTTTCTGAGCAGGTGGTGTTTTGCCCTATTTTCCTCTTCTTCTCGAGCTCCATTTTTTTCCACCACCTCCTCCTCAGCTGTCTCCATCAACCTGGGTTTTCCGCCCATGGAAGAGATGCTGTGCTGATAACCTCTGAGGAGAGGAGAGAAGTGAGCAGTAAATAGAACTTTTTTTTTTCTGTTAGAAAAAAATGAGAGAGACGAAGGAAGCAGCATATTTCATGCTTACACGTACATGATGACACTCCTAAACCCCTCTCTGGTCACTCCATTAGCTGGACATGTGGCACCCATGAGTTTGGGGGCTCTTGTTTTTGGAAGAGAAACCCCATGAGCCTGAAAACCTCTGGACAGCAGCGCCAGAGTGGCAGGAGCTGAGCATGGGCTCAGAGATGATTTTGGCTCCTTCCCACCTGCGGGGAGAGAAGGGAGACCTTGAGGAGCAAGGGGAAGGGATAGGAATCCCCAAGGTTGCTGGGGGTTGACCCCGGGTTTCCCATCTTCCCGCAGACCCGCCGTACATCTCGGACGCGAAGAGCACCGGGGTGCCGGTGGGGCAGAAGGGAATCCTGCTGTGCGAAGCCTCCGCCGTCCCCTCCGCCGACTTCCAGTGGTACAAAGATGACAAGCGGTAAGAGCCTGGGGGGCACAACAGGGGGGAAGACACCGACCCCACGTGAAGTACCAGCAGCTTCAGCTCCTAACCCTTGGCACAAGTTTGGTTTGGATATCGAGGCAGGTCCCCCTGACAGCAGCAGGCTGTGCTTGTCCGGGGCAAATCCAGGCATTCCAGCAGGCATCCAGCATCCACAGCTGGAGCTGCCACCACCCAGCATCTATTGAAAGCTTGATTTTTAACTCGTCACATTTGTGGAGGGGGATTTTCTCAGGAACCTCTTTGAGCCCCGTTTGGGGGAGCATTGCTGCTGCCGTGCCTCCATTTGAAGGTGTTGTGGTAAATCCCTGCTTGGGTGAAGCATAACGGCCAAAATGGATATTGGCAGCACAAATCCAGGCACTTAAGAGTGGATGAAACCTCTGTCATCTCTTTAAATGCTTTGGCCAGAAGGCAGCTCTTGGAAAGGCAAAAGAAATGTGGTGTCGGTCAAAAGACAGGATTTGTTATGCACCACAGACAGCCTGCCCCGCTTTGGGGTGAAAATGGACCTTTTAGGTCAACCAGCAACTTCTGTGTCCTGCCAAAGCAACAGCACAGGGACATGGCTGAGGAATGAGGAGTGGAGCAGCACAGCCCAGGGTAGATGCCACTCTGGAGAAATTTCCTCTCTCTGTCCCCAGGCAAAGTGGTTTTAACCAATTTTTGCATTGATTATCCCTGGAAGGTGCAGAGGGGCTGTGATATGGCCAAACACAGGACAAGCCACACTCGGCACTGATCAGGAGGGATGTTTTGGCCAAAAAGGATGCTTCAGAAGCTGGTGGGGAGTCTGGGTCTGCCTGCCTCGCCCAGTTTGAGAGGAAAGGAGCAGCAGTGTACAAAGCTGCGGATGTTTGTGTGGCAGATGAAAGGCTCCGCTCAGAACTAGGTCAGACCATGAGGGCCTGCGGAGCAGCGGCAGGAGCGGGCTCAGCCCGCCCGATCAGCACCCAGCATGGTCATAATGGGAATTCGGCACTTCCCGTGAGGAATTAGCCAGTGAAAGAGCTGCAGGAGCTAAGCAGGATGGGGACACCAGCACAGGGAAGTCCAAGCGCTTGGTTAATGCTCCAGCATTTGTGCTGGCTGAGAAGCCTCCCTGCCGTGGTGGGTGCCTATTGCATCACTTACTGGGGACATGCAGGGATGAGGGAAGAGGAAGGTCAAAGAAGGCATCCTGCGAGCAGAGAGGACTGAGGGCATGAGAGGGAAATCAGACTCTTCTGTAGGGTGGGAATGAGCCTTTTCCAGGTCCCCTCCCCAGGCATGGGAGCATCCCTCTCCCTGCACAGCATTTGGCAATTGCCAGCACCATCCCGTGACTCTGCAGCAGCGAGAGTGTCTCTGGTCAGCACAGGGATGGTGTGGGCTGGCAGCTGGAGACCCAGCAGAGCAGCATCCATCTCCCTTATCTTCCCCAATACTTTCCCGTCTCCCTCTTCTCCCAAGCTCAATGTCCCCACCGACGGGCACAACCAGGGGATAACTGGGCATGGAAAACAGCGGGCACTTCTCCTCCTGACGCCACCCCCGTGACCTCCCATTCCTTTTTTCTCCCAGACTGGCTGAAGGACAGAAAGGGCTGAAAGTGGAGAACAAAGCCTTCTTCTCCAGACTGACTTTCTTCAACGTCTCCGAGCAGGACTACGGCAACTACACCTGCGTAGCCTCCAACCAGCTAGGGAACACCAACGCCAGCATGATCCTCTACGGTGAGTAGGGCTGAGGGAACCAGCCAGGAAGCGGGAATGGCTTCACAGTGACACCACCAATGGGAGAGACACGGGAAAGGTCTCCCATGTCTTTTGAGGAAGATGTGTGTTTGCTGTTGGGCATGTCCCTTGGCATGCGGGCTGGAGGTTGTGGTGAGTCCAGGGAAAGGGGAGAGCCTCCAAACCTGCCTCCTGATTCAGGTCTGCCGTCTCCCACCATTCAGAGGTGTTTGGGAATGTGCTTGGGATCTGCCATGAATGCAAGGTTAGGAGCTGGCTGCAGGTTTCCCTCTTCTTGCTCTGATGAGTTCCTATGAGAGCCTCTGTGTGAAGGCATCCCCCTGTGTTGGTGGGTGGGAGTAGTGATGGTGCTCAGGGTCATTGCTGCCCCATTCCCACGTGAGAATAAACAGGTCCCCTGCTCCATCACCTTCCAGGTCATGTTTTCTGCTCCTGCCAAGCAGATATCCTTATTGGCAGTGCCAAAGGAGATGGGAAGGTGTGGAGGGCAGGGAAGAGGAGAAAGTTTGTACCCTTGTCCCAGGACTGTTTTCCCTGCGTGCTGGAGCTGCGATGAGAGCAAAGCATCCCTCTGACACTGCTTATGGCTGGGAAGGGCTGTGATTGATTGACATATTTGTCAAGCCCCTTCAGGTGGCAGCAAAGCCAGAGCAGGGGCTTTCTGATGTCAGATCTCATCCCTGGGCACTGCTTGGGGATATTTCCCTGCTGGGGTATGGGGTGTGTGGGTCTTGCAGCTGAACCGTACAGGAGAAGTGGGGACTGGGGACCTCGAGCTTCTCCTGATGTCACCCAAATGTCCTCCTCCTTGCCACCCAGTTGTTGTGCCTGGTCATCTCCTTGTCTCTTGTTTTTGTATGGTCAGAGGGGAGTGGAGCAGAGTGACAGATGAGCCTTCCTTGTCCCCAGGCCCCTCGGGGATGGCTCAGGGCAGGCTGTTTCCTTGCAAAGCACCCCAGGATAGGGAGCAGTCCCACAGTATGTGCTGGGTTCTGGAGCAGTGGAGCGCGGGAGGCCTGTGGAGACCCTGGGAAGTGCTGTCCATGTCTTGGGGAGGGGCTGGGTGGATTCCAGGGGAGCAGTTTGTTTAAGGACAGCAGAGAATGTCGGGCTTTACCAGGGGCCACACCACAGCCGTGGGGTCAGGGTGGCATTGAAGGATGGGCTTGTCCTCCCCTGCTGCTGGTATTGGCAGCTGTGCCAGGTTCCCCAGAGTTGTGGCAGAGGAGTTCATCCCATCTTGGATGCTCAGACCCATTTGCTCCCCCAGTGAAGTCCAAGCTGTATGTGATGAAGGTTTACCTGTGCTAAGCCATCATTAGCGTTGCTTAGGAACTATCTCAGTTCTTTTCCCCTCCAGCCTTCCTGGTAATCCAATAACCCCATGTTTTAGGGATACCAACACCTCTGGCACTGCAGAGCCACCCAGGCCTGGCTCCTTCTGTGCTGCAGGTGTAGGGTGGCTGTGACAAGTGCTCAACATAGCCTGAGCCACATCCTCAGCTGTGATGTTGCAGCCTTCCAATGTGTTTATGAGATGAAAATCTTAATTAGTGGGGACCTTCGCTTTAGCATCTGCGGATCCAGGCTGGATGAACAGCTAAAAGTAACAATGACATCTCCCTGCTGATGAGCTCTTATTTCCTTGGTTTCTAACCCATTTGTGGGACTCATGCTGTGATGGCAGTGTCAGGTGGGAGGCAGGGAAGCATCCCACAAAAGTCTAAGCTTACTTTATGATCCCCCTTTAGCTTTGTGGTCTGACTGTTAATCCCACCAGGGAATGAAATCAGAGTGCTTTGACCACCCCTAATTTCCATAAAGCCACATTGATTGAATGATGCCTTCTGTCTTTGAGTCCCCTTGGGGGGTGACAGTTCCCTGAGGAGACTGTGACAAGTGGGGGACCCCATCTCCTGGTGCAGGGCTCCCCAGCACCCCCAGGAACAACCCCTCCCTTATGTGATGGCCCCAAGCGTCATAGGGCCAAGCTCACCCGTCCCTAAGCAACCGGTGTCTTCAATCTAGGGATTAATGTGTCTTTATTTATCGACATATTTATTTATTTAATGAAAGATAAGAGGGAACTGGATGCAGTGGCTGTGCTACCTGTGCATGAGAAATGTCTCTTCTGTGAGGTTTTAGGGGAAAATTTTGTTAGTGGTCCCTTTTCCCTAAAGCTGAGTGAGTGTTTTGGAGCTTTTCCCCCACAAATGGAGGTTTAATCTGTGCACATGACTGTGACATGAGCCTTTTTGGGGTTGTGCGAGAGGCTAATGTAGCGTTCATCTTTTAATCCTTTTTTTAATCTAATTTTTCAGGGAGGTCAACTAATGCTTTATTTAACATGTAGCACTCGTTATTGCAGACCTGCCGCCTCATTCAGCGGCTCATTTGGTGCTGTCTGGGATGTGATAGAGTGCTCAGGGAAACCACATCGTTCTGTGGAGTTGGGGAAAAAAACCAACCCTCTGCTTCTCACCCATCACACAGTCCATGCTGCTCCCAGAGGCAGCTGTCAGGCCATAAATCTGTTTGGGATGTTGCAGGATTAGCAACAGGGATGGGCCCTGAACTCATGGGGGAGAAGTGAACCCCCTGCATCCCCCAAATCCCCACCCCTCTGCATTGCCTTTTGCACAGGGTGCAACTACAGGCTTTGCCAGGTCTGAGGTCCCATGTGCAGCTCATCTCAGGTTCCCTCCCAGATGAGGGGACTGTGACCCCACAGCAGTGGGGTGTGATTTGGGCAGCAGATCCTATTTCTACCCCATCCACTGGTTTTCCTGCTCCAGGTCGAGGGCAGGCTGAGGGAGGTGTCTCGAGCCTGCGCTTTCCATTGCCCTTTTGCCTTAACTTTCACTTGTTCTTTAATTTTTAGAAGAGACAACTACCGCTCTGACACCCTGGAAAGGTCAGTAATTTGGGGGTCCCCCACAAAGCCAGTGCTTCCCCTGCTGTTCCCCTTGGGCCCCTCTGGCTCCCACCACGACTCATCTCAGCAGAGGCTGCAGCACCCACCACCTGGACCTCCTGCCCCACAACCCCACTGCTTTCACTGGTGTAGGGATGAATTAGGGCTTTCTTAGCTGCCCTCCCATCCTGCCCTCTCCCCGCCAGCCTACTGTGCCTGTCTGGTGGTGGTCTGTGCCCTCTGCATGCCTGTCCCCATCCCATGGTGTCCCGCTCCCTCCCCATTGCCAGGGCAAAAGCAGGGATGTCTTTGGGCTGCTTTCCCAGTGCTACTGCGTAAGTGGGTCTTGTGGCAGGTCCTTCCTCCTCTGGGATGCTTCTAGTGCCTTTTTTATGGGATGAGATAGGGGTGAACAGGCATTTGGTCCCCTTCCTGGTGTAATTCCTGGCCAGGACAGCAGCTCTCTGCTGTGCAAGCTTACTGTCCAGCCAACTGGCTTGGTGTCATCTTGATTTTGGGGTGGCTTCATTTGTGATGAACTGAGTGGTCAGTCCTTGGCATGACTTGCAGATGTCTGTGGAGGCAGTGTGTGAGGCCTGCACTTGGTGCCTGGATTTGTGAGGTGTCTGAGTGTGCTGGAGAGTGTTACTGGTGGGGAACCAGATGGTTACTGATGCTCAGTGCCCTGGTCAGGTGTTGAAGTGAGGGGACAAATCCTGGGGTTTCAAAAGCAGTTGTGAATCAGACCTTGTGGTCAGCTCTGCTCCCACAGGACACCGGCATGGATGCCTTCCTGAGGTCTTTTCCCACCTTAGTCTTCTTCTGGGCCAACTATTTTGTGAAAAAAATTGGTGTTTTGGTGAAAGCCATTGGCTAAGGTACCCTCCACATCCTTTCCCATAGTGAGCTGTGAACTCCTCACCACCTGTGAACCCCAAAGATAGGTGGGCTTGGCTCTTCTTGACCACCCTCCTCATCCCATCTCCCTGAGGTGGTCTGGGCCCATGCTGAGCCCCACAGAGATTCTGGAGAGGTGCAAAACACCAAGTCCTCAATGTAGTGCTGCTGGCGGTGTCTCTGCAGGGTGGGCAGGTGGTTACTGTCCCTCCCAAGGGACACCAGTGGAGAAACAGGGTGGTTGCCCTGGGGTGGGCAGAATGTGCTGGGCAAAAGCTGTCATCTCCCCTACGAGTGTGGCTGGAAAATTGGGACAAATTTGGAGGAGGAATAAGGGGGCTGAGGGAGGTCGGATGGTAGTGATGTGCAGGGATTGGGCTTAGCATGGGGACTTAGGGCTGAAGAGGGACAGCAGGGGATCTTGTCCCAAAGACCAATCTTGGTGGGGACAGGGATGGCTGTTCCCATATTCGGACAGCATGGATGGAGGGGGACACCCGGACTGCACTCCAACAGAGCAATCCCACCATGTGCAACACCAGTGGGGCCCCATATACTGTGATTTTTTTTGTTTCAATCTTTATTTCACGATTTCTGCTATTTGTTACTTTGTGACCAACCGCGTGGGCGTTCCTGTCCCTTCCCGCAGGCCCCGGCGCGGTGCACGACGGCAACAACGGCGCGTGGCGGCGAAGCGGCTGCGCGTGGCTGCTGCTCCTCCCGCTCGCCCACCTCGCCCGCCAGTTTTGACCCGAGAGCCGGCCCGCGGAGTAGCGGCGTCGACGACCATGGCCAGCGAGCACAAGCAGAAAGGAGAGGAAGAAAAGAAGAAGAAAGTGTTCACCGTTTCCGAAAATAATCATAAGAATTGAGAGAGTATCCGGCCAGGCCACCTGGGGGAGGGGGAGAGAGGAAAAACACGCAAAAAAAACAAAAAAAAAAAAAAAAAAAAAACAAAACCACAACGGGAATTTGGAATGGAGAGAAAAGGGAAAAAATTAATAATCCAAGGCTTCCTGCTGAAGATGCAATGCGACTGAGTCTTTTTCTTTTCACCCTATTTTTTTTTTTTGTCCCCTGCCACTTTTTCCCCGTTTTTGCCATTCTCTGCCACGGGCCAGCGCGGAGAATGGATGGAGCCATCGGAGTGTGGCACTTGCCCCCTGCCCTGTCTTCTTCACCGCCCCTGCCCGCCTGCTCCCTCCCGTGGGACCCTCCATCCAGACACACCGGTTTTCTCCTTTGCTGAGATTTCCCCGTCTCCTCATGGACTGTGCCGCCATTTGTGTTTCAGAATATATATATATATATCTCCATGTATACATATATATATATATATGTATAGATATATAGATCTTCAACAGTTACCACACCACCACGAAGGGAAAGGGAGGAAGGAGACTGGCGTCGAGCCACGCTTTCATCGTACCATCCGCGGACATCGTGAATGATAAGGGATTCTGAGTCATGGTTAATTTTATTAATTGTATTTTCTGATACGAGCCTAGAACTCTTAGTTCCTAAAAAACAGAAATGCAAAAAAAACGAGGGGAAAAAAAGAAAAAAAAAAAAG
>VZTJ01005868.1:195875-306031 GCA_013397795.1 Orthonyx spaldingii
ATAAGAATAAGAAGGCGAAGCAACCGGCCCCTGCCGAGGCACAGGACCTGTTGCCTCGCCACCCATTTCAGCGGGGGTTTCTCCTGCGATTGGTTTTCCTCCTTCGATTTCCTTTCCTGCGGCCGGCGGCGGGGGGGACGCGGGGGGCCCGGGCGCGGGCAGGCGGGCGGCGAGGGGGCTCTCTCTGCCTATCCATTAAAACGATTGTTCCATGTGGCCGCTCCGTCTGCTTGTGGTGCTCATTGCCGCGAGGGCCAGGGCCACCCCGCGTTCTCCCCTTGTGCCACTTGCGCCACCAGGAGTGGGGATGGGCGTGGGGAGGGGTGCTGGAGGGGGGATGGCAGGTGGGAGCACCGAGTCATCGCAGTGGGCCAGGAGAGCAATGGAAAGATGGCCCCTGGACCTCAGTGGTGAGCCCAGCAGGAATGCTGTCACAGGTAAGGCTTTGGTGAGTAGATGGAGAGGGTGTGAGGCACAGCTGTGCACTATTACCCTGCTCAGGACACCACTCGGTGCCCCTAAGCTCACTGTGTGGCTCTCTGCCCCAGCTGCAGAGCGTTGCAGGGGATTCTTGTGGAGCAGCTGAAGCAAATCCTGTGTGGGAAGGAGAGACACAGAAATGTGAGCTGGGTGCAGGGAATGGGATCCCCATGCAACGCTGCATACAGGCAAAGCATGGCAGGATTGTTTGGGCGTAGGTGCATTTTGCTGTCCGTGGAGCCTTGTCCTGGTCGATGTCTTGGTTTTTGGTGATGCTGGAAGGCTGCTTAGTGAGTCTGGTCCTCAGCCTCAACTGTAGCCTCTGGGTGCCAGTTTCTTCAGGTCACCCAGCACATTTGCAGGATCAGAAGTTGGTTGCTATTGATGGCGTGACAGTTTTGTGTGAGTTTTTTTTTATTTCTTGGCCCTATGACGTAACCCAGGAGATGAGCACGGAGAAGAGGGATGGGAAGGTGTTGCCTTGAGGTGTGACGTGCAGTGTCCAAGTGATACCGATGTGGGGTAAGGGAAGAGCCATGCTCAGGCTTTGTGGCACATCCCAAGTAAGGGACAGGGTACTGAGGGTGAGGGGACAGGACAGCTGGGCACAGGTAGCAGGGTCAGGATGGCAGAGATAATGGTGTTGGTCTTTATGTGGGTCTTGCAACTCCCAGGTTGCACCAGCCAGCCACAGTAGAGCAAACCTGGGAGGAGGGGCAATGCCCAGATGCTTGGGGGTTATGGGGAGGGATCTGGGGATAGGTATGGAGGTACCAGGGCTCTCTCCCTCACCTCCTCTCTGTAATTGTAACTTTTTTGGTGTTCTAGGTGAGAGATCAAGGAGTGTCCAGTGCCAAAGTAGCAGACAAAGAGGAAGTTAAAGAGAGAGAGGCGGCTCGATGGATGCATTTATGTAATAATTTATTGACATAGGTAAGGGTGTCTCTTAGTGCTGGGGAGGGATGGAGGTCATGGTCTGAAATATGCCCTCCCTCCCCCTGGATGTAGCAGCTGAGGTCCTTGTCCTTAGGCACAGGTTGGGTGTTGCTGAGGGCCACGGAGAAACATCCTGCTCAGCCCAGGAAAGGGAGATGGAAGGTATCCCATGGCTGGGCTCGCAGCAGAGAGGGGCTGCATCGCCTCCCCGTGCTCTGTGATGGGGACAATGCAGATGAGGCATCGGGATGTGCCATGAGCAGGAGCATTTGGGCATCTGTAGGTGTTCACTCCAGAGGAGGCTGGTCCAGCACCGGCTACCCAGCAGAACTGGCATGGGAAGATGGGAATTATTAGGGAGGCACGGATTGTGGTGAGATCCCCAGGGGCCACATGCAAAGGGTGAGCATTGCTTTGTGGCACCTGTATTTACATCAAATCAGCCCTGGCTCCCTAATAGGTTGGGGTTTTGGAAGAGGCTCAAAGCAGAGAGTCTCTCATAGTGGTCACCTATGCTTGATTCACTGCACGTGACATTGAGGAAAGCGGGCAAGGTGACACATCCCTCCCAGATCCCTTCCCTCAGGAGGTTATTGGGTTTTGGGAAGCACTTACCTTTCTGCTGGGATCACTGGAGGGGGGCAGCAGAGGTGTCCCTGATGTGCGGGGTCGCAGCAGCTCATAGCAGTGCTGGGATGAAGCTGTTTGCTTGTTGTGGGGTGCAGGGAAAAACTCCTGGACTGGTCTTTTCACTCCCACGTTGGGGAAGATGAAGGGAGGTGTCAAAGTGAGCAAGACTCCGAGGGGTCTAGCACAGTCCCACTGCCCCCAGTTTCCTGACAGGAGGTCTCACATTTGAGGAGTTTGTTGAATGTTTTCTCCGTGGTGATGGTGTGGAAAGGTGAGGCATCCTCTGGGAGCAGAGAGCACAGACTGCTGTGAGATCACAGCCATGTCAGGGAGATGCTGAGGGTCACGGCTCTTCTGCTCCTGGTCCTCAAGGTTTTTGTCCTTTGATGAAGACATTTGGTCTGTGTCACACACTGCCAGATCACAATAGGAGCAAACCTTGGGAGTGCATCATCTGCAGAGGCATCCCTTCATGGGGGTAGGTTTAGTTGTCGGAGAGAGCATTGTTGCGAGATGATGGAGGAGATGCTGGGAATGGCTCAGTCGTGGAAAAGAGGCCCCGGATCGTGCTGCTTCCACTGAACGTAGGTGAGTGATGAGAGCAAAGACAGTCCTTACCCTGCAGGAACTCCATCAACAGGTACGTGCTCGGCGCTCATCAGCGGACAGAGGTGGGCAGGACCCAGGACTCACTGGTGGATCCCCAGGGGAGATGCGTGGATGGGGTGAGGGGTGGCCCAAACAGCAGCAGACCCCCAGCTGTGGGGCTCGAAGCATCACTGTCGCAGGGGATGATCAAAAGAGGGTCCAACCAAGTGCTGGATGAGACCACAGGAGTGGTGGAGGTCCCAGGTACTCGGGAACCCTCCCAGCTCAGCTCAGCAGGTGCCCAGCACCGCATCCCTTCCCTGGGGTGCGCGGGGCCCGTGAAGCAAAGCCCCGAAGGTACAAATTTCGTCAAACTTTATTGATACACTGCACAATCACAACCATCTCTTATTCTTGCCGAATTAGAAAAGGTTACAACTACAATGTAACATGCACAAATCTCAGGTAGTATAGCCACCCTTGGAATACAATGATCGACAGAAACTCAAGACTGGCCATCACGGCCGTCAGCGGGAGAGACCCAAGAGCCACACTGTCCCCGCCCTGGGCACCCGGCCGCCCCCTGGGCATCCAGACATGGAGAGCAGTGGTCACAAATGGGTCTGCCACCCGGCAGAGCCGCGGCGGGGCCGGCCTCAGACAGCCAACACGTTCCTCACAATGGCACGTTACATGGCACGAGAAAGTCGAACGCCGTCCTGGCAGAGGACAGGGGAGCCCACCCGACCCCGGGAGAAGCTTGGGATGGGGGCAGTCCTGGCGCCAGGCCCGCCAGCCTCAGTGTGCATCGTGGCGTCCCGTCGCCGCCACTCTCTGATACGCCACGGCCTCTGGCCCTGTGGTTCTGCAGCATTTCTGCTGTGGGTACCGAGAAATTTGGGGCTGACCAAGGAAGGGGCACGGGGTGGCAGCAGGGGGCTGTTGTAGGGCAATGCAGACCAGTAAAGGCATCAGGGCAAAGGTGTCTCCTGCACCCATGGTACTTTTGGAGCGGGCATGTGGGGAAGGATGTGCGTGTTGCCGTGCTGGCTGAAGACAGTGCAGTGCCATCCCCACTTGATAAATGTGCCCGGGGCCATGGGATAGGACCCAGATCGCTGACAGTGCCACCTTTCTTGGATGCCAGTGGAGAAGCAGAGCAGCACCGCAGGGACCGCAGGACGCGGACTCACCCAGGCAGTGCCGGATCCCCGTCCACCAGGTAAGCCAGCGCCTCAGGCCAGCACCGGGCAGCCCCCACCTGGGGCCAGGCGATTTTTGTCAATCAGCCATGGTACATGTTGAACATCCAGGATGGGGGAGGGGCAGGAGCATCCATTGAGATTTTGTAGCAGGTCCTGGGCAGCCCACTGAGAGCAGGGATGAAAATGGGCGCGGCTGCATAGAGGACAGGGTGGTAGCCCATCATGGCCTCTGGCTCGGGGTGGTGTTTTCAATCTTGTGTGCTGAGGGCTGGCACCCCAGCTTCCTTGCAGCCACAGAAAGCAGATTTGGGCAGCAGCAGAGTTTGCATGGGGAAGACAGCATGTGCATGGCCGTTGTTCTTAAGTCATCTCACTTATGGAGGGAGAAGGAAGGGACAAGGCACGGGGAGGCGCTGGGTCAGGATAGGGGACGCTCTCTGTGCTTGTTCAGTGCCTTGCTGTTGTCGAGTCTCCCTGTCGCAGCAACAGGGTCCGGTGCCACGCGTGACTTTTCAGGAGCAGGATGGGAGTGTCCATCCCTAGACTGTGGCCCCAAAGCATTCCTGGGTGGCCAAGGAGTGACAAGAAGGCTCGGGGCTGCCACAATGTACCAGGCAAGGAGGTCCAAATGTACCAGGCAAGGGGGTCCGTGGTGCATGATGCCATCAGGAGCACAATTCCATACGCAGGGAGATGATGTGGCTACTGCTACCATCAGTGCAGCTCCCAGGAAGAAGCAGAGGGCAGAGTCTGGGTGCATCTGTTTTAGTGTCACAGGCAAGTTGCAGCAGGGAGCGTTGGAACCATCCTTGTCCCTGCTGTGCCAGCACAGCAAATCGACAGAGGCCAGGCCTCCTCCACAGGGTGAGACACATCAGATTTTCCTCAGGCAGGGGCACGTGATGGGCACGAGACAAGGCAGAGTGAGGCCACTGCAGCTCAGGGCCCTCAGAGGGGCAGAGATACAGACGGTCGTGAGCGTTAGAGCTGTAGCAAAAGTGCCTTGTCAGCTGGTGTTCCGCTCTCTCATTCAGAGCCTCTGCCCCACGCTGGTGATGCTGTGCTTTTGATGTGCAGGTTGGAAAGTACTTGGAAAACTAGCCCACAGAAACCTCCCCAAAAAGTGCTGGCAGAGCATCAAGGTGAGAGCCATGGGGCAGCCCCTGCCATCAGGAGGGCAGCAGCAGAGCGGGCAGGGATCCGGAGCAAGGAGTGAGGGCCTGGCTGTCCGATGCAGCAAGGCTCTAGTCCCTAGGAGGGCTGGTGGCAATCCCCAGGGCTCACATTCCTGGGGGAGCAGCCTTGTGTCCTCAGGAAGGTGAGGGGGTTTTATTGGGAAGCACAGGGGTACGGTGTCAGCTGGAATAAAGAGTAGTGGGAAGTGCGTGACCCTTGAAGGACAACTGATTGTGGCGGGTGACCCTCAATGAAAGGGCCAGCGAGCGTCCTGTCAGGAGCAGAGGCAGGCAATGGGGGCTTGGCGACATCAGGGTGCTTAGGGAGGAGCTTTGGCGACGAGAACTGACATTCAGGACCAAGAGGGCTGAAGGCAGAGCCAGGAGGCTTCAGCCTTGGGGTCTTTTTGGGCATAGGCGGCTTAGTGAGACGACGAGATGGACATCCCGGTGAAGGCTCTGGGTGGCACCCGCCCCGACGGCTCCATGCCCCCGGCGTTGGAGATGAGGCAGCCACAGGGATCACTGTCCGTGCCGGGCCGCATCCCCGGGGCGATGGTGGCGGGGGACAGTCTGGTGGCACGTGGGGGGGTCTGTACAGCGTAACCGGCGGCGAGAACGATCCCGGCACGTGGGAGACGGGGCCATCCTCGGACGCTCGGCGCCGCCGCCCGTCCTCCGGTGCATCGCCCGTCCGACGGAGAGGAGTCCCCGGGCGGCGCTGCGGCTGAGCCCGCGGCGGGGGAGAGGTGCGGCGAGGCCTCCCGGGACCCTCCGCTCCCTTATCAAAAGTCGAGGAGGAGGCGAGCGAGCAGGGTGGCCCAGAGGCAGAGGCCGGCAGCCACCCGGGACGCTGCGTTGCCGCCGTCGTGCACCGCTCCGGGCCCTGTTCAGAGGAGAGGAGAGAAAAAGGACAGCGTTAGGGCCAGCGCTGAGATGATGCGATAGCGCCAAGGGAACCCACCTCCCCGCTGTCCCTGCAGTTCCCCTTCACATCCCACCCCTCGGCTGACCAGGGTGTTGTGTTCCCCCTTGGAGGAGTGGTGGATTTGTCCATCATTTGGAGAGCATTGTCAGTGTTGAGGAGGAGGAGGTGAGGAGGTCGGCAAAGAACTTGAGGAACACTTAGGGGAGGCACAGTGCTTGTCTGAGGAGGAGGAGGATGCCCTGTGCAGGTGTCAGTCCAGCCCCATCATGCCTGGAAGTTGCCCTTCTTGGAGAGTCCTGATGCAAACGACCATGAGAGCCACCGGGACCAGAGACCTTCGTGCTCCAGAGCGGCACAACTCATGACTGGGAACAAAGGATCGTCGGCTCAGGAAATGGCATTGTCCAGATGTGGGTTCTCAGGTATGCAGGAGCATTTTGGGATTGCTGGGGGGTTCTTGGCAGCCAGGCCAGGCAGGGAGGAGGCTGATCCTCTGGCTACACAGCTGGAGAGGAGATTTGATGCTTTTTCGTGTGTTAGGTCTGTTGTTTGGGCTGCAGGGCACACTGGGGACCCGTCAGGATGGGATGAGACAGCTGGGCAGAGTGAGGGAAGCAGAGGCAGCCACCACAGGCTCTGCCACAGGGCACTCATGGGTCTGCCCACAATCCCTATGGCCATGGAGAGGCATTTGGGGAAGATGGAGATCTGAGTCCCAGTACTGGCGTTCTGAAAGGGAAGAAATAGAGAAATAAGTACTCAGCTCTCTTAGCATCAAAACTCAGGGCATGGACAAAGTGTGAAGTTAATGGGATTCTTATGCATTTGTGTCTCCGGCCTGCAGTCAGTCACCTGGAATGGGTTCATCATAGAATCCCAGAATGGTTTGGGTTGGAAGGGACCTTAAAGCTCATCTCATTCCTCCCCCTGCCATGGGCAGGGACACCTTCCACTATCTCAGGCTGCTCCAAGCCCTGTCCAACCTGGCTTTGGACACTTCCAGGGATGGAGCAGCCGCAGCTTCTCTGGGTACCCTGTGCCAGGGTCTCACCACTCTCAAAGTAAAGAACTTTTTCCCCAATATCTAATCTAACTCATCCTCTTTCAGTTTAAATCCATTCCCCCTTGTCCATGCCCTTATCAAAAGTGCTTCCACAGCCCCTTCCAACCCAAATCATTCTGTGATTCTATGAAATCACATCCAGTTGCATTAATTTCCTCGGGATGGTGTTATTCCTTGTCTTTTTATCTACTGATTTTTTGTGAGCATTTATCTTAATTCAGGAAGAGGCAAAGGAGAGCCTGAGATGTTAAATCCAAGCACTGCCAGAAGGTGAAGGAAATGATGGGAAGATTGAGTGATGAGCAAGAAGCTGTGTCATGCCCATGCTCAAACAAAATTGATTGTAAGAGCACATGATCATCCAGGAGGGGTACGAACTGCTATGCCATAATCAGACATTTCCTTGCTGAATAGACCTTGTGATATGAAAGGTGGAAACCACAGACATTTGTTAGGGGCAGATAGAGCTTTTGCAGGTAGAATGGAAAGGGCTCCTGAGCTTGGTTTCCCTCAGAGCTGTTACTGCTCCCTCCTCTTTGGTTTTGACCCTCAAACCAATGGCAGCTGCTCAGCACATCATCCAAAACTATGAAAATAGTGAAAAATTCTGCAGATTTAATACTAAATGCTGATTAGCCTTAAGCTTTTATGTATTTACACCTGCCCAAACACTGCTAAATCGGTGCCTTTCTCTAGCATCTCTATCTATAGATGGGGATTTTAATGTGTAACTAATTCTTATCACTATTTTCTAGTTCACAGTTCTGCACTGGTTATTGGCTTTGATTTAATGACACTTTTAGAAATTTCATAATCTATCCTAAAGCAATTACATTGTGGTTGAGTTGGAGAGTTCCCAAATAGATAAGTCACCTAATACAGAAAGGAAATAAAACTAAAAATGCTGGGTCATTACTAGAAAAAAATAGAACAAGTATTTTCTCTTAAATTTATTCTTTATTCTTTTTTGTGGAAGAATGTATTCTGGTATCAGGCAGCTTGGCCTTGTAAAGATTGTAAAGATTGTAAAGATACTCTTCAGAAGACACAAGCACAAAGATACAGAGACAAAATAAAGTAGTAATTAGATATGATCACAAAATCAGGGCAGATGGTTCATTTCATCACAGGCTGCCTGTGACTCCTGTGTGTTCTCTGAACTGTCACTATGGGAAAAGGACAGCTCCCACCAGGACAGGGAGAAAACTCAGCTGAGGCTCCCTAGCCCTGTCATTCCAGGTAATATTTTGGCTCTGCTTTGCTCAGACCCCTGTGCCTGGGCATGGAGGTGTGAGTGCACCTGGAGTCTGGCTGCCCCTCCTCAGCCTATTTATTATTGCAGTTTTTTATTATTGCTTGCTTTTAGTTTTCTTCTTCTTGATTTATTTTGTGTCTACTTTTCTGGCTGTTTTCTTCCTTTCCTGGCTATTTCCTTCCTTCTCTGTGAGGCAACCTTAGATTTTGAGACCTTGACTCAGGTAAAGAGGGCAAGACTGGGATTTTGTCTCTCTTGTAACATCTTGAATACGAAGGTCAGAAAGAATCAGTGGGCCTATGGTGAATGGGTTTTCTTAGTTTGTGTTGGAGGCACTCTCAACTCCAGTGTGAGCCATGGGAATGGCACAAATGTTTACAGAGCTAAGCAGTCCCTTCACATGCACCAAAAAATAGCTTTTTCTTTCTTTTCTTGCCTCCTTTCTGTCCAGGACAGAAATCCCATGCCTTCCACTTCCCTCCTCCCAATTTATTGCAACATTCACCATTCTGCAGGTGAGATACAGACACATGGAGACGAAGAATTATGAATGTGTCTCTCACTGCTTTTCATTTTCATTACTCAGGATAAATAGGAAGGGAATGTGCCCACACTCACAGTGCTGCTGGAGCGTCTCTTTCTGAGAGGGCTCAGGAAAAGCCAACGGCTGCTCTCTGCTTCTCACCATCCACACCAGCAGCTAGCGGGGGAAAGTCTGTCCAGTTCTTCATGTCTGAGGAACTCTTGGGGACCTGCTGGGAGGAAGCCTGTCCAGTGACTCATGTCTGAGAGCAGAATTGTCTAGAGTAAGTCTTGGCAACCTCCCCAGGATGAGATTTTCCGTGGTATTTTGGTATTTTCCCTTAGGTAACTGCATGGTCCTTCAAGGACTGTCCCTGCTCATTGAAGGAGGTTTGGACTAAATGACCTTTAAAAGATCCCTCCCAACCCAAATTGTGATTCTAAGGAGACTCCAACAGGGACATTCACCCTGTGGCTGAATAGAGCAAGGAAGAAAAAGTGGTGGCCTCTTGCACACAAAAAGGAGACACAAGTTCAGCAAGATCTAAGGCTTTCCATACATACAGACTCAGGAACTATGATAATGTCAGCAGTGACTGTAGGTAGGCATTTTATAGCATGATATAATATATATATTATTTATACATCTAATAGCAAAGTCAGCAATTGGCATTTCATGAAATAGTTAAGAGAAAACACGGAGTAAGTACCAAACTCAGGAAGACAACTACACATGTGAAATAAAGGTACCTAGTGGAAATAAAAGTATGAAAGAGAAAGAAATGTAGAGTAGGTAGAGAAGATAATAGGTGAAGGCAAAGTAACCCCACAGGTTTCTTTCTTTCTTTCCCCCCATTCCCAGCAGGGAATGTGCTGGGAAAAACCCTGCAAAACAAAACTCAGTGAAGAAGAGTGAGTTGTCCCTCATCGCTTCACAGAAAGAAGGAGAAGAAGAGAACACTGATAAATACTGAGGAAAAAGAAGATATCCCACTTCAGCTCTGGCTTCATTCACCAAGACATGGAGGAAGCTCTTCCCCCTCACCTCCCAAGCTGCCCAAGCCCCAGTGCCATGGCACCACCTCTGCCCCTCCGTACCAGCACTCCTGTTTGAGACTCATGGCTATTTTAGGCCAAGTTTATTAAAGAGTAATTATTTACCTGTGTATTGGTGATGATTAAAGGCTAACCCTGGGTGATGTGTGATGTTAATGATTGTCAGTCCAATAAAGCCTGGTTTAAAGTTTCAAACTCTGTTGGTGCCTTTGCAACATCTCCTCAAAGCTGCAGCTGCAGCTGGTAAAGGTCAGGATGGGCAGAGGGACGCAGAATTTCAGGGGAGCAGCCACAAGAGATGGAGCTGCAGAGCTTCACTCTGCTCCAGCTGCTTGGGATCCACATCTGCTCCCAAAGAAACTGAATGCAGGAGGCGTTCGTGGCAGACAGGCCAAGAGGTGCAGGTGCTCATAGGATATGGGAGAGAGGGAATCGGGAGGAACAGCCAGGGCAGGGGCCAGGGGACAGAGGGAGCCTGTCATGAGCAACTCATGGTGACAAGGGAACTTAAAGTCAGCAGGCAGGCTGGGGGGAGGGCGGGACTGACGTGGCAGTGGCACCATGGCAGGCAGGCGTGACACAGCAATAGCACAAGGGGGCTCCTCGGTGTGAAAGGGAACAGAAGGAGTCGTGACAGGGACACAGACTCAGCTTCAAGCTCTGGTGTCACTGATGGAGTTGGTGACCTCAAACAGCGGAACAAGAGAAATGGTTGAACTCAGTGAAGCCCAACATGGTCCCCAGAGATGGAATGTGACCTCAGGCAATTCCATGCTAATTGGCTGACCTCAAGTAACCCCAATGACCTATAGTAACCCCAATGACCTATAGTAACCCCAAAGTGCTCTGTAGAGAGTGAATTTAACCTCTAGTAACTCTAATGACCACTAGTAACCCCAAATATCAACTAGTTGACTTCAAGTAACCCTCCAATGACCTACAGTAACCTCAAAATGTTCTGTAGAGAGTGAGTTTGACCTCTAGTAACCCCAATGACTTAAAGTAACCTCAGAGAGCTCTGTAAAGAGTCAGTTTGACCTCTGGTAACCCCAATGACCTCTAGTAACCCCAATGACTTAAAGTAACCTCAGAGAGCTCTGTAAAGAGTCAGTTTGACCTCTGGTAACCCCAATGACCTCTAGTAACCCCAATGACTTAAAGTAACCTCAGAGAGCTCTGTAAAGAGTCAGTTTGACCTCTGGTAACCCCAATGACCTCTAGTAACCCCAATGACTTAAAGTAACCTCAGAGAGCTCTGTAAAGAGTCAGTTTGACCTCTGGTAACCCCAATGACCTCTAGTAACCCCAATGACTTAAAGTAACCTCAGAGAGCTCTGTAAAGAGTCAGTTTGACCTCTGGTAACCCCAATGACCTCTAGTAACCCCAATGACTTAAAGTAACCTCAGAGAGCTCTGTAAAGAGTCAGTTTGACCTCTGGTAACCCCAATGACCTCTAGTAACCCCAATGACTTAAAGTAACCTCAGAGAGCTCTGTAAAGAGTCAGTTTGACCTCTGGTAACCCCAATGACCTCTAGTAACCCCAACAACCTATAGTAACCCCAAATATCAACTGGCTGACCTCAAGTAACCCCACAATGACCTAGAGTAACCCCTCCAATGACCTAAAGTAACCCCAAAGTTTTCTGTAGAGAGTGAGTTTGACCTCTAGTAACCCCAATGACCTCTAGTAACCCCAATGACCTCTAGTAACCCCAACAACCTATAGTAACCCCAAACATTAACTGGTTGACCTATAGCAACTGCCAATGACCTATAGTAACCCCCCCCCCCAATGACCTCAAGTAAACTCAAAGTGCTTTGCACAAGTTTGACCTGTAGTAACCCAAATGACCTATAGTAACCCCAAATATTCACTGGTTGACCTGTAGTAACGCCCCGAACGACCTCAAGTAACCTCAGCGTGCTCTGTAGAGTGTGAGTTTAACCTCTAGTAACCCCAATGACCTATAGTAACCCCAATGACCTATAATAACCCCAAACATTAACTGGTGGACCTATACCAACAGTGACCTCACGTAACCCCAAAGTGCTCTGCACAGAACAAGTTTGACCTATAGTAACCCCAATGACCTATAGTAACCCCATGTATTAACTGGTTGACCTCAGGTAATTCCCCAAAGACCTAGAGTAACCTCTATGTGTTCTGCAGAGTGCGAGTTTGACCTCTAGTAACCCCAACGACTGGTAGTAACCCCAAATGTTAACTGGTTGACCTCAAGTAGCTCCCAATGACCTCACGTAGTCCCAAAGTGCTCTGCACAGAATAAGTTTGACCTCTAGTAACCCCAATGACCTATAGTAACCCCAAATATAAACTGGTTGACCAGCAGTAACTCCCAATGACCTATAGTAACCCCTACAATGACCTAAAGAAACCTCAAAGTTTTCTGTGGCGTGTGAGTTTGACCTCTAGTAACCCCAATGACCTCTAGTAACCCCAATGACCTATAGTAACCCCAAATATTCACTTGTTGACCTCAACTAAACCCCCCCAATAACCTATAGCAACCTCAAAGTGCTCTGTAAAGTACAGGTTTGACCTCTAGTAACCCCAATGACCTCTAGTAACCCCAAATATCAACTACCTGACCTCAACTCCCCCAATGACCTAGAGTAAGCCCTCCAATGACCTAAAGTAACCTCAAAGTTTTCTGTAGAAAGTGAGTTTGACCTCTAGTAACCCCAAATATTAACTGGTTGACCTCAAGTAACCCTGCAATGACCCATAGCAAGCCCCCAAATGACCTCAAGTAACCTCAGCGTGCTCTGTAGAGAGTGAGTTTGACCTCTAGTAACCCCAATGACCTCTAGTAACCCCAAGAATGACCTGAGGTAACGCCCCCCCAATGTCCTCAAGTAACCTCAGAGTACTTTGTACAGACCTAGTTTGGCCTCCAGTAACCCCAATGGCCTACAGTAAGCCCAAACGTTAATTGATTGACCCAAAGTAACCATAAAGCACTCTATATATGAGTGAGTTGGTCCCAGGTAACCCAAAGGGGTATGGTAACCCCAAATGCTGATTAGTTGACCTCAAATAACTCCAATGACCTAAATGAACCCCAAGAGTTTGCCTTCTCCAGCTCTCTTGGAGCGCCTTTAGGCACTGGAAGGGACGCTAAAGTCTCCCCAGAGCTCTCTCTCCTCCAGGTGAACATTCCCAGCTCTCCCAGCCCGGCTCCATGGCAGAGTTGCCATTTCCTGAGGGGTGTTTGGAGAAGAAGATGCTGAGGGGAGGAGCGGCCCAGCCCAGAGCCACGAGGCCCCGAGCACCAGCACAGCCATCCCCCAGCACCAGCCACCTGATGGACATCTGCCCTGCTCGCACCCAGAACATCCACACAGCAGAATCCACTCACCAGGAAAAAATAATTTTATTGTTGACCAGAGAGAATGGAAACCTTTGTGATTCCCCACCCGAGTGTGTTCTGTTCCCTCCACTGCTTCCAGCTGGCCTGGCTGTGGCACCATGGCAGAGCAGTGTGTGGCCACCAACCCCTGAGCTGTCAACCAGCAGATTCCTGAAGCAAAATAACGCTGTGGACTGCAATCCCCCGGACTCTTTGGCAGCAATTTTGGCGCTTACATATCTCAGACTTTTTGTGGGGTATTAATAATGGCAGGTGGTGACTTGCAGAATGATGAAATGAGGTGTGAGCTGCTCCCTTGACCCCAAAAGCAGTGCTGGTGGCAGACACAAAGAGCATTTGGACAGATTCACCTGCCCTTCGAAGTTCCTGTAATGCACAAAAATAGATGTGGGGTAATTACTTTCTCTCCTGTACAAAAGACCTGGCTCAGATTTGTACTCCCTGAATACAGCACTGCCTCCTTCTCCTCTCCTTACTAATTTCTACTCCTAATATCTCCTAGGTTTGTCAGATTACTGGTTTGTGTGCACAAAAAACCACAGAAAATCACTGAAATCATAGACACTGCACAGCAACGGGCAAACAGGGCAAAGATGCTATTTTTTTCCTTTTCTTTCTTTTTTTTTTTTTTTTTTTTTGCATACATTTTGCATTGATTCTTTCTTTTGCAAAACTCAAATAATTTGTAGTGAGGTCCTGGCACAGGGTGCCCAGAGAAGCTGTGGATGCCCCATCCCTGGAAGTGTTCAAGGCCAGATGGATGGGGCTTGGAGCAGCCTGGGATAGTGGGAGGTGTCCCTGCCCATGGCAGGGGGTGGGATTGGATGAGCTTTGGATGGTCCTTTCTAACCCAAACCATTCCTGGATTCCATGACTTGTGTTTTAAGTCTTTTAAGTCAAGCAGTCTTTAAATATTGAATCAGAGCTCTTATTCTTAAAGACATAATTGCTTTCCCTTGCTTTTATGTATTTAGTCTGAAGCTGCTGATTCTTAAGAGAGTGCACAATAAAGCATGAAAAGATTTTATCTCTCCATAGAATAATTGGTTTAAATCACATCTAACACTTGCTATTTTAACTTATATTCAGTTAACTCACCCAATCATCAATCACACAGATTACATACTAGAAATGAGATCCTGAACATCAGAAAAATGCAGATGGCATCTTTTATGAAACATCTCTCTCTATTCCAATAGCTCTTCAATGGAAAGGGCCAATAAAAGGTCCCAGAGCTCCCAGTTTGGAATGGGGGCTTGGGAGAATTTCCCTTGGTGACTGAGGGACATGCTGCACTAGAAAGAGATGTACAGATCCAGGTCTGGGTTATTTTTTTCCCCTATCTCTAAATATAAGTAGCAAGTACAAAATGCAACATGCTCATCAAAAAGTGAACCCAGACACGAAATTTTTAAATAAAAAAAATTAGCAGATTTCCAACCACTTGTGCTCCTCTCCCCGTTGGCAAAGACTGGTAGAGACTGTCCAAGAAACACCACGCACATACCCAAATAGAAGCTCTCCACAGAGCCCATCTTTTCCACTCTCCCCTGTGTTTCCAAGAAGCTGCAGTTTTGACTGACAAGCTGTTGAATTTCACAACATGTTCACAAAATGAAAAAAGCGCAATCCTAGAGGAGGGCTGGAATCCCACCTGCTTAAATTCCTTTCCGAGCTCACTCCATGGCCTGCTCCTCACTGCTCCAGTGTGCTTCACTCAATACACACTTGAAAGATGGGGGGGAAACAGAATATGAATGTTTGCCTTTTTCTCCATTAAAAGCTATGAAATTAAAATAGCTTTAGGTATTCCGAGTGTTCACACAGCAATATCCAGAGGATGTGCCAATATCTTTTCAAAGACAAATTTAAGCTTCAGTGTTGGTTCAGGTAAACACCCACATGAAAACAAATGAAACATTTTAAGTTTTAACTTCTCCTTCCTAGGTCTTTTTCTTGCTGTCCCGCTAGTAAATATTTTCCTAATCTTCCTTATATTAAACAAGGGTTAGAGGAATATTGGTAACCCACTGAACAGACCATTACTAACAGGAGTTGCTACCAGGCAGGGAGAGTTTGTTAAACTCAGCCACAGGACTGGAATCCTACATCTCACTTTCTATAGCTGTTTGGTTTTCAATATCCCTGCTTTGCCAGCTATGGAATCACCTCTAATGCACTTCACTTCAGCCTGCTGGACCTGTTTGGGGGATTAATTCACTAAAGCAAGGTGAAATTTTGTTTTCTCTGCATGTTGGCATCAATTAATAACCTGTGTGAGAGGATTGCTGTGCTGTCACGGGAGGGGTGTGTAAAGAGCAACATTAACTGCTGAGAGAAGGAAAAATGCATGAAAACAGATCATGTCAAATAAAAGATAACCATGAGATAGCTGTACTTACCCATAGCATGGAACAAAATCAAAAATCCCTAATCCAGTCCCCTTCTGAATAGAGGGAGTTACTTGCACTGAAACTTTTTTCTTAGTCTAGTTCAAAGTCATGAAAAAAAGAGACTTAGGTGATGTTATTTTGTCTCACATCAGAGAAAGAGCAAGTGTGAGTGCCAGCAGGACAGGAAAACAGAAAAAAAAATGGATATTGGGAAAACTGGACTGGAAACATAAGGTACTTTTTTATGTACTAAAAATCATAAATACAATATTTACTATATAGAGTCATAGAATCATCAAGTTTGGAAGAGACCTTTATGAGCATCAAATCCAACCATCAATTCAGCACTACCACTGCAAGCCCTAAAGCACTAAACCATATACATTAAAAAATACCTCAGATAAATTGTTAAGTTATATATTGTACTATATAAAAACTAATAATGTGTACTAGATATAATTTTTATACTATGAGTATAATACATAATATATAACAAAGAGTAATATGCTTATATATAATACTGTATGTCAACAAGACATTATTATTAAATGTAATATATGAATATGTTGTCTTATCTATATAATAGATTTCTATTATTGATATATTATTATTAATTATCTATACTGTATTATATTTGTATTATATTATATATAGTTTAGTATACTATACTGCATTATACTGGACACTGAGAAAAATTTCTTCACCAAAAAGGTAAAACATAAGAGAGTAGACCAAAACAGTGGAGGGGGAACAAAACCCAGAGCTTTGATCCAAAGAGAAGAAATCAGGCCAGGGCAGAGGAGAACTGGTTAGAATAGAACAGCCTGGACCAGCCCCTACCCAAACACCACAGACTGGCACTCACCAGACCCAAACACAACCCTGCAGAACACAACAGAACAGAGTGGAGCCGAAAACACCTGAATGGGCTGGCCAGCCCCACAACCAAAGCCAAAGATGTGCCCCTCCCACCACCCCAAACCACCAAACACCCTCCAGGCCCCCACCACAGTGCAAAGCTTTGCTCCCACTGCCCTGATCCCACTCTGATGCTGCCAAAGTCCAAACTGGTGTGAAAACTCTTCTCCCTCTCAACATCTCCTTGAGCCTGCTGCCTGACTTCCGTCCTCTCCCTCCTGCAGGAGCCCTGCTGGGAGAAGGCGGGCTCCTGCTGTCCACCCTTGGATCATAACAGCCCTCTCGGTTTGTCAGAATGCCAGAGGGACATGCCACAGGTACACATCACCTTCCTCAACGACAGCTGTCCTTGATGGCACCATTCCTCAAACACCTTCCTGCCCTGGCCACCTGAATCACCCAGGCTGACATCACCCGTGCTGCTATTGCCAGTGCAAGGTGATCACTGCTGGCATTCCTGCCTGTAGCAAACAAGGGAAAACCCCACACCATGCACCCGGAGCGCATTCTCACCTGTCCCAGGCTCCCTCCTCACCCTGTGCTCCAGCAGCACCAGGGCTCAGCCGACTGCGCTGTGCACCCAGTGTTGGGCTGATATGGATCTCATCTTCTGAGCATCCTCTGGCAGGACCTCACTGCTCGGGGTTTGTGCTGTTTGGCACCTCGATGGACCATGAACACTAAATACAGCCAGCTCTGCTCCACCGCTCCACCACTGGTTGTCTGTCAGCCTCCTTCTCTTCATCCTCCTCCTCATTGTGCCCTTCAAAACTCCTCTTCATCCTCCTCCTCCTCTTCTTCATCCTCCTCCTCTCCAAATGCCTTCACCCTCCTTCTCTTGTTCCTCCTTGTCACCTCACCTCACTGCAAAAAACAGGCACCTACCATAGAGGATGATGCTGGCATTGGTGTTGCCCAGCTTGTTCATGGCCACGCACGTGTAGTTGCCGTAGTCCTTCTCCGAGACGTTAAAGAAGGTCAGCGTGGACAGGCGGCCCTTGCTCTCGATCCGCACACCCTCCAGCCCGTTCGCTAACCTGCGGAGAAACGCAGATAGCAGTGCTGGGGCTCTGGGATGTATCCTGCCCCTCCCTGGCCACTCCTCTGCTTCCCACCAGCCAACACCACTATACACACACACATTCCCCCACGGGACTGGTGCATCCCAGTTTTGAAGACAAACTCTCCATCCCACTCTCCATCCCATAACCCAGCCTGATCCATGTCTCCCACAGCCACCATCCCTGGGAGAAACAACTCTGGAATTTCCTCAGTCCTTGAGCACCCACCAAAATGAGTTGATCCCAGCCTTCTTTCACATGACGCCCTCAGGCACTGTCACCCCCCTCCGCCTCCTCACCTTGTCACCCCAAGGCTGTGGCTGCCCCCCCGTCCTCCACCACGTCTGCAGCCCCTCACCTGGTGTCCTCCTTGAACCACTGAAACTCTGCCACGGGGACGGCCGAAGCCTCGCACTGCAGGATGCCCTTCTGGCCCACCGAGGCACCCGTGTTCTTGGCGTTGGAGATGTACGGCGGGTCTGCGGAGACAACGTGCCGTGTCACCCTGGGCCACCTGCACCCACCCCACCGCCATTCCCCCGCCCCCTGCACTCACAGTTGACGGTGACTTTGACTTTCCGCACGTCCGGGACGGCCACGTCGTTGACGGCGCTGCACTCGTACTCCCCGGACTGCTCCCGTGTGATGCCTGTGATCTCCAGGTACTCGTCCTCACTCACGAAGGCCTGCCCTGGGGGATGTACCGAACGTGTGGCACCGTCACCCATGGACACCGACACCAGAAACTCCCCTCTGCCCCTGCCCCAACACCCCTGCCTGGGCATCTGGTGTCCCCTTTGCCCAGGAGGCTTGGGATAGCACTTGACAAGCATCCCCAGCCCCATTCCAGGGCGCACCAAAAGGGCAACACCTCTGATTATGAGTCACCAGCCTGACCACTGCTACGGGGCCATCCATCCATCCCATTGAGGCCTAGAAGATCCGTCCTTGGACCCAGGAGGCTTGTCCACCAAGCAAGGTCTCACCTTTCCCGGAGAGGTGCCGCCACGTGACGGTGGGCTCTGGTCTCCCGAAGGCCAGGCACATGAGGGTCACGCTGCTGCCCTCGTTCACGGTGATGTCTGACGAGATGTTGACAATCTGGGGGGGCACTGCAAGACATAAAGGCCACCAAAGGCACCATCAACACACCAGCTTGCCAGGCCCTGCTGGGAGGCTCCAGCCAACAGACTTGTCCCATCGTGTGACACTGGTGTCCACTCCACTGCCCTGTCCAGTCACTAATTCCATGTCTCCAAACCAGTACCTTGGACTGGAGCCAGGCATGGGTCTGGGGTGTACAGGGGTCCACTCACTATGCCAGCCTCCCTCTTCATGGCCGAGACCCCGATAACTGGATCTCGTTATGGCCTGCGACAAGGCTCATATTTTAGCATATTTATTAAAGCTGTTTAAATTACTGAGCGTCTGCTCCTTCAATACCGGCCAGGGTGATTTATATTACTCTATCCCCAGATACTCCATCTAATAAATAACTTGGCAATCTCCGTACCCATAAATATCCCCGGCCACGGCAAAAAGCAATTAAAGCTCGCTTGCCGATGCCACTTCCCAGCGCTCTGGGCTGTCGGACACAAACCCCTAAAGGGTCTGTGCCCCAGGGAGTAAATGAGGCCATATTTAACAACCCTTCCCAAATTAAACACCACACCTAAAATGCCAGAAAGGACGCCCTGTGCCCCCTCCCCAAGCACACCACATGCTGAGAGCCCAGGTCAAGTGGCATCAGATGCCCAACCCTTGCACCCCTCTCCGGCAGCGCTGGGATTCCAGGATAATCACCTGAAAACTACTGTGGCCAACACCAGCACTGACTGCAAGGGAAAGTGAGGCTGCCTGGCTCTCCTCACACCCCCAGGGAAGCTCCCCTCACACCCCCGGGGAGGTTCTCTCCTCTCCTGGCGCGGGAGAGGCAGAACAGCAGGACGAGCCACGGCAAAGATGCGGCGCAGGCTCTGCAGCCCTATGGGTTCTGCAAAGCAGTAAATTTCCCAGCAACTTGACACATTAATATAGAAGTACAGTCTGTTATAGCAGAGGGAGATTGTCTGAGTCCTTCAGGGGAAAGCAGCAATCCAAAAATGAAAAGTGTGTGCCGGCAACTGCTGGAAAACGTAGTTAACGCTCGGAGCAGAGCCGGCCAACTCCGACAGCGCAGCCACGATGAGTTCCAGGAAGGCTGCAAATGGCCCTTCCTCACTCACACAAGATGACACCAACCCCTATTACCAGCATCCTTGCACCTCTCCCCTCCAATAACAGCACCTCAAACTGGTACCAGGAACATCTAAAAACTATAAGAACATCCACAACAAAGCTCTCCGCAACTGGGCATTTTTTATCTGCTCCTGAGCCTGCAAACCAGCCCTCCTCGTGAGCAGTTGTGGTCCGAGATGACAGCAGCATCATTAGTGGATGCTGAGACCTTGGGATGCCACCCCTGCTCCAGATGGCAGCCTGTCTCTTCCTTCTGCGCTCTTGCCTACAGATGCTGTGGAGCTGGACTAGAGTGATGGCATGTGATGCAGAGCATCAGCAAAATCATGGTCGTTGCTCTGTCCTCGCCCTCCCAGCCACCTCCAGTTCAAGGCTGACATCCCTTTCCAGTCCCCTGAGTCCCAAACCACAAGTACAAATTGAGATGCAGAAACTGGTGCTCTGGGCACAGATGTGAGCTTGTCACCCTCCTGGGCACAGAAATATTTTCAGTCCTGTGGAAAAAATTACCACTACCCATAACCACTACAGTCCCAGTGCTCCCATTTGGAAAACCCCAAGGCACACAAAACCATACATCAGCCTGAAAGCCCTTCCCTTAGCAAAGGATGCTGACACAGACAGGCCAGCAGGTCTCACAGTGGGGAACTGCATTCCCCGAACATTCAGAGGTCAGGGAATCACGGCCGTGCTTCCACTGCCTGCCCTAATCCAATCAGGAATGTCCCTACCGGCTGGCAGGGACATGCAGTGGAGGGACACCCACAAACAGCACGGGGACCCCATCAGGCAGCTCGATACCTGTGACTGCGATCGTTGCCTACGAGGTTACCAGGACTTGGAGAAGGACATCGAAGGACCTTGATTACATTTTTATAGATCCCACTGACTGGGCTGTCAAGGATGGTGTCTCAAGGACACACTGGCTTTGCCATAGGAGGACTTAATCCTATGGGAGGAGTAAGTGGAAACTGTGGCCACCTAGGGATGCAGGCAGGGTGAATTTGGTGACAAACATGACTGTGTGGATAAAACCAACCTGCAGCCATGCTCTGTCAATACCATGAGACAGGGACAGCCAAGGCATGGCTGCCCTGACAAGCACATCCCACCAGAGCTGCCTGGGTTCAAGGTGGTGACAACTTGGAATCGGTGTTGGGTGTGGAGTCCAAAGGCTCTCCCATTCCCCACAGATCCCTTTTGGTCCCCTCCCAGGTCAGGCAGCCCTGCTAATGCCTTGCGGCCCTCCAGCATGACTGTGGATGCTGTTCCTAGTCCTTTACCCGCTGACAGCATCCTTTCCCTGAATTACCTCTGGTTCCCGACATTTCTCTCCCTCTGCCCTACACAGCTGCAGTGAGAAAACTAAGGCAGAACACCATCTCTATCCCCTTTTATCCATAATCCTTCCTCACAGAAGTCTACAACTACAAGCAAATTGAATACAGAATAAATCCCGAGGAAGCGACGAGCGGCGCGGTCTCACCGGAGCGACGAGTGGCGCGCAGAGGGTTTCGTCAACCCCGCGTAATATTAATCACAGGGAAGTTAATGCATAAGGTTTGGTAAGCCAAAAAATACATTTGCACTGTAATTTCTTGTTTGTTTGGAAAGCCAGCGAGAGAAATTGAATGTAAAAGCGATGCCACTAAATTCAATAACAATAAGCCCGTGATTCATATCCTCCCTTTACCACTCGAGACCTAACTGCCTGAAGCGCCGATCCACGCTCTCCGTGGGGCCCGGGCGCGTGCCAGTGTCTGCCACCATCCGTGGGGACCGTGAGGTGCCATCTGTCCCCTCACCTCCCAGATTGGGCCCTGTGGGGCTGGCGATGGGATCACACCTTGGTGAGGCTACCACGTGCAATACTCTGTGGGATACCTGTGGGACTCTCCCCAGTACGTTCCATCCCGCTCACCAATCCGAGCACCAGTGACGGCTTTGCACTTTCTGTCCCATCTGGGGACAAAAGTAGTGGGAGAGCTCGGACCTGGAGAGCCGCTACTGGACACCCCAGGGTGAGGAGGGATGGCCACTGGCGGCAGGGACGCCTCTTCCCCGCTAAACCGTGCGGGGAGAAACAGCACCTCGGGAACCGCTGCGTGATCAGTGACTACACACGAGGCTGACGCACACGGCCGCGTGCGGGCTGACTCATCCCCCGGCCGCTCCGGAGCGCCGATCCCTACCGGAGGCACTCGCCGCCGTGGCCCTGGATTATTTTTAGCTGCCAGATCATTACTGCTGCACGCCTCGGAGCGGAGAGCCTGCATGAGCACAGCGGCTGACACATGCAACTGATGTCCCTCCTCCACATCATTAGCTCCTAATCCATTAAAAGAGACCTCTCCCTACACTGCTGGTAAGGGGAGATGACAGATGGATCCCTATGGGCTCTTCAAACCGCCAGGCAACAGCCACTTGTCCAGCTCTATTTGGGGGACAGGTCCCCATAAGGACAGCAGAGAGGGACATCTCATCTTCAGGGCTCTCAAGCCTCCATGGACACTTGTCACACCTACAGAACATTGTGGTCCTGCCCTGGCACCTTGCTTTCCATCCCCTCTCACACACCTGCTATTTTGGGGAGATGCAGCGTTCATGCAGCTCCCTCACCTCTCCAGCTGCAGTGTCCAGCTGTGTCCTGTGACAGGGGATGCTGTCACCGGCAGGGAGAGGAACTGTCACCCTAGCAGGGGTCAGATGCCTGCAGGAGATGACACTGCCTGCTTCCCAGCACCCCAGCTGCCTATAGCCCCAGGCATCTCCAGCTCTGCATGAGCCTCCCCGGCACAGGCAGGATGGGGCTGTCAGAGGTGTCACTGTGCAAGGTCTCATTAGCGTGCAGAAAGTCAGCACAAAGGAGGCAAATATGCTGAAAGCTCACATTTTGCCTGTGCTTTCCATCTCCTGTGCTGATGAGAAGCACAGCGGGATGGCACCGGGACCTCCTCCAGCCCCTGTGTGTCTGCTGAAGGCACCAGCAATACGAGACCTTCCCTAGACCAGCTCCTGTTTGCGGCTGGTGCCCTTAAACGGGGCACCTGAGAGCCAGCTCCTGGCTGGCAGATGGAAATTGAGAGGTTTTCCCTCTCGACAACTCATTGCTTTTGGGGTACAGGGGCTGCAAGGACACACAGAGTAACCCTGTGCAAAGGCACCTCAGTGCTCCCATGGGGGAAGCGACTGGGGCAAGGAGGTGACATCGAGAGTTTTAACAACACGTTGCTCCTCGGCAGCGACGATGATCATCTCTGATCGAACCCTTCTGGTGACAGCCCAGTCTGAGAGGCTCGTCAGAGCTGATTTTATTGAGATAATGGATTAAGCGCATCCAAAAGCTACAGTTTGGTCAACAAAATTATTTTTGTCAAATTTCCCCGTCAAGTGAGCAGCGTGTCATGGCCTCACTTTTTCTACAAGCACTCCATTTAGGGAATATTTTCTCTTTCCCTTTGCTGGGTGTTTAACACCCTCTTTTCACAGCCTCTCCCCAAGAAAACAAGATCTCAAGGTCCCAAGATCTCTGTGGGATCCTTTTACAGGAAGGAAATGGCAAAAATGAAATACAGGCACCGAGCACCCTTTGCCAGGTGGAGTCGCCCGACTGCTCGCAGCGCATCCTTTTTCTCCAAGTTTTCACGTTGAGACAGGGAAGGCAATAAAACCCAAACTCACAGTGTTATACCTACTGTGTAACCACCTGTCAGTAAATTTATGAACAATTAGGAAGTGAGAGTGCTTCCCAGGGAGCTATTTGTGCGCGAGCTAAAACGTTCTTTCTGTTCGGAAATATAATGGGGAAACAACTTCGCCAGTTCTCCCTCCTCTTCCCCAGTTTTGTTTTTTTGCAGTAATTAATCATCTGATGCTGCTGGTCCCTGTGGCACATCCCAAAGGCTCCTTTTCACCAGTTTCAAGCAGCTTTGAGAATGGAAGCCCACAGATGCTGTCTGGGTGCACCCCATCCTGTCCTCTTCCCGTTCTTCCATCCGGATTTCGGGTTAGCACGTCATGGCAGCCACTTTAGGAACAGTGGCTGTTCCCATCTGGGCAGTACGTGCTGTTTTCTGCCTGCCGGTCTGACTCTTCCTCCTTCCAGACCTCCCCCCTCTCCCTGCCCTCACTCCTGCATTACTCTTTCATTTCTCCCCTTTGTTGCCTCCTGTCCTTTTGATGCTCTGGTGCTTTTCTGTGTGCGCACATTTCCTTCCCTCTTTCCTTTGTTCTAGGGTCTCTGCGCTTTTTTTCCTCATCCTTTTATTTTGTTTTGTTTTTATTCCCTCTCCTGTTGCTTCCTTTTTCAATCTTTGCTATTCCTTCCAGATTTTCTCTGGGCTGCTTTGGATTTGAATTCACTGCCACACTGCTCCTGCATCATCTTCATTTGGCCATTTTCACTCTCCTGCTTCATCCTCTGCTTCTTCAAGGAGGAAGGAAGGTTGAGACAGGGGTCTGGTTGCTCCTTTCCATTCAGCCTTTTCCCTTAGGAGAAACAGATCTCAGTGGGGGATGTTTGGGGCAGGGGTGGCCCTTTGAGAGCCTTAAGGAGTCAGTTGTTATCACAAGGGAAAAATAAAAGACTCGATTTGGTTTTGAAACACTCACTGAGAAGCTACATCTGCACTGGTGCTGCTTTGAGAGGCAGCAGGTGAGACACAGGGTCAGCTCCAGGAGAGCATCCTTAGGTGCATTTGGATAAAACACCACACAGCCACAGCCTGGAAATGAGGGCCATGGCCCTTCAAAACCTGTCCTGGCTCCCAGGGCGAGGGAAGCAGCAAACACCAAGATGGGAAATGGATTCTGCCAACCAGAAACAACAGTAACAATGCCAACAGCAGGGAGAGGCTTCAGTGAAAATCTGTGGCAGTACAGGGAAGAGTTCTCGCAATAAATCAGAATCAGAGGATGTCTGAGGAATACCAAAGACCACTGTTAGGTAGGGATGGCCAGTACCAATGTTCATCACCAATATATCCAATATCCCAAGATGGGATCCCAAGCTCACACCTCCACCAAAACACCGGCCAATCCACGTTTCAGACTGAAGAAGTCCCTGAAGCAGCCCAAGCCACGAAGGCAGGGCTGTGTCCTGCCTGTTGTCTACCACACTCCTCACACCAAAACCATCCTGCAGCACCATGCCATTAAGGTCTCCAGGCTCCTCATTGCAAACCTGCACCTCCCAGGAGCTCTCCCTCTCCCCCTTTTTGAGAGGGGGGCTTTGCAGGGCTTACCCCAGAGGCAGGAAGGCTCACCAAGGTCCACCCCCTTTCAGCTCCACTCACGCCTTTATGACAAGAGGAGAATGAGGTGGCTTATCTTTTACTTATATGAGTTTAAACGCCTGTTCTCTCTGCATCCCAAACTCTCCCCAGAACACACCAGCATCCCATAAGCACCACGCACATCTCTGAAAGCATCCATCCCTTCGTCACGAGGCAGCTCCTGGCAAAAAGAGGAAAAGGGAGACAAAAACCCCCCTCTGGCTTCCTGCCATCTACGCTCTTATAAACCCTGTTAACGGCTGTTGCAATGAACCAATGCAAGAGACATATTAATAGCGCTACTAAGAGACACATTTAGTGTTGACGGCGATTCCCTGGCAGATTTATCGCTGGGTTGCTGGGAGGGAAGGCCGGGCCCCGCAGTAGCACAATTAAAACCCAATTGAACACGGGGACAAAGAATCAATACTCTCTCCGGCCAACTTATAGTTTTGCAAAATACAAATAGAAATTAATTGACCTGAATATAGTTGCTAACTGGTCATTACTGCTTGTTTGTCATCCCACTGGCACAGTGAGGGCAACAAACAGAGGGCAGACCTAAACCTCAGTTTTGAGGCCAGAAACAGGGCTTTGCTCCCATCCCTGTAAAGCGTGTGCTCTGCTTGCAGTAATGACCAAATCTATCTTTGGAAAATCACTCCTTTCCTCTCAGTGCTGAGCAAAGGACTGTGTGTTATTCGCCCTCACAGAAAGCACAATTTAGCCACCAAGGAACTGCAGTGGAGCTGAATAACAGAATGGTTTGGGTTAGAAGTGACCTTAAAGATCATCTCGTTCCAACCCCCTGCCATGAGCAGGGACACCTTCCACTAGACCAGGTTGCTCCAAACCCTGTCCAACTTGACTCTGAACACTTCCAGGGATGAGGCATCCTCATCTTCTCTGGGCAGCCTGTGCCAGGCCTCCCCACCCTCACAGGGAGCAATTTCTACTTTACATCAAGGCTAAATTTCCCCTCTTTCAGTTTGAACCCATTACTCCTTTTAACTACAGTTCATGATGAGGAGTCCCTCTCCAACTTCCTTGTAGGCTCCTTCAGATACTGGAAGGCTGCTATGGCATCTCCATGCAACCTTTTCTTCCTCAGGCTGAGCCAGGAACAGAGCACGGGAGGATTTACCTCTCTCATCACCACCATCAAAGGCACAGCAAGGTGGCACCTACAGATGGATTTCTCAGCAGCCCAGTTTAGACAAAGTGTGTGGTCTGAGCTTAACACATTGCAAGGGAAGTACAGACACTGCTCAGCATGGACCACTTGACCTGTGCCTGCACTCCCAGATCCTCTCATGCTTCCCTCCAGCTGTGGAGAAGAGACACCGCTGAGAGCCACAGTCATCCCTGTGGTGGAAACAATTCAATTCAGGACTTGTTCACCCCACGAAAAACTTTCCCCAGCACAGTCAGGAACGCCTCAGCACCGGACAGTCACTCTGGACACAAACTGTCTCTCACCTTCAGCTGCCCAAGCCTGGCAAGTGCCTGCATCACCCTGAAAAAGGGGTGAGGGTGGCGGGTGCTGAGCATTGCTGCCAGTTCACCTGATTTCATTAGGTGCAAAGCACTCGGATACTTCACCGGTGTTGACTGGATGGATTAGCACGATTAGAGAGCAGACAGGATAAACAGATTAAACCTCACAGACGGACAGCTCGCACGCTACTCAAAAAGCGAGAGAGGGATAGCTCAGAACAAGCGGATGGAGGGATGCTTCCAGGAATCTCCGCTCCCCTCTTCCCAAGGTGAGCACTCCCTGTCTCCACCACAGCCTGGAGCACACAGTCCAGGGTTTCCCAACACACCAGGCAGGAAAACCTCTTGGATAGGTGACCACAATCAACCCCTGCCTCCTGCCAACGAGAAGGATACATAAATACATGCATAACTCTATTGGGGGCTTCTCAGAGACGTGTGGAGGCTGAGAAAGTTTTCAGATTTGCTCATTGCAAAATCAATACCCATCAGCTGTTTGAAATTAAAGGAAAGATTAGGTCCTGGTTTTATACACGCTTTATTGTATTCCGAGAGCTTTCTACTCAGCCAAATAAATCTTCTTTAAGAGGATTAGGAAACTTTCATTATCTTTATCTAACCTGAACTAACACTAACTCTGAAAAATTAATCTAGAGACCGGACAAAAGCCAGTAGCTGGTGCAAAGCCACAAGAATCCAGAGGCAGCATCCATCGGAGTGCTACCGGCCCCTCTGATCTGCCAGCACCTGGATCCCCCCTGGATCCCTCCATCAGAACAGCCTCAGGATGCTGCTTTGCAACCCAACGACATCTGCTATATGGATACACTCGCCTATGAAGCCCTGTGCCGAAAGCCCTTCCTGGCCCCACAGTGACTTCAACCTCTCTCCCAAAACCATGGAGCCTTGTGCTGTTGGTATCTGCTTCTCCTCTGTGCCTGGCAGCATGTCGCTTTTGTCTCTCCTGAAGGATCTTCGAACACGTGCCTGAGCACCCTACTAACAAATCCCTGACGGAGCAAGCTGAACAACACAGCTCCAAGTAGGGGAGACAGGTCAAATTCACAGCAGGGACAGGCAAAGGGGGAATAAGGAAGAGCTCAGCAGCCCCATTGCGAGTTCTGAGGTGTTCTCTGCCCTGTGTGATGACAATACAACACAGCGAGGCTGAGACAATGCATGTTCATCTCCTCCCTGGCATGGTGGGCACTTGTCCACAGCACTGTTACCATGCCATGCAATCCCTGAAGCAACTACTGCTGGTTCCAACTCCACTACCAAGACAGCCTCCACACCCTTCCCAAGTCCAGCCAGCCTTCCAAACCAAACAACCCAGCAACAGCACGAGGCGCGTTCAGACCTACCTTGCACGATGAGATGGACGCGTGAAGTCTTGGGGTGATTGTCTGTCTGCACGGAGCAGGTGTAGGGGCCCTCATCGTACACGTCCACGTTGTGTATCTTGATGCTGTACTGGGTCTTGGTGTTGGACAGGATGACCACGCGGTTGTCTATAGACCACTTGTCATTGCCGGCATACAGGATGGTGCTGCGGTTCAGCCACGCCACCCGCGTGACCCGGTCATCCACAGTACACCTGCAGGGGACACGCAGAGGGTCACACACCTGGAAAAGGGCACACAGAGAGCACCCCCGGTCCCAAAAGGGGATGGGAGCAGGATGGGAGTGTGGCTTCCCAGCACGGAGATGGTGCATGCCATAGCCGTGCTTCCCTGTTTCCACATCCCCCCCATCACATGAGATTTCACATAAACAGTGGCTTCGCCAGAAATAAAACCTCTCTTTTCCTTTTACGCACAACTGGGGAATCACAGACGAAATTTCCATTGTTTGACCTCTGCAAGCAAGGCAGACCATCTCCATCCCCCTTCTCACCCACCTCCACAGCCCCCCTCGCGCTCGCTGTGCACTGAGAATTCCAGATGAAGCTGTAAAATGTGCTGACAGTTCAGCTTGTCGGCACGGCCCTCGAGCCATCCCCGGGGTGATAAACACCCCCACTGCTGGGGACAGGGGCCACGGCACATGCACAGGGAGAGGGGAAGAAGAGAAACAGCCGGAGACGGCCAAGCCAGCACACGGGGAAGGGAAGGGAACATTTGGATAAGCAGCTGTAAATCCTACAAGTGCCTTGAAAACACAACGCGGCCGTTTCCATTATTTATTTCCTGCCTGGCTCTCACCCTCCCTGCTCTGAGACGTGCAGGAGCTCAGCAGCTCCGGTCCATGGAGCTGAGTTACACTTGGCAAAGAATGGGATGGGGGGGAAGGGAATTAAAATGTTCCTGGAAAACATGGCTTTTTCATTGCGTTTGATAGATTCTTCTCCATCTATTTATTTGTGGACTTCTCTGCTGCCACCATGGCACCTGCAGCAAAAGCTCTGGGTGTTTGGTTAAATTAAGAGCCCAGCATCTCTTGGGAGCTTCACCTTTGCCACCTGAGGACCAGGCTAGGGAAGCTCTCTCTTGGCATGAAAAAAAATGGAAAAACCAAACTAGACATGAGCTAGTGCCGGCAGTGGCAGAGTTGCCACAGCTTTGTGCAGCCAAGATCATAGGAAAAGGTGCCTACAGTCAATCAAGAAACTCGTGAGAGTCCCTCTCCACACACCTGTAAATCCAGAGAGGGGCTGGGAGGTTGTTCCTGTCCTCGTCCCCATCGCAGCGCCTCTCCTGCCCAGGCTCCGGGGGTGTTATATGCCTCCCTTGCTGAGATTGCAGAGCGTCACCTCGATGGAGATTATTAATCGGGCGCAGGGAAGGGGCGATACTTGGCATGTTTGAGGGTCCCCCCGGGTGCTCGGTTCAGAGGAACGAGCCATATATTCTCCTGCAAACAAGTAATTTTCCCCTTGCAGGAGCTGTACGTCTCTGCCAGCCACATCACGTACGGACGCCGGGAAAGACGGATGGCCCTCCACGCCCGCCGCGGTACCGCCGGCACACCGGGAGCCTGCCCGGTGTCAGACATGCCCCGGCACCAGCTCGGCTCTGCCGGACCAAGGCAACCTCGTACGGCATCGTCCTTGTCGGGAAGCCGAGCCCTCTCCTCCTTCAAATTAACTGGGGGAGAGCTAAGCACAGCTGAGTTAAGTTCGGCCCTGGGGGATTCCAGTCTAGTGGACTATTACTGCTGTCTCACTTCATTATAATGAATAATAAAGAGATACTTACACACGGCTTCTGTAAATTATTCATTGCGTGCACTGAAAAATCAGGGCAGCAATATGTAAAACAGACAACTTGCATGTCTGCGCTCATATAAATATCCAGACTACAGCCCTGCGAGGTACTCTCGGGTCCCCTCATTAGGGGTGAAGCACAAGGACTCAGGTTTGAAGTGACAGGGACGAGACGCTTGTGCCGGCGCTGAGGACGTTCAACTGTTGCTGCCCAGCTTTGGCTGGTGCATACAGGATGTGCTTCCCGAGGAGATCTGGGGCTGGTCCAGGACACCTGAGAACTGGGGTGGTTCATTCTGCATTTACAGCTCACATTTACATCTCAGAGCTGCACCTGCACAAGCACCCAGGGATGCCCCAGGTGGACACGCTCACAGGAGGGAGGGCAAGGATGGCATCACCCTCCCTTGTCTGTGGTGCTGGTGAACGGTACTGCCCTCAAAACCACTTGGAATGAGCAGACAGCAGCAATTTGGAGACCCCTGTAACAAACCCATGCCAAGAGCAAGGAGATAAAGGCTCCTCCTTCCCACCCCTCAGCTCACTCTTCAGTTGCTGCCACTCGATAGCTAATTTAGTACCAAGTCACTTCGGCTTTGTGTAGCATCATGCTCCTCTCCACAGAGCCCAGACCGTCTCCTGCAGCTACAGACAACCAGACAAACCACCCTCCTTCAAAAAACCAGCCAGCCTGCACCTCCTGGGAATGTATCAGAACCACCACCAGCAGAAAAACTCCATCCATCAAACGGCACAGAGCACATGGCATTCCTGGGGGCACCTTCTCAGCTGACCTCGCCTTCCCACCGCCAGTTTTCCCGTGCCCTGGCAACTGGCACTACAAAGAGAATCCCAACAGATACCTGGCACAAGGAGCACCTCATCAGCTTCTTTACCTGTCTGGGAAAGCGATCTCCATTAGCTGCTAAGCTGACGGCGCTCGCTTGTCTGCTGAGCCGTCTTTGCTCCCCATTTCCAATTGACCAGGATTATGATAATGTCTCCAGTAAGCAAACAGGTAAAGAGACTTCTGCAAAGTGTTTAGATAAAGCAGACAAGCTCTGACAAAGCTGGATAATAAAGCAGGCCAGGAGGTTTTCCCTTGAAGGGATCTAATTAAAACCAAAGACAAACCCCCATTAACAGTTTCCTGAAGGCACTGTATCCATCTCCAAAAACTGCCTTACGAGTCCAGAAGGGACAAAAGACAATAAAGTGCCTGTCACATGGGAGGGAAATAAACTCATCCTGGCTCTGCAGTTCACCTGGAGAAAGCCCATCAGCAAGGCAGGGGGAATATCTCGGGAATGGTCACATCAGCCCCCAGCATATGCTGCATCCCAGCTCGCCCACGCATCCCTTCTTTGTGCAACGTGACCTGTCCCATCAGCTCCTCCATCTCTGCATCCCACTTACAGCCTCACTGCCTTCCAGCAGAGACTTTTCACCATCTGCAACCCCTCGGCTGCCTCCAACCACTGCTGCTCTCCTCCAGAGTGGCTGGGGAGCTTTGGATGCCAGGTTTTGCTGCAGCTCTGGCCCCCACAGTGCTCAGAATGACACATGTGAGCTCTCGAAGGCTTCATCTCCTGAGACCCATATTGATCCCCTCACCCTGCGGGAGGACGAGAGCTGCCGTAGGGATCCCAGCGCTCCGCCAGAGATGAGGGCGATGAACCCGAACGCGGCAGCGTGAGAAGATGCATGAGGGTGGGAGCTGGGGGCACCGGCGCTGCGCTGCTTCCCCTCTAATTGCCCCTATTCCTCATTCTTAAATGCTAATTTTGAAGTTTGCCACGGAATTATTTCACTTAGTGTCAACAATACAGATAACTCCGCTGACGTGCTCTTTGTGCTCAGTGGCACGCGGTGACTGTGTCCCTCCTCCTGCACCTATTAGGAGAGACCCCACATCGCTCCCGCAGCAGGCTCCTTCCCAGCCCCATCAATGACACTGACAGTGCCTCTCCCATGTGTGGGATGAGCCATAACACCCTCCACCTTCATCCCCTGCCTTCCCTGGTCATGTTGCAGACTTTTCCTGCACTGTTGACTTGGCTGAACATGAGGGAGAAGCCTGGGGCTGCCCTCAACACCTCCCCCATGGTGAGGGAAATACTGTGTTCAGGGTCAGCACAAGTTTTCTGGCAGTAATTTAGAGGGATAAATAGCACACAAAGAGTTGGAAGCATAAAGGAAGTCTTGCAAAACCCTCTCCATGGGTGCAAAATATTCTGAGGAATGGGATGCCTGGGACCCCAAAACGTTGATGCTCATCCTGAGAAATCCAGGGGCATGTTTCTACCTGCAGAGCCAGGACCACTGGTCCCTGTCCATGCCGAGAGGCTGGGGGGATGGATCAACCCAAATTGGTTGTCTGAATCTGTTTGGACACATGGTGGGATTTTTGGGGTTGTCCTGTGCAGAGCCAGGACATGGACTTAATGATCCTTGTGTCTCCCTTCCAACCAAGGATATTTGATGATTTTATAATTCAAACGCCTTCTGTTTCTTTGTTCAAACCAACAATGCTCTACTTTTAAACTCCTCTATGGCCCTTCAACCCCAAACTGCTTCTCTCTCCTGTAGGTAACCTGTCTCGTCAGGATGACAAATGGAGATGCCAAAACCAGTTGCAAACTTGCCAGCTGACCCAGATTTCAGTGGCTAAAATAGCTCACCCGGTTCGGTAGCGAAGCCCCTCAACAGTGACCGGGTGATGCTTCACCCTGGGAAGCCTCCAACCAAAAATATCTGTCACAGGGGCAAAAAAACCACCCTTGTCTTTGAGAGGAAATTGTTAATTACTTTTGCCAGGGTCTCCTAATGGGATTTCTCCTTCACTTGCAATATTCACCCCAGCTGCACAGTTAAGAGGCGCCGGATGTTTTTTATGCTGGGCGGCTGGAGCAAAGGCAGAGGAGATTTATTTGTAATCATCGGAAATAAACACATTTCCTCAGAAGTAAACACAAAAGAACAGAACCTGGCTGTGCTCCCACTTCATTTAAGATGCAAATGAGAAGCAGGCCATCAAAACACAGCGGCTCCTCTAATCCTCTCCCAACAATGTAACCTGCCACATTATCTGCAGGGACAATGGCATCTGCGCCGTGTGACGGCGGCTCTCACACGGCAGCTCCCGAGGGCAGGACTGCGCCACCCGGGCTCCCGTCACTGCCATCCGTGCTATTTATTCTGGGGGTGGAGGGCAAAAGGCACTTTGTCTTTAATCATGATCCTATCCACTGGCACTCTGCCTCCTCTCCGAGGCACCTGCAGAGTCCCTTCTTCCTTCTCTTCCATCCACCCTGGTGCCTGTATGTGGAATGCACAGCTCCACTCCATTCCCACACCACTCCAGCAACCCTATGGAGAGAGGGCACAGCTCCACGCCATCCCCATGCCACCCCAGCACCCTGAGGACAGAGGGCACAGCTCCATGACAGCTCCACACCATGCCAGCACCTTGAGGACAGAGGGCACAGCTCCACGCCATCCCTACACTATCCCAGCACCCCAAAGACAGATGACACAGCTCCACGACAGCTCCACACCATCCCAGCATCCCAAGCACAAAGGGCACAGCTCCATGCCATCCCAGCATCCCGAGGACAGAGGGCACAGCTCCATGCCAGATCCATGCCATCCCAGCACCATGAGGACAGAGGGCACATCTCCACGCCATCCCTGCACTATCCCAGCACCCCCAAAGACAGAGGACACAGCTTCACGCCATCCCCACACCACCCCAGCACCCTGAGGACAGAGGACACAGCTCCACGCCATCCCCACACCACCCCAGCACCCTGAGGATGGAGGGCACAGCTCCACGCCATCCCCACACCACCCCAGCACCCCGAGGACGGAGGGCACTTGGGATGCACCACATGGCATCACCCAACACTAGCGCCTCCCACCCAGCCTTCACCAACCACTCAGCAAGTGCCGATCCATCACCACACCCATACCCCCTGTGGGAAAACAAGGAGCATGGGATGTACCAGAGCTTGGCCAGCCTAAGCAGTTCTCCTTTTCTCCATAACATTCTTCCCTCCCCACCGTGCGCCGCTCAGCCACTGCCTCCCGCAAAGCCACGCGCCACCAGCTCTCGCTCTCTGCAAGTTTAATTAATTGCCTGGCCCCACTGCTACCGCTCCGATTCCCCGAGCGCTCCCAGTGCTGTTCAAACACATTCCAGACCACTGCAAAACCTGTTCCCTGCCAACAAACCCCTCCCCGAAGCTCTCCAAGAGCTATGGGATCCTTCTGCCCTCCCCAGAGGCTCAGGGTTTGCCAGGGAAGGTTTGTCCCTGGCGGTTCCCCCGCGGTGGCAGTTTGCCCACCACCAGGCACCAGAATAGAAGCTGCTCCCTGTGAAAAATCAAAGCCCAAATTGATACATTAGAGACTGCTAAATATAAAATATCCATCTGCAAAGATAATAAGCCTGCGAGGGCAGAGGCTGTCGAGTTGCTCCATTTCAGATAGTTTAATGGTGTTTTGGTCCATGACTGCAGCTCCCAGACATTAGAATGATAACAAGATGATGAGAAGGGCGGGAGCCGTCTGCGCGAGGCGTCAGAAGTCAAGACAATGCTCACTATGAAATCCCTGAGGGGTCCATGCCACACAAAACACTGGCTGCTCTGCACTCGGCAGTCGCAGGGTTTGGGTGGCTTCTGTGATAACACAGGGCATGCAAAGGCTGAGCCTGGTGCTGGGTCACTGCCAAGCTTGAGCTGACATTAATTCAGGGAGGGGGGTCTGAGGCCCCTGGAGTCAGGCGTGGACCTGGGTACCACTGCAGGTGGCACAGAGTGATGCTAAAGCTGATACAGGCAGAGCTGTGCTGCACCTGGCCTGGAAAGCAATCGTAGTTTGAAAAGGGAAGGGATGCCCAGCAAGGTGAGCTGCTGCACGGTGCCCCTGCTGACAGATCATGTCTTCTCCCCAAAGCCATTCACGGGATTTTCTGAATTAATGCTCCACATCAAGCAAATCCAGAAACAGCCAGCTCTGTTAAAGCGAGCCAGGCTTTCCCTTCAGTTCGCAAAGCCCTTCTTTCACTCCTCATTGCTTTTACTTCCAGCTTGTCGGGACACACCTCACCCTGACAACATCATTGGCAAGGGGAAGGGGGGCTGGTCGAGGCCAGGTGCTCAGGAACACTTCTCCCAGCTCCCACTGACTTTCCCTTGTTTCTGACACAACAATGCATCAATATCCATGACCACGTGCCAGGATGCTCCACCCATGTGGTAAAGAAGGGCAGAAGGCACCAGCCCAAGCCCCAACAGCCAACAGCTGGTTTTAGCTCAGGAGAAATCTTCATGAGGAAATATGAGGTGGCAGCAAAAGAAATAAAGCAGGAGGCCTTTGGACAGAGCAAATCAATGGGAATGTTTATAGAGCAGGTGGCACGTAAATGCTTCCATCAGAGTCAGTCGATGCTGGCGGCCACACCTCATCTCCCAAAAACAGAGATGAAAATGAAGGCACTGAGCAGGGGCAGCCAGGCCAGAAAAACCACAGAAACTGGAAGAAATGCAGCAAAGCACCTTTCCTTGCCCAAAGTGGCACCCGAATGATTGCACTCTCTCCCTAACACAGCCAGGCATCGATTTCCAACTTCCCTGTGGTCACTGGGCCATCCTGTGGTTTGAAGAAGGCTGGGGTGTTTTCCCAGCTCCTCTACAAAAAGAAAGTCACCATCCAGCAGCATTTACCATCAAGGCATCAGTACCTGTCCTAGGAAACATGGGCAGAGAGCTGTTTTCTCACCAGGAGAGCCAAACCCCCCTCTCCCTACACCAAGCCCTGCCCTAAATCCCAGCAGGGAAAAACCCAACGAGAGAGACTCCCACCAATGCCATCAGCACCCTTCAAGGTGCTGATTAAGGGACGCAATCTGGAGATCCCCCTGCCCTTGGCACACCAGCATCGGCAGAGCCCCCTGCTCAATCAGCGCCCGCGCCCTGCCTAAATCAGCGCTAATCTCACACAATGCAGCACCTGCAGCCAGCTGATTTCCAGTGTTCTACAATCAAAAGCAGCAGAGAAAACACTGAGTTCATCGCTAGCAGAGCTGAGCAGTTGAGAACCTCAAGTCCTCCACGCCTGCGCTGGGGTTGCGGGGTTGGGTTTTTTCCTTGCTTATTGCTTTTTTTGCCAGGTTTTTTCATTCACCTGCCCAGGCAGGGACAGAGAGGAATAGCTTTGGCTGTCACAGCTGGACACGCAGTTAAGTGGCAGTAATTAGCGTGTGGCAACACGAAGCTCCGACCGCTCTGATTCAGCCATCCTGACGGGACTGGTGACCGTCTCCATCTCAGCTGGAAAAGGGGGACACTTTCAACCCAGGAGGATGTGGCCATGGCTCCGGCAGCATCCCAGTGTTGCAAAAGAAGAAAGGATGCTGGCAGGCTGATTAAAACCCGGACCAGGGCACATCTGCGAGAAAAACCATCGGACACTTGTCCCTGCATTGCAAGGAGGGAAAATTGGTCTGAAGCCACCCCAGTGCAGGACAGGGTGGCAATGCAGTGAGGGGATGGTGTTGTCACCCCAAAAGAGGTTTCTGGGGTAAACAGCAGCACACAGGGCCCTTTGGAAGGAAAGACAGCAATGTCCCCATTGCCTGTGGGCCTCATGCTCTCAGTGGATCTATCTGGCCACACCACCCTCCCCATGAGCCAGGGGGGAAAGCAAACCTCTTCTCACATCCTGCTGTTGATTACCACCAAAAATATATTTGTCATGAGATGCCCACCGCTATCTCTGTGGCTCTTAAGGGTAATGGAGAGGTTTCAGTCTTCGGAGGATAAGTCTCAGGCTCTTGGCTGCTTGCCCAGGAGGATTATTTTACATCAGGTTGAATTCTGTAGTAATTATCTTCAAAACAGCTGGACTGATGGATAAACTCACTGTATCTTAATGCACAATACGGGAGCAAACACAGGGAATTAAACTGCAATTCCAGACAGATCGACGGAAAAACCTCTCGCCGGTGTTTCAGAGGCCGAGGCTCAGGGCTCCTCACACGTTAGGGGTGGGGAGGCATTTGCTCATTGAAATCAATTCCAGCTTCCCCAGAGACAGAACGGAGGGGGAAAGAGATACCAGATGAAGATGTTTTACCCTCAAGCTTTCAGTGGAGAAAAAAAGCACCGTTTTCCTGACCCTCGTGGCTTGAAAATGAAACAGTATTTGATCCTGGCTGGACAGCTTGATGTTCCACACAACCCTGAGACTTCCATAAAAGCTCCAGCTTTCCAAGGTCTTGGCTCCATGCTGCAGCATTCACTGCGGTATCAGTGGGAAAGCCAAGGGCCAAATCAGCTCACTCCACCCACACCCCTCACACCTGGAAGTCACTCCCAGTGCTGGTGTATCCCATCCCAAGAGGATGAAAGGGCTAACAGATGGACAAACCAATTCCCAGACTGCTCCACCAGGATAAATTAAAAGGAAAAAAATCATGTACCTTCACGATGGTGCCGCCACAAGATTTAGGTGCAAAATCCTTGCAGACGGAATTAATAACCTCCAAAAAGAGGGAAATTCTGCCGCTGGAGAGTGAAGCCGTATTTCATGGCGAACACCGTAAAGCGCTCCTGCCAAACGCGAGATCTGTAAACGACCTGGGTGAGCCATCAGCTCAGCAATATAATTGCCAATTTGCAGGAATTTCACCAGCAATTAGGCAAAATGAAATAACCCACCAGAGGAAATCCTTTGCTCGCTGCTCCCACGCCTCCCTGACCCGTCTGATTTCCACCCACTGCTGCTCTGACTGGATGAGGGTTGGATGCTTCAGGCTCTAAGGAGCCAGGTGACAGCTCCGTGGAGATGAAGAAATCATGTCCAGTGCCAGATAAAGAAGTCGTCATCAGTGTGAGATGACAACAGACACTCCTGGGCACAAGCCAAATGAAGACTTGTCCTGCTGGTACCCCTCTCCGAGCTTCCCCGAGAACCAGGAGCCTGATCTCGGTAACCCCAGGGGGCCGAACAACTGCGTGCAATTAGGGGGTTTATTTATTTGAGTTGCACGTGAATATCCCAAATTACATTATCAGATCATAGTCCTGCTTCTGATTTATTCCTTCTTTGTTCTTCAAGTCTTCGTACATCTAAGCAATTAACCTCTCAAAGAGCTGGAGAACACATAATTATCCTCATTTGTCTAAACGTCACCAAGATGGCTGCCTTTCAATTAACCTTCTGGGAATGGAGGGAAGTTGGAGTGATACAGTGATCATTTCCAACTTCAGCCTAGGCTGCTGCTTTTTTTTCCCCCTTAAAGTAATTTAATTGAAATATTCAGATGATAAAATATAGCCAGATAACTGTTACTGCAGGTAACGGGATCAAGAGGGGGCTTGCAATCGAAAAAGAAGTCAAACGAGGTACAGTAATATTATATCAATACATGGCACTTCCATCTAAAAATATCAAAGCACTTTGTGCTTATTAATGAATGGAGCATTCCGTGCTCTCCTGCCAGGCTGAGACTTACATCACTTCAATATGTCACTGCTATCGATGGGGAAACTGAGGCAGGAAACTGATGTGCTGTGGCACCTGGAGTTTACAAAGTTCAATCCCTACACAGCCAAGAGCTTCCCAAGAGCATCTTCTCACAATCCCCTCTCCTACCCTAGGAGAAGTTGACTCCATTGTGAAGTCAGCACGGGAGACGCGGTGGTGGCCGAGCTGCTTTTGCTTTTATTTATTTTAATAATAAGCCCCGTTCTGCTGAGCCGGTGTCTGCCACGCCAGCGAGCGAGGGAGCCGTTCCCACCCATGGCCTCACTAATAAATATGCATCGCTCCCGCCGGGAAGTGCCAGGTCAAGCTTTGCACCCGCACGAAGCACGACACCAGCATCGTCTGGCACGGGCGAGCAATATTTATACACACCCCCGCTCGTAAATACGCAGGCAAAGTAAACAAGCCGGCTCCGAAGTTCAGCGCATCTCCTCCCTGACAAGCGTGGCTCCTCAATTCCCCGTGGTGCCACGGTTCTGCTCCTGGCATGAAATCAAGCTCTCCAAAAAGCAATTTGGGCTCCGGCGCTGCTCCAAGCCCTGCTCGCTGCCTCCTGCCCCGGCAGCACCGAGGTGGCTGTGGCAGGGCCTGCACTCACCCTCCCTGCAGACTCAGCGGGCTGGGGGAGGCTGGACAGAGCTCCCACATGAAGGGAAACTGAGGCAAGGTGATGCACAGCACTCATTCCCTGCATCCTTCCCTCCCAGCCTCACGTGCGGATCGGTGTTTCAGCACCAGGCAGCCCCTCACTCTGCTGATCTGTGCAGGCGAGCGGGGAGGAAAGGATGTGGGAACACAAGAGAGTCCCCACTGGGGACACCACAAACCCGTGTCTCTCCCGGTGCATTCATCCGGAGACCAGAAGCGAGGGTAACACAACAGCCACCGAGTTTATTCTCGGCACAGGCTGGTGGCGACATAATTAAAATGCAGGTCGGAGTCAAGGAACCTTCCGATAAATCTTTGCTTTTGGCTCTTGGGCTTGACAGGAAGCCTATACCTGGCGCGGGGAGTGCAGACCGAGGGGGAGGCATGGATAAAGGCTCTGCTTTATGGACGGCCATTTTAGTGTTTCGTTTGAGTAATGGGCCTTGCAAATTAGCACCCCGGCGGCCTGAAATACATATTTTTCCAAGGACATGCAGGCTCCCGATCCGACAGGTGATGTGGGCAAACAAGACCCGAGGGCAGCTGCGATCTCAGCTCTTTGTGGCTGCAGTCATATTCTATCCCAGCCGGGATGATGAAGAAGGAAACAGAGAGCTTAGGGGGGGAATCCAGAGGCTGGGGGAGGAAATGGAGCAGAAAACGATCCTGTGCGAGACCAGCGAGGGGCTGATGAGCGGTGGCAGTGGCAAGGAGTGTCTGGTAGCCCCTGGAGGGAACTGATGCTGCACTGGCACGGCACATCCCACCCCCTCTTCCTCCAGGGAACCCGGCGAGACGCTCCAGGGCATGTCTGAGGCACACACCTCTCCTTGCACAATCCAAACTATGGATCTCTGGCTCTCGATGCAGCTTGTCGGAGCAACTGGCTCTGGGCTGAATATTCAGAAAGGCTGGAGGTGCTGCAATTGCACTGGGGAGAAGGGGGATGCCTCCGTTGTGCGGGAATTAAGCTGGTAGCCACTGGACTGCCCAATGGGGCTCCAGCTTCTCCAATGCAAACGTGGCAGGAAAGATGGAACACCCCTGCAATAACTGGGAGAGGAGAGTCGGGAGAGCAATGGAGAAATATGTGCGGCTGAACACGAGGGGGAGCTCAGGCCAGAGCGTGCGGGGGAGCACAGAGCAGAGAGCAGAGCCTACACCCTCTCCATCCCTCCTTTTCTACCTCCTCTCCTTCTTCTCCCTCTATCCTTCCCACCTCACCGTGAACATAATCAACCTGGCTGTCACCTTCCCACACCAGCACAAGATGTGCTGCAGCTCCATCAAACTTCCAGAAGGAGAAGATGGTCAAGCACCCAGGGGATGTGTCTGAGCTGCCCCAGATGGATGCAACTCTCCACAGCATCCTCCCTCCTTGCACCGAGCTGCCCGTGTGGCTGGGCATGCATTTAAACCAGAGCTCAACGTGTGCCTGCAAATTGTTCTGAACCTCAAATGAGGAGCTGGATGCCTGAAATTCTCCTACTCATTGTCTGCACAGCCTTCAAGAGGCACGGGGTGACATCTCCCTGTCAGCACACATCCCTCTGCCTCTGGGTTTCACTGCACACAGCATACAGGATGCGTGGACAGGAGGAAAGCAAGCTCAGAGCCTGGAGCAGCAATTTGCACTTCACTTGCAGGGTCATCAGCTTCGATCAAAAGTGTCCGGAAAGGATTTGGGAACAAGCTGAGCTGGTGACCAAGACATGAACTTTGCCAAAGACCCCTGTGTAGAGTCACAGTGTGCCACAGACCTGGAGATGGACCCTTTCCTGACCGACTCCGTGCCCACGGCACAACTCGCTGCGTCTCCCGGACGACTCCAGCACAGGGAAGTTGTACTTTGGCAGCGGGCAGCTCCGCCTGCCGCTCCCACTCGCCCTGCCAAGTTTCAGTCACCCAGGATGTGATTCGGAGAGACAGCTCTGAACTCGCCGGGAGAGGCAGGAGTTTGGGCGCAGTGTATCCAGCATTCCCGAGGCAGTCCGGAGCCGCGGCACGGAGCCCGCGTGCCAGCCACCAGTGCATGCTCTTCCAACCGGGGAGATGCTCCGGGGCAAAGGGGAAGGAGCGGCCTTTCAGAGGTACTACACATTCCAAGATGCTGCTGTTTTATGCACCAGCATCTCCCTCCAGGAGGTCTGACTGCAGCTCACTGGGGCGAGTGCAACAACTTCCAGCTTTCCCCAAAGGTGCAGGGCTGAGCTCTTGGGAATTCCAGCCACCCAGAGCCATTGCATTTCATTTACAGCCACAAGGAGTAGTCAGAGCCACCCTATCGGTAAATCCATGGTCTTGTTGCCACTCTAAGGACATAAGTAAGGGATGCTGAGAGCTGTTCCGAGAAATCCCTGCAGCTTTTATACCCGGAATTCCAAAAAAAGGGACATGGTGATGCCAGCTATTTCTGCCACCCACTCGTGTGCACCTACACAGCAGAGAGACAGAGGACTGGGCCAAGGCGCATGGAAATCATTTGCTGCTGGCAAAGCTGCCGACTCAAGGAGAAACATAAAACCCTCGATGAAGGGCTTGTCTAGTTTATTATAACACCGGCTTTAATTTATGCGCCTGCCTTTTATGATTGTTCTCTATGGCTGTTCCTGGGGCTTATTTATAGAGGGCCATTAGCACAGAGAGCAGGCCCTGATGAGGGAGCATTTGCAGTCTGCCGGGGGACCGGGATATAAACTGAGCCGAGGAGGAGGCAGCGAGCTCTCGCATGGGGCTGCTGGAGTCCCCTCCCCGAAAGCTGAGAAGGATAATTTGATCTCAGAGAGTGATACGACTTCATTCACATGGCTGGCTCTGGGCAGGCTGCAGCCTCCTTCACATGCACTTTGCTGAATTCCCTAGTCCCAGACAAACTCGGCAGTGAGCAGAGGGGAAGTAGAGAGCTTTGGATCCAACCGTCCACACCAAGAACAAAGACAGGGAACAGCCTCTCGAGGGTGTGAAAGAGATGCTGGGGTGAGGAGGGACTTTAAAGCCCATTTCATCCCAACCCCCTGCCGTGGGCAGGGATACCTTCCATTATCCCAGGGTGCTCCAAGCCCCACCCAAACTGGCCTTGGACCCTTCCAGGGATGGGGCAGCCACAGCTTCACCACCCTGACAGGAGGGAATTTCTTCCCAATATCCCATCTAACCCTGCCCTCTGTCAGTTTAAAGCCATTCTCCTTGTTCTATCACTGAAATACCCTTATTAAAAAATCCCTCTCCAACAAGGGGGGAGACAAACCCAAGTGCACAGTGCCCGGGCAACGCATTCCAGGATGCTGAGATTGACACTCAACCCTGCCCAGGCATCCCAGCCTTGTGCCCATCTCACCTCCTTCCACCCAACAGCAAAACACTTCGAAGGCTGTGCAAACACCCCATGGTACACAGGCAAACTTCACAAGTTGTTCCTATTTACAAACATCGCTCTCCAGTCTCCAGCACAAATCAGACAGGCAATGCTATGCTGGTAATTAAAACCACAGGCATCGAAATGATGGGTTAATTAAAGGTCCAACCCACCCCCAAAACACACCAATGTGCAGGGAAAAATGCATTGGTTCAAACCCCAGCGAAGCGGGTAGGTGGGTCTGTTGGCAGAGAGAGACGATGCAAAATGAATTTGTATGATCAAACCCTTCCCGTACAGTTCGCAGGTAATTTGCGACGAGAACAAAAGCTTTAAATTCATCCACTAAATTATTCACTACAAATCGTCCTCTCGGCTCCCGCGCTTGTGTCCTTCAAGCTGTTCTAGGTGGTGATTACGTCCCCTCGGTGCACGGGGAGGCCTCGGGGAAGCGGCTGCGGGAAAGACGGAGCCGCCGATCCGACACCGGCAGTTTGATTTACAGAGAGAACTGGGGAGAGGAGACAGCAGCCCTCAGGAAAAAAGAAACTTCAAGCTCTAACCATCCCATCAAGGGGCTTTCTCTGTTCTTTATGTGGCGGATTTTTTTGCTCTCTTTCGTTTTCCGCAACAAGCTCCCGCTGCAGGCACAATAGATGATGCTAAATTATTTTGGAATATGCTGAGAATGCCCTGCTTGGCCAAGCGAAGCCTCATAAATCATTCCTCTTCTTCCACTCCCTTTCCCATTCCTGATCTCTCTTTCAGGCGGTATAATGCCAGCTTGCTGGGGAGCCCATTGCCCTGGCACTGTGGGCCCTGCCGAGAGCGACCGGATCCATTCCTGATTCCAAGGGAATAAGACCATGCAATCAGGACAAACTGGAGCCACTTGAGCTGCTCACAAGGTCTCTACATCCCAGCACCCAGTTCTGGAGCCCCCTGGGTGCAAGGCAGCCCCACAGCAGCCCAGAGTGGTGACAATTCCATGTACTGCTGGGAAGGGATGGGAAAAGCGGTTGCATTCAGGTGTTGGATGTTTAAGCACCACCCCTGATGGAGCTGGTGATTAGGACTGAGCTCCTCTCTTGTCACCAGCACAGCTTTCCTCCAAAGCAGGGGAGATGCTGGTGAAGGACCTGGCAGGGCAGAGTGTGCCAGCACTGGTCTGAAGCAGAGGGAGAAAAGGAAAGCTGGGGAGAGGAAAGCCCTGCATGGAGGACGTGTGGAGCTCATTCAGCATTTGTGCTGTAGCTGGAGCGGCTGCGTGGCCCAGGGCTGTCAGCTTGGCTCCTTGCACCATGACTTAAATCACACTTTTCACTAAAAACCCCAGAGCAGAGATACCTTAGTCAAAAGCAGAGGCCCCTCCAGCTGGAACTGATGGGAGGAAAAGCACTTTGGACCAAAAACCACAGTGTGGCAAAAGCACAGTCATTTTCTAATACCTGAAGTGACATTTCCCGAGTCCCTCATGCTCAGCTGTGACACTGACAATGTCATAATAGGGATATGAGTGCTGTGCATCTCTGTGCTGGCCTGGTACCCATCACTCAGGAATTATGGAGAGGCGGCAGGCTTGGGAAGCTGCTGACAGGAAGGAGCAGTGAGCAGTTCTGTTTGCAGCCCTGGGCAAGGACTGTGTTCCGTTCCCTCCCCGGCTCAGAAAAAGTTGGCTTGCCGTGTTCTACAGCTTGGCTGTGAGCTGGCCTGGGAGGACTCAGCCAGGTGTTTTGGAGGGGCTGGCAGGATGAGGCAGAATCCCCTGAGGTGACCCCAGTGAGTGGGGAGCCCCGTTATCCATCAGGATGAGGTTCAGGGCACCAGAGGCAGAGCTGGGGACCCCCAGCCCTCAGCAACGCCCCATCACTCCTTCCACCTTCCCACCCACAGACACAAGTGAGGTTTAGCTTGGGATTTTTTTAAACACTGCCCTTCTGCCCTCCCCAGGAAAACACTACAAACCCCAAACGCAACAAGAGCCTCAGCAGCCACCCCTGCCTCTCCAGAGCCTGAGCTTTACGACTCTGTAGCCATTTCTCGCTCGCTGTGTTTTGCACAGAGCAGATGTGGTGCTCATCCTGAACAGCTGAATTCAGGCCCCTTGGTTATTCCGTAGATGGAGCTGCTATTTTAGACAAGACAGACGCAAAACAAAAACAAAACCTAAAGCAGAAGCAGAGGGAAAAAGCCCTCCAAGCACCACAATGGTGACAAAAATCCATAGTGAGGCATTTGTCTTTGGTTTTTAACCCAGAGGAAGATGAAAAAACCAAGTGGAGCTGCAAACACGCGGGGACCATGTGTCCCAGCAGCCCTGTGGGGCTGCATGGGAGCTGCTGGCAGGCAGGGAGATGCTCAGAACTCTGCCAACACTGGGATCAGAGCTGGGGATGACCCCGTGGACAAGGAGATGCACTCACTGGAGTTGAGCATCACCACCTCTCCCATGCCAGCCCCTTTGCTGGGAAAACCAGACAGCCACAAACACATGGCTTCCCTCCAGTGCTTTTCCCAGCATCCTTGGATCACCCAGCTGCAATTCCCACCTTTTCCATCAGGACCTCTGCTGGAGTCAAAGTCCCTTCAAGTCAGACCACCCATACCAACGAGGCCCAAGGTAGCCAATATTTCATCCCCAGTATCCCAGAAGGGCTGAGGAACACGCGGGCACGCTCCATAAAGCCACCATTAGAGATCCCCTGATGGAGATGGATTATAATTTGCAAATGATTAAAACACAATTAACGGAGGTAGGGAGGTACTGGAGGCTCTGCAAAGGAGCTGTGCAAATGAGGAGTTATCAGGACCTTCGGTGTCCTAAGCACCTGTCAATTCTTGGTTGAAACAAGTGCATTAGCCTCGTCCAATATCCATCTAACCTTTCCACTCTCCCTTGCTCTGTTTCCCTGGCAACCAGTTAAAAGTGCTGGAAAAAGGCACAGCTGCTTTCAGAAAAAAGAAAAGGAAGAGGGAAAAAAAAGGCAGTGTGTTCTTTTAAAGCACGTGTGCTCATCACTCTCTCCCCCCCTCTCTCTGTCTCTCCTTTAGGCGTCTGTGTTTTCCCTGCCCAGCTCGGCTCCAACTCCGAGACCTCAGCATGAGCTGCCACGCTCGGAGGGCAACGAGCAGGGTGGGGATGGCTCTGCCATCCTGCTCTCCCTGGGGATGCCCAGATGAACCACTAGCCGCTGCAGAAAACCTCTTGGGACTGCAGAGAAACGGAGAGGAGCAAACCCAGGTGGCAGCTCACCACGGGAAGCTGCTGAGAGGGGAGATGCTGTCCCGACCCAGCCCGTTCCTGGGGCAGGGGAGCTCGCGTGCCCCCAGGGTGTGCTCCCTGCCGGGTGTCACAGCAGAGCCACACACGACCTGCACAGCTCTCCGGAGTGGTACAAGCTGAACACTTCGCATTTCATGGTGCTCCCTGTCAGTCTCTGAGCAAAACAGCAGTTTAACAAAGATCAAGACTTGAGGCTGTCACTAAACCCTGCTCTGCTGCCTGCTAAACAGGGTTATTTTTCCTTTCTTGCCTTTTCTCCCTGCTCCTGACTACCTGGGCAGCATCTCCCAGCACAGCCACGCTGATGAGTGTGGCACTTGTCCTGACACCTTTGGGAACTCAGCTCCAAAGGGTAGAAGGAAAATAGCAGTGAGAACAACCATCACAAAAGCTGGAGTGGGAAGGATGGTGCTCAAAGCCTGTCACTGCCACACTCTCCTGTCTCCACAAGAAAATGCCAGAGAGGGGCTGGAAATGCATCCTCTTCCCCAGGGACAACCCAGCACCCAGAGCAGCCTGTTTTGGGTCAGGAGAATGGGGTGGAAGAGGGGAAGGTTTTCCAGATGCTTCAGGAGCTGCCACAAAGGATGGAACTGGGAATGCAGTCAGGGGGAAGAGCAGTGAAGGTGGGATGGGGTCACTCAGCACCCTCTGATGAACCCTGCAGTTCTTCGTGGCACTGTCCCGGCAGGGAAGGTACAACATCAAAGCTGTTTGATCCTGGAAAGTGCTGGGAATCTCCTTAGAAAGGAATGAGCCTTGGGGTGCTGCATTTGCAGGAATGACCACAAATCTCCCTCCACACCAGAGAGGCTCTGGGGGAACAAAGCCCCTGGGGATGGATTCACAGACAATCCAGCCTCATTACTCTGCTGCTCAGTGAGCAGCTCCATCCACACATGGATTTACTGCCCCATGTCCCAGCCTGGCTACGGGCACACACAGAAATTGCTGATAGCCCTGTATCCTTTATCCTGTCCCTCCCCAGCATCCCCAGGAGCAGGGGCTGAGGACCACCCCCACAGCAGCATCCCTCTTCCATGGGGGACAAGGAGCAGGAAGGGGTGGCAGCAGCGTGGGGAAGAGCTTGATTGTGTTAATTAATTGCCTGGTTTGAAGAGCCACTGCCACTTTGCACTCAACATCCTAAACACAGGGAGGGGGGAAGAGAAACAACCCATTAAAACAACACACATGGGGGAAAAGATCCCAAACAGAGGAAAAAAATCACCCTAATCTAATGTTTTGCAAACACTGGGCACCCAAACAGCTGATCTTTGTCAGGAACCTTAGTTCCAAGAACCACTTAGAGGCTTTCATCAACACATTATAATATTAATCAAGACTCATAATGCAGAGTGATTTGCATGCCAACAAATATATTTACACTGTAAATTGTTTGTTGAGAAGCCTCAGAGAAATACGCAATTCGCTGCTATTGAACTTGGGTAGCAGGGAAAAAAAAAATAAAAGTACTAAATCCCTGTAGAGTTGGTTCCTTCTGGTTTTGGCAACACGACTCATTAGCATGCACTCGCACTTCCACGTGGGTTTTTGCTCGCAGCCGTTTGTCTGGATCACAGCAGTCGGAAGTGGAAAAGCTTAGCAAGGTCCCCACAGTTAAATCCAGGTCACTCTCTTCTCCACGGAGGAGACACAGCCTCTGGTAAACTTGTCCAGCAAGAGCCAAGGAGTCAAAGCACAACAATTGTTGCCCATGGGTGACTCTGTCTGACCCTCACAGTGACCCCAGGCTATTTATGCAGTTCTGTTGTGAAAGTCACAGTGACCCCAGAGAAGTCCTGCTCCCACAGAGGGGAGGATGGCCAAGCACGGGGAGCTGAGCGGCTGGAGAGGCCACAGCAGAGCTCCCAGCACCCACAGACCCCAGCTCAAGTCAGCCAAAAAGCCTGAGGATGGTTGGACTTCACCTTAGAGGTCTTTTCCAACCATAATGACCCCATGATTCCATGGTGTCCTGCTACAGAGGACCATGGCAGTGTGCGGGAGGTGACTGCTCACTCCTGGGACCTCCCTGCCACCAGGGAACACTGCTCAGAGAGACAGCTCAGCTCAGATCCCAGGATTCAGGAGTCTGACCCACACTGACAAGCCCTAACAGACTCCAGGGCAGTGTGAGGAGAGGCCAAGAGGAGCAGTTATCCTTATGATCTGCACGGGTTCACAGCACAACCTGCACCTACGGCACGGAGGGCGAGGACAAGCTGGGAAGCAACACCACTGGGAGATCTTTTCCAACTTAAGTGACTCTATGACTCCAAGAACATTTAAATGGTTTGCACACTGATACCATGCTTCTCATCCCAAGGGATCTTCCTCTCCTTTCTCTCCCACTGCTTCTCCCCCTTGCACCTCTGCTCTCCCCACCACGGTGTGCGGGTCCTGCCAGGTCTCCGTGCCGGGTGTAAATGAGCTCCTGCTGCACTTCCCATCCGGCCTCTCCCCTCCCTGCCTGCCCAGAGCTCTGGGGCTGGAAAGGATGATTAGCAAAGGTGTTAGAGGAGAATTAAACAGAGTATTCTGTGGTGCCTCTCTAAGCTGCTGAAGAGCGGATTAGCAGGAGGCATTGATCTCCTGGTTCAGAGACCTTCTAAAGAGAGAGGCAGAAAAATAATGGGAGGGAGGAGGGGGAAGCTAATTAACACTTCCAGGGTAGCAAGCCCTCCATGTGGAGCTGGTATTAATAGACTGGATGGAAGATGCCCTGGTCAGAGTAAGCGGTGTTTGTTCATCCAGTGGGTTTCCTTGTGAGGTGAGGGAGAAGGAGCGGGGAGACAGGACCAGCACTAAGGAAGGGGAGATCACAGAATCAGAGAAAACACAGAAATCACAGAATCCCAGAACAGTTTGGGTTGGAAAAGACCTTCAAACTCATCTCATTCGAGCCTCCCTGCTGTGGGCAGGGACACTTTTCACTAGACAAGGTGGCTCAGAGCTCAATCCAGCCTTGAACAGTTCTAGGTATGGGGCACCCACAACTTCTCTGAGCAACCTTATGACATAGAGCAGCACAGAATCCTGTCTCAGGCCACTGCTGTCCCTGTGGAGCTGGGACAGGGCCAAAGGCAGCTCTCACACAGGTACCTCTGGCCAGAGCTGCTGCCTTTACTCCAGTTTTTTATGGGAAGCCTGAAGCTGAAGATGCACTCCTGCATCCTGGCTAGTTATCCTGCCCCCCAGTTAGCAGCTATTTTGGGATGACACCACATTGCTGCTTCCAAACCTGCCATGTCACCCCCGTGACGAGCAGGGAAATGATCTGAAAGCCCAGCAAACGTTTCGGCAGAGCAGTGAAAATCATGGGAACAAACTTTGCGGGTCCGTCAGGTGGCTTGATCTGTTTGCATTGAATACTCAGTTTCTCTACGTGTGCGCAGTGCCAGTCCCTAATCCCTGCTCAGTAATTACCAACATTAGAGGACCAGAGCTCAGTTCCACCCATCCGTGCTCGCTAATGCCTGCACAAGCATTTCCCTAACCCTCGCCATGCCACGACATTAAGGACAAGCAGATGCCTCCAAGCTTTCCACTCACAATGACTGCCCTACAAAAACATCACGGAAGGAGAAAGAGCTTGGTTGGGGGCAAAGGGGCATTTTATTTGATAAAATCATAAAGAGCAGTGCATCCTGCCAGAGGAAGAATCTCCGAGACATAAATGTCAGGTTTATGAACAATTGAGCTGCTCCGTGCTTGCCCGAAATTGCTCTTTAAGGTCAGCGCTGTAAGTGTTCCCTCGGGAAATGGGCTGTGGGACAAGGGCTGAGAAGGGAATATCCCGAAGTGGGACAGATTCACAGCACTGGGACAAGGAGCCACGGCCCTGGGGTGTGGCTGCCCCACACCATCCCAGACACCCACGCACGCTGCCTTTTTGGGAAAAGCCTCGGGAACAGGAGCATCGCTGCCTCCAGCCCACTGCCCGCCAAGCCCTGTGCTGACACTCCAAGGAAGCACCAACTCCGCTCTCAGAAATGCAGATTTATCTGTGCAGCCACAGCACTTGGATCGGCTGTGCTGAGATGCTGCACTTTGTGGAGACCAGTGAGCCTGTATCACCAAGGAGCAGCAGGGTCCATTGGTGGGAAGACCCCTGATTTGATAACTGCTCCTTCGGTTAGGGTGAGCAAGCCTTCCCCCAGGATTCCTTGTTCCAGTTATTCAAATGTACCCCAGTTTTGCTACTTCGGTTGGTTGTTAGCATCCCTGCCCTCTTGTACTATCTGACATCTCCGATTCCAGAGAATTCTCCCTTCTCTGTTTCCCCATTGGCTCCTGCTCCCTTGTCACTCAGACCCAAGTTTTCCCCATTGGCCCTCAGACCCTAACCCTGCCTATGTTCTGCCCCTTTGCCCTCAGATGATTGGCCCTGATGTTCTGCCCGCCCCCTATTTGCCCCATACGAAACCTCAGACACCCCTTTGTTCTTCGTCTTCGTCTTCTTTCATGGCCATTACTCTCCCTGTTCCTCGTTCCTGGACCCTCCTTCAATAAAACCCCCCTGCGGAATTCCATACAAAGACCCTTCTCATGTTTCACCATCACAGCTCTCTGGTGAGTGTGTGAGTCTGAGTCTGTGGGCTGCAGCACCACACCAAGAGCGACTTCTCTGGAGATGCTTTTGGGGAAGGTCCTGGCACTTTATCCCCCCACACCAGCCGGGACAGCACTTCACCTTGGAATTCAAGTGATGGGCAGACCCTTCTCCCAACTGAGGGCAAGGGTCCCTCCTGTCCTGAGAGTGCTCCCTCCATGGAAATGAGTGTTATTTTAGCAGAATTTGATAAAGGAAGGCTGTGAGTCCATAGGGGAACCAAGGGAAATACTCAGACTATTTGAGAAAACAAGCTGAGCACACTCCAGATGCATCCAAATCTCAAGGAAAGACCAACCAGATGTGGCTTATCCAGCTTAGCAGTCGGGCTGGCTGAGGGGGCTGCAGGCAGTGGAGGGGTGAGCCATCAGTAACACCTAGAGGCCACTTCACACTGACCCGAGGATGAGAAATGCTGGCAGGAGCAGTAAATGCTCCAGCACACCCTCGGGTGCCAAAAGGGCTCACACCTGACACCCAATTTCACAGCTGCACATGCAGGGTCTCCCAGCTTTCCCCAAACCAGGCAGGGTGACAGAAGACTCAGCCTGTAGCCACAGACCCCAGGATGCCTCTGCTTCTCCTGCCTGCCCTCCAGGGGGGGACACCCCATGAGGGGACCCACAGGGCTCTGGAAAGCAGCTCAGGGCATAAATCAGAGCAAGGTGGAGCTGGGGAGCTGCTCTCACAAAGGTTACAGCAAACAGCCTTGAGAGGAGGCAGGAAGGGTGATCTAACACAAGGTGTTTTATATTCCTCCGGGTTGTTACGACGGGACCTTGATGGGCCATATGGTCTTGTCTTGACCCTTAAATCATCTTATGCCCTTCTAACAGCAGCCATCGCTGTTGCTGGCTTCCATTCCTTGTTATTCTTGGCACTGGGAGGCCCGGAACGCGAGGCAGCTCAAGCCCATAATGAGATGCATCAGATGGAGACCATCTGGAAGGAGCATCCAACTTTAACCTTGAGGGCTACTTGGAAAAGGACCTTCAGCAAGCACAAGTCGCCTTCCCACCAACAAACAGTCCTCTCTCGACTGCTCCTCGCAACATTCCGGAGTCTTGGGAGCTGTCAGCCTCCAAAGAGCTCAGCACTGAGCCTCCTGCACTTGATGCCTACAAGATGGGTTGTCCATCTGCTCCCTGCCACGGCGCCGTGTCCTGGCGTGGTGAGAGAGCGGTCGAGCGGGGCAGGAAAGCGGCTGCAGGCACTTGGGGGAAACGGGACAGCCGACAGCCAGGTGGGGCACGGCTGGAATAAATCAATTATCCAACATTTATCATCTGCAAAGGCAGGAGGAGACTCGGAGGAAGCTCCAGCTCCGATCAGGAAGCTGCAGGGAGCGGCTCTGTCCGCTGGCGTTTTGGACTTTCCTCGCCATTCCCCTCACCCTGTGCTCCCACTTTTCATTCACTAACAGCCAATCCTTTGCACTTCCAGACTTACATCTACTTCAGGGCTCTCCGTGTCACTGACAGATAATGCTGACAAATCTGGCCTGGCCATCCAGAAGGAGATCAACTTTGCCATTAGCAGAAAACCCATTTTCGAAACAACTCCGAGGCTTCTGCCTTTGTTTCCATCCCAATTAGAAAAGAAACCCACAAAAATGGGGGGGGAAAACCCTTCACAATTCAAGTTTCTGTGATGAGAACCTGCTCCAGGTGGATCAAAACATTTCCCATCAATGTGGGCTTGCTTCTGGGGTGGAGGGAGGGATTTGCTGGAGGGATTTGCACCAGTAGCCTTAGGACCCCAATTTCATGGAGCAAAGTCCTGAAACACCTCTAAGCCTGCACTAAAAGCCAGGAAAATCTGTTACTTCAACCATTTGTTGAAGTGCTTCACTCAGTTGTGCCTTTGTTCTTTCCATTTTTTTAATTAAGATTGAAAGGCCAAGGCTGTAAAAAAAGGCATCAGGGAAGCTGCACCGCAAGGGAACGGGAAAGTTCATTTGAATGGAAATTGAGAAGCCAAATCCTTGGAAAGGCTTTCAAAAGCCACCTTAAACGACTTTCTTTGTTGTCTGGCAGGTTAAACACCTCATTGGAACTGGGATATCTGTCTTGAAATGCCTCTGCACATCTCCCCGAAGGCTGTTCTCCATAGCTTGGCTGCACACGGATGGGTTTTTTTTTTAGGAACGGGCTTGTGCCAGGGCCAAACAGGAGTGGGACACAACAGGGAGAGATGTAGTGCGCTGCCTTTCTGAAATCCAGGGCTTCTCTGAGAAAGAACCCTCTAACAGCCCAAGTACATCCCCACAACCTGACCCAGACGCCGCTTGAGACGATTTGAGAAGGATCAGGCAAATCATTTCATATCAAACATCCCCCTGAGACACACTGAGGAAAAAGATTCATTAATAAAAAAAACCAAACGAGCAGCACTTAGGCAGAGAGAGGCTAGGATGGAAATAGCAGCCCCGGAGGGCTTCAGGAGGGCGAGCTTTCCTTCACACCGAGGGTGACCCGAGGGGACAGCTGAGCTGTGCCAGCTGCACAGGCAGCTCTGCCGAGGGCAAACGTTATCGGCTCCACGTTGAAGGATTTATTCCCGGCCACAGACTTCTGCTGCCCAGCCAGGCTGGCTGGCATAAATCACCCACACACCCGACCTGAATTTAGCATCGGTCCATCCGTCTCACCGGAGCGGATGCCAATGGAGAGAGGCCCTAAGGCAGGATCGGGCTCAGGGGATGCACATCTCTAGGAGAAACCCGGCAGAGAAAATCCTGAGAGGTAACACTCCACAGGTGCTTTTCACAGCTTCTACAGACCTGAATGCTCTGGTCAGGGCTGGACAGCAAACAAGACCAGGGTGCTCTCAGATGACTTTGCTCCCGCCCCTTGGGCTCACACAATTTTCATTTCCTATTTTTCCCTGTATAAATCTCTCAGATGCTGTGCCCAACAACCCCAGTTGGCTTTTAGGGGAAGGAAAAGCCTCTCCCTGTACAACCATCCATCTCATACTTGTTCACTAAAGATAATATAAACCTTTCTCCAACATGCCTGGTGCTGGTCTGGACCTCAGAAGAGGCACAGCACCAGCCACCATGGACAGGTGAGAGAGAAACAATTTGGGAAGATAGGCTGACACCACTCGTTAAGAGAAGGGCGAATTGGTGGGGTGGGGGGATGAGACAGGATGAAAGACACAACTTCAGAGCAAAACCCCAACTCCTGATCCAGCGTCTCCACTGACAAAGCCACCTCTTGGTGTTCTTCAGGCCAAGAAGGGCCGTGAAGCTCCTCACACCTGCTCTCCGGCCCCACCAGAGCAACACAAAAGAGCTGGGATCCCACCACCTTTTCCATTTGTCTTTCCCCTCTTGCTGTCAGCATTTTCATCCCTGCAGCGGGATGAAGGTGCCTCTGCCGGGCGCGGGATGCAGTGCTGATAACAGGGAGCCACACAGGGAGCGTGTGAGCCACCCCGCTGTGTTATTAATACATGAACTTTGCCACCGCCCTCCCACGCTGCCTGCTGATTTTTATACCATATTGCATAATTAATCTGTCAACATTCTGTGACGAGGTATAAATATTAATAATACGATCACACAGTTGGCTGTTCCTTTTAAAATTCAAACTTGGCGAAGATAAATCGCGCACTTAATCTTAGCAAGCTTTGAAGAGTGTATTAAAAAGGAAGAAAAAATAATAAGGGGAAAAAAAAAAAAAAAGGATACATTTCATTTTGCAACAGGACTGCGTGATTTTACCTGGGTTTATCTTTCCCTTTCTCTCTGCCTCTCCCCTTCCTGCACACGTGAGGGTGATAGCAGCATTTTCTCAAACATTTGGGTGCAAGTACCAAAATGGGATGTGGGGGGAAACACAAACTCAAGATGTGCCCAGGTCAGAGGGTTCTTTCCTAGGTTAGGTCTTCCTGCACACATTCGGCTGGGAAAAAAAGTCAGGAATGGCTTTAAAAATCCCATCAAGCACTGTTTGAAGGGGAAAGAATAGGAGAAAGAATGCATCCTCACAGAATTCTGAGCTGCTTTTAGTGCCACCCCAAAGGGTTGGATGTTAAGGCTGTGGTTGCAATCTGAGACGAGGGGAATGGGAAGCTTAAAGCAGCACCAACTTCACAAATGCCTTTAAAAACACAACTCGAGAGGCCCCAGTGCTGCTCAGCACTTCTGAAAGCGACTGCCTTGCAGACATGAGCTGTCCAAGGTAGCACACAGAGTTTCTGAGTGCTTTGCCACACGTACAGTCCTCCCAGACCCTTCTCTAGACAGAGAATGCTCGGGCTGAGCAAAGCCTGTGGCACAGTTTGCAGCTGAGATCTCTGAGCATCTACCAGCAGCTCCGTGACTCCCCAGACCCATCTCTGATAAACTCCACTAAACCTTTGCAGGAGCAACTTTCCTGTTTGTTCTGGGCTCCAGGAGCTCAATAATGCTCTCTGCCTTCCCTGCTCCAGCCTCGCTATCCCAAGACTTCAACACCCTGTACTTTCCACATATTATTCATATCCAGTTGAGATGTTGCCTCTGCCTGTGCTTGCTCTGCCTCCAAAGACAAAAAAACGCTCCCTGCCCATGATGTAACACCTCGTGAATCACAGGAATTTCAGCCTTTTCCATGCCCATTTAGTCCCAGCTCATGTGCTCTTTCTAACCCTGCTTTTGTTTCTAAAAGAGGAAGACAGGGAGGGAAAAAAAATCATCACACCACCCGCCTCCCTAACACAAATAAAGCGCAGCGATGGCAAACTCTTCCCTCAATACTCCAGTCACTTTGTTTTACAGAGTACTGAAATGAAAGGGATACTTTAGATTAAAAGATTTGTTTAATGGTCTGATTAATTCATTCCAAACAGACAGAGACTGTTCTGAGGATCTCTGTTAGCTCTTAACCTTTCCAGCTTGGGGTTTTTTTTATGTATAAGCGAGGATGTGTTTTAATTTAATATTCAGCGCCTGCTGCGCTCTCTCTGGGCTGGATCACATGGCTTTTCTTCTGCACATGGAGAAGGGACCAAATGCTTCTTAAAATAAACAGAGAGGAGCTGGTAAACACGGAGGGCAAAAGCGGGAGGGCTCACCTGGCGGCCCGCACACGCCACGGGCAATTACCCCATTCACCCTGGTTCAGTTCACAAAATTAATTAGCACTGAACGCTGCTGGTCCATATTATTTATGAGCTAATGAGCAGGAGAAGCTGCAAATCCAAAGGCAAGCGCGCCAGGTGGCCAGAGGCAAGTTTCCAGCCCTCAGGAAGGGAGAGAATCCCAACCCGTGATCCCAACAAGAAGCTTTGCAAAGCCAGGACTGGAGCTGGGACTTTGAGCATGGAGGTTTTGGGGAGGAGAGATCACCTGTGGGATGGCAAGGCATGAGGGGAAGCTGATCCTGTTCCTTGGCTTTTGGAGACCTGGATCAAAGAGCAAGGGGGCTGGGCAGTGCCCTGTGCCCCGCCTTCATGGGCTCTGCAGAGCAGCTACACCCAAACCCTGCAGGACACCTGGTCCTTGGGCCACCACGGTGCCCGTGTGCTCTCAGTGCACACAGGGCAGCATGGCCACGACCATCCTTCACACAGGCACAGTGTCCTGGGCCTTCTAATGCCCCTGGTGCCTTCTGCTCCTTCAGGGAGACCTGAATGGCCATCACCAGGCATGGGCACACCCTGTGGCAAGACGGGTGGGTTGCAGGATTGGCAGATGGGCTAGAGGTGACAGAATTTCAGCTCCCGGTGGCAAAGGCCATCCCTCTAATGGCTGTCACTGTCGTGCTGGAATTCAGGAGGCCTGTCACGTCATTCCTGCTTCCTGCAGGATTCGAGCTGTTTCCCTTTCCCTCTGCCCTCTCTAGCTGTGAAGACAGATTCCTCCTCTGACTGAAACACAGCACCACTTTGCCAGGGGGAGAAGGGACAGTGACAAACAGGTGCAGGAAGCGCTCCCACCAAACCCCCGATCAAACACCACACTTTGTCCTCACTGCCACCACCACTCTCCTCCCTGGCTGGGTACACGCAGTGTGGCATCAGCCCCGAGGAAAGACAAGCTCAGCAAAGCGAGGGGGAGATGATCCCCAGGCACTGCTCAGGCAGCAGGCTGGGAGAAGTGGAAGCAGCACTTCATTTCTGCCTGACGTGCTATCACTTACGCGGGATCACAGCTCCACTCCTGCCTGCACTCAGCCCCCTCCTCTGCGGCTGCGGAGAAGCAGCACCGCTCGCTTCAAGTGAGGCAGAAAGTTCAGCCCTGGCATCCGCTAAGAGTACTCCAGTCTAGTGCTCATCTCTCACGCGAGCCTCCAACCACAGGCTGCTCCCTGCGCGCCCCTTCCTCCCAGAGAGGCGGCTCTGCCCCAGAGCGGGTTAGGAGAGGCTCCATTAGCACAAAGGGGATGATTTCGGGTTGCATGGACAACCTCCAAGCCAGCAGGTCATGAGTGCCACCCCTCTGTCAGCCCAGGCTCAGAGCTCCCACGAACGCAATGTTATTTCCACGTTCAGCCTCCTGTGTGCTCAGCCTCACAATTAATTTCATCTGACTGAGCTCTGTTTGCCTGTTTTACTGACAACAAGTTATCCCCCCACAATACCAATTTCAACATCCACAAATGAAACAAACCAAAAAAAATCAGCTGCCCAGCCAGAACATCATTTTACTTTATCTGCCTGTTTATTATTTTTCACCCCATATGCTCACAATTATTCTTGTTTCCATTTTGCTGCTTAACAAGCAGAGGGGAGGGGGAAATCACATTCTCGAGTTTTTCCCTCTATCCGCCTTTTCCCCTTTTTTTAGCACAGAACAGATGTTTCCCACGTCAGTGTCTCTCTTGACAAAGGCAGTCTTTTTCTGGTGGGTAAAAGATACTCCAAAGGAAATTTTCCTCCAAACTCTACTCCCAAATTTTTACAGGTTTCCCAGGGCTCTTCCCGTGGCTCCAGCTGGAGCACAAGACTGAGCATGTCCTCTGGGTTATCCCAGCACACCAATCTGCTGGGAGCAGTCACCCAGCCTTGCTCGTGACCTTCAGGGCAGTTTATACAAAAATAGCACAATAATGGAAACTGCCATTAATGGGAACAAATAACTTTCATTAACGTCAACTGCAACTGTCCCATGAGGGAAAAGGAGTCCAGAATTAAAGGTATTTAATTAAAGACATTTCAGAAATTTAGGTGTGATAGACGGAAAAACATTCTTTACAGTGAGGGTGATGAGGCCCTGGCACAGGCTGCCCAGAGAAGCTGTGGCTGCCCCTGGATCCCTGGAAGTGTTCGAGGCCAGGTTGGACGGGGTTTGGAGCAGCCTGAGACAGTGGAAGGTGTCCCTGCCCATGGCAGGGGGTGGAACAAGATGTATTTTAACGTCCCTTCCAGCCCAAACCATTCTGGTGCTATAATGTGTTGTTAGAACTATAGGAGGATCTCACTCACCTAAAACCTGGTGCACAAAACCACATCTAGACTGCAGTGAAGGCACAAACAAGCACCAATGGCCTTGACATGGGACAAAAAGAAAGGAGGTCACATCAGATGCCTTCAAAGAGGCATTGCAGTCAAAACAGTTCAATCCTAGGGTTTGGTGCCAGGACCTCTGGCTATTTTTTTGGCTCCTTGTTATCTACTGTTCTTATTTCCTCACTGTGCCTCAATTGACTTGTATGAAAAATGGGGATGGCAATGGCCAGCTAACAGTGGCAATCTTTGAAATACTGGTTCTGCTAAAACAGATGAGCTGTCTCAGCTTACAGAAGCGACCCTGTGAGCATCACCAGAGATGGAGTTCTCTTTTCCTAGCGTGAACAATAAATCACCAGCTCATCTCTGCTCTGGGATAGTCAGGGAATCAGGGTAGCGGTCAGCAAGGTGCGCTTTGGAAAACCCCCCACAAGCATCAGCTACTGAATATTGCAGCACTGGGAGAGGAGGAGAGGACTGAGGCTTGCTCTGCCTCTTCCTCCAGCTTCCCTACATGAAGAGAACCACGTGCTTGAAGAGAAAAGCAAATAAACTGCCTGCTGAAGAAAAAGGCCAAAGGAGCACAACCCGTGTGTATGAGGGGCCTTCAAAACTCTTGTCTGTTCTTGCTTGAGCCAGTGGGAGAAACTGGCTTCACAAGTCTGGAAATATGGCCAGGAACTGAAGGGAGTCCACAAGAAAGATGGAGAGGGACTTTTACAGGAGCATGGAGAGACAGGACAAAGGGAAATGGCTTCACACTGACAGAGAGTAGGGTTAGATTCAATATAGGGGGAAAAGTTGTCCCCTATGAGGGTGGTGAGGCCCTGGCATAGGTTGCTCAGAGAAGTTATGGATGCGCCATCCCTGGAAGTGTTCAAGGCCAGGTTGGACACAGCTTGCAGCAACCTGGGATAGAGGAAGATGTCCCTGCCCATGGCAAGGGCTTGGAACTTGATCTTTAGTATCCCTTCCAATCCAGGCCATTCTATGATTCTGTGACTCTGTGTCTGGCCAAGAGCCCCAGACATGAAACCCCAGGAGCATTTTCACGCATGGAGGAAACCCATTCCCACACTCTCCAGCACATTCCCACCCCATGCCCAAATCCCAGCGCTTTGGAGCCGCATCTCCTCCAGAACCACCACGGTTGCTGCTGGCACCAGCCCCTTCCATAGGACGAGATAATGTACATTATTTGCTAAAATAGGTTTGACATTAATTAGCAGGAATCTCGCTGGCAAAGGCTCACACTGCGCAGCAGATGTGATGCGGGCTCACAGCTCCTTCCCTCCCTGCCGGGTGGATGGGAGGAAGAGCTGGAGTCACGGGGTTGGTGTAACGCGGCCAAGAACACTGCGTCAAGAGGGACTGTCACCACCGGTGCCAAGCCAAGACACCCTCCCAGCAGCACCCTGGATGCTTTCTAAAGAGGCAGGCTGGGAAAGAGACAGATGTCACCCCTGATAGACAGGGTAAAGGCAGGGGATGGCTGGCACCAGGGCTGTGATCCCCCAGGAAATTCCAACACGGGACACGGTCATTTGACTTCCTCCAGAAAGTGGGCAGTGAGTGATTGAAGCATTTGTCTGAAAGCACTGGTTCCCTCCAGAACACCAGCTTCAGATTCAAGCCAGGCAGCTCAATTCCTCATCCTCTGTGCTCAATAAACCCTGGTCCATAAAATTTATTGCCTGCTTCTAGATGACAACTGCAGGAAAAAAACCCCTATGCTGGAGTCGTGTCTCCTGTAGACAGCCTTTACAGATGGCATCGCCACGGCTGATTTACGTGAGACAAGAGGCAGGCCAGACCTGAGTCCTGGGAAAAATCCCATACCTGGTCAGGAAGAACCCCTTCTCTGTAACCCCATCATCTCTGAGCAGTGCCCCCTTCCACCGGTCAGCCACAGCATCCTGGAGAAAGCTCCAGCACATCCAGGGACTTGGGAGAACCGGAGCTCGCTCGCAGCCACCTGCACCAGTGTGTGCATCACTCTGGAACCCACATCCTCCTGCCCCTACGTGGGAAATGCACAGAACAGACAGACACAAGGGACAAAGAGGACAGCCATGGCAGGAAACCTCTCTCTGAGCCCAGGAATGCTGCAGTGGGACCTGCTGCTCCCGTTCCTACACTGTGACAAGGAGCTCAGTCCTCCTGCGTTACATGCTTCAAAAGCCAAGAGAGGCTGGTCAGCCCCAGGGAAGTGCGTGCTCTCTCCACGGCTCAGGAAGGGCAGATACGAGATGCTGGTGGTGGTACAAGGCAGAATGAAACCAAGCATCCACTGACCCTGAGAAAAGGGCAAGGACTCGAGTTAACTGGAGTATATCTGGTGCAGGATAAGGCTTGGACAGCTCTGGAGTGCCTGGGGGAGCAGGGAGCAAAACCACTAACGTTGGGGAAAGTCAGCACTGAAGGTTGCAGACCTGATATCCTGGGAGACACAGTCCCTTCCCTCTCATCCCCACCAGACTCACTGCAGCCACGGAGGGTTGCGTGAGCAAAGTCTCTGCCACGCTCTGTCCTCCCGTGAAAGCTTCACTAACAGTGGGAGAGACACTGCAACAGCAAAGTTCAGAGCAGGTGAGGACCCAAACCACACAGCAACCGTGTGTGAACACAAAGCAGTCTCTGTGAGGCTGGGTGGAAGCCAGGGTGGGAGTAATCTCCTGAATCCTCCTCCATGGCACAGGGGCTCAGGGGCTGGGAGAATGGGAAGGCAGCAGGAGAAGGAAAAAAATAAAGGGAAAAAAAAGCCATGATGAATGGAGTGGAAAGATTTCTGAAGCAGCCACGTTTGTCACATTAAAGTGAGTGAAAGGCAGCGCGGGCGCTTCCCTGCCTGTCAAGTGTGTTTGTCTCTGGTCCTGGGAATTTTCATTATTCATTATTTGCCTGGCATGGATAGCAACAGGAGCATGAGGTTCTGTCTAATCCCCACCTGATAATGCATTTCTGATAAGCGTGACGGAGCTGACCGGATTCACATTTCCAGCGGATAAATGGCCATTTACAGTTGGCAGGTGCCGAAAATTCAGATGGGGGAGATAAGGGAAGGTGTGGGCAATGGGTCCCAAGGGCATGAGGGATGAGCAGTGACGTGGGCCTGGGGACAGAGGTGACATCCACACCGCTGCCTTGCCATCTGTGGCAAGGATGAATGCAAGTATTTAATATTACAGACGACCCAAGTGAGGACAAATCAGCACAGTAAGAGTTTTGGGTGGACTTGTCTCATCCAACCTGAGCCTTCCCTCTATGATACAGAATCTGAAAAAGCAGAGGCCAAAATAAACCCCCTGGAGACACAATTCAGAGCTCCAGAAGTGCTTAGTGCTTGGAGAGACAGCTAATTCAGCGCTGCCTGGGGTCCACGTCCACCAGCAATTATCGTGCCTCGGATCAACCTCATTGACTCCAATCCTACCACAGTACAAAGCTACAGCAATGGGCCATTAATATTTATCAGGCTTCATACGAGGAAAAATGGCCTGTATGATGTGTTCTGTGTAATTTATGTCATGTATTTTAACAGTGGGTCATGGCAGAAGCCAGATAACAATAACCTTGTCAACCAGCAGGATTTATAGCCCGGTTAAAACACATATAAAGGTACCTGTATTATTGTAACCATAAGTATTTCAAGTGTGAACACTCTAAAGAAGAGGGATATTGGGAGAGGGGATATTGCCAGAGGGTGAAAACTGTGGCTATTGGAGAGACAGAGAGAATTTAGGTCAAGTACATATATGAAAAAAGTTCTTGATGCCAACATCTACAGGGCTGTGCAACCATCTCCCAGGAGGAAGGAGGAGATGCTCCGTTGTTTTCAACATTTGTTCAACATCTCCTGGATGGAGAACTAAATATTACATATGGTGGAGAGGAGCTCACACGCTAGCACGGGGAGAGACTAAAATACAACCCGCTGTGAAAAGTGGCAATGGGAAGATGGCACAGCCGTTCCATCCTATTCCACAAAGCAGCTCCCCACACATATCCAGAGCTGGAGCTGCTGATTTTGGGTGACACAGACAAGCTTGTAATGCTTTCTGCTCCTGGCAGCCGTGCAGAGTCAGTCAGAAAGGAGGGAGCAGAGCCTCCCCCGACTGCCATGTGATGAACGGCGTTACTGCCATCCAAGGACTGGTTCTGCAACCCCACAAGAGACAAGGAGGCTGCATGGATATGAACAAGGACAGTAATTCACCTGGAAAAGCCCAGCTTGACTCTTAGACCTCAGCCTGGGCTGGCAGAAAATCTTTTACTCCTCATTAGGAGTCAAGAAGCAAACCTACCAAGGCTCTGAGAAGATGGTGTGTGGGTGTTGGGCTCACTGTCCCTGGCAGATGGGGAACACACCCAGAGAGCCCCAGACTGAATTGCTGCTGTTGGGCACATCCAAACATCTCAGCCTGGAGCCAAGAGATGCACACGGATTTACCCTCACCAAGGCTCCAGCCTTTCTGTGCCTATCCCCTAACAACCTTTTGGGACCAGGATCAAATGCCAAGGAGCAGCTCCTCCAGGAGAAGGGGAGATGGAGACCAGCCGGTCCCAGAAGACAAAGAGCATCCCGGCAGTCTCGGCAGCAGGAGAGGCACAACGCAACTCCCTCCACACAGAGATCATAACTTTGCAACAGCAGCTCTTTAACAGCTTCCCTCGCTAACAAGCTGCTCTTGTTTTCATGTTTTGGAATGGCTTAATCCTGTATATGATAACATCCCCAACAAGCGAGTGCATTAAACTGTGACAGCTTTTCACTGACCTAAGCAATTGCATTGTGAAAACGCCATTAGCGTCTCTCTCTTCTTCATCTAATCCCCCCCTCCCTCCCTCCGCCTCTTGCCTGGCCAGTAAGAGCTATGCTCAACACCACTATTAAATTACCCTTAGAAATATGCTCCTCAAAGAAAATCAATGCACATGTGTTTTAACACTTGTCACAAATAGATCAACCGGGCAATCAAACATACATCATTCCACCCAAGGTTTAAATAAATACCAGGACCATGTGTTGAAGGTGCATTCCCATGGCTGGAGCACCTCTGGGCTGCTGCTGTGCCCGACACTGGGCTCTGCTCCACCTAAATCTCCTCTAACAGGGGTGCTGCCGGCACAGTGCCACTGTTGGAAAGGCAAAAGGTAGCAGGATAGAGCCCCATCACACCAAAGCTCATTGCACCTGGTTTTCCATCAATCCTCATGTACCTCCAGTGAAATCTGGGAGAGTGGAACAGGCAGCACTGCCCACGGCAGCTCAGGCTGTGCAGAGGCTGCTGCACGGGCTCACTTGCCTTGTTTTTCAAACCCTTCTGCTCATTCCCTTCCTGCCACTATTATTTACTGCTCTGGGTGCCAGTGGGACGATTGTCCCCATGTCTGTCTATAAAGAGCCATGGCTGATGGTTTGTATGGGGAACATGCACACAGGTCTAAAGTGCCTGATAAATAGATGGTGAGCCTTGAAATCTCTTCCTACTGTGAAGATGTTTGCTGCGACTATTTTTACTTCAACATCGTTTTCTTTCTCTTCCTTTTTTTTTTTCCTTTAAACCACCCTTCCTCTTTTTTCCTTGGTCAAATCGGGACAGAGAGGGATTTCTTGCCTACTAATTAAAGCCCCACATGTTAATGAACTCCCAACACTTTACTGCCTCAGAGTGTCTGCAGCCCCACAGGAAATTAATAAGAGCTTTAATCATGAAGAGACTTGAAAGGTCAGTGCCTGCTATGGGTCTCCAAACACAGAAGGCAAAGGAATCATATCATATTTTTAAAACACCCCGCTGAGAAGCCACAGGGCTGAGGCCAGAGGCAAAATAACAGGCAGAAAATGAGTGGTACAGCTGCCGTCACAGAGCGAGGGAAAAGCAGGACAGGAGAGGCTGTAATCACAGCTCTCCCTTTGTCTTCTATTTAATCTGCCCTATCTTTGTTATTCCTTTTTCTCTCAGAGCAAGGCTAAATTGCACGTGATCGATCTGCTTGAGAGTAACCCTTTACCAGCCTACCTGATGGCTCATCTCCTGACCTTCCTCTCCATCCTCTTCCTAAACAAGCTCTCCCTAGTTTTCCTTTTCTCCTCATGAGTGTGCATCTTCCTAAAGCTCCTTTCAAGATATTAAGAGGTACATAGAAAAATTGATATTGTAAGTAGATGCTCCAGATGGACCAATTACTGAATTAATCCATAATACCCACCTGGCTCCAGCAGCCAGTTATTTACAGCAGGCACCAAAGCACACACATAATCTATTCACTCCTCAGTGCAGTATCAAAGCACAGCATTACGAGCACCAGCTCCACGAGCTATTTTTAGCCCAGCCCCAGTGAAATTTCAGTGCTTGAAGGACTCTGGCTTGAGGAGCATCTCCAAGTGGAGGAACGAACTCAGAAGGATTGCTTGAAGTGAGTGTTTCTGGGGCCAGAGAGCACAGCCTCATCAGCAAGAGGACTGGGGTGATGCTTTCACGTGCCTGTTCCGGGGACAAACCTCAGCCTTTCATGGCATTTAACATCCAGCCCAGCAGCAGCACCTCCAGGACCAACGGCAGAAACCATCTGGAGGTCACAGCTGTGACTTCTGACCTGGCCTGGCCACCCCAAGCTGCCCACAGCACAACAGACACCAGACCAATACTCAGTGCACAAGTCAGGAGAGTCTCAGTTGTCCCAGCCTGGGCAGCCAAACCAAGCTGAAGACCTGTGGCTGTTTTGAGGACCCTCAAAGCTTTGCATCCACACATCCTCCTTGCCTTTTCCATGCTCCTCAAGAGGCTCTGTCAGCTCTTCCCTCTCCTCACACTCTCCCCAATTTCTCTGACCTCTGAACCCGCAATGATGTGATTTCCTACCTGATTGACTGTAAAACTTCAGCTCCTCTAATCACAGATCAATGGCCTGCTCCATGGTGAGAAAATCATCCTCGGTGGTGTTTATCATCCCTTCAAATTTCTGCTGTCCTCTCGCTCCTCTGTCTCTTTAACCCCTTACCACCCCCAGTCTCCTGCTGGATGCCTTTAGGACAGGCTGAGGAAGGAAGCAATTCCTTTAGGATGTACAAGTAGCTGCTCCAAGCACCCTCATCAGGGCATTTTCTCCAAAAATCTCTGGTCCTGCCTTTAAATGAGCCTTTTATCCCTCATGTTCTCCAGCCACAACACGGTTGCAATCCCAGTAGCCAGAAGGAACAAGGACAGAAATGAGTTCAAGCAGAAACCACACTTCCCTGCAAGCTGGAATGAGGTGCCAGAGGAGCAGGAAATTTGGCCACCAAAAGCAAACATCCAGACCTGAGAGGCAAGTCTGGATCAGCCACAAAGTGAGGTCCTGCAAGGCTCATTCCCAAAAGCGAGAGATCAGACCTAACACACTACTCTCCAGCCCAACTCCAGAGCGCATTCAAACACTTTTACGCTCCAAAGACCTTTCAATTTCTAGGTTTACAAGCTAAATCCCAAGTGGGAAGGAGCCCCCAGCACTACTGCTGAGGCTCAAATAGAGACTTGGCAATGCACAGCCCAGGAGAAAACCCAACAATCCAACAGCATCAGAGACACTTCAGACACCCTCCTGCTCACAGCAAGTGCTTCTTCCCTCGAGTTCAAAGTCTTTTCCCTTCGGGCAGGTTATAATTGAGCACCGTGATGCTCCCCACGCTCCTCAGAGAGGCAACGCCGGACGAGACCCATCATCGCTCCAGTTTCTCTCCGGCAATTCCTCGATCTCATTTTGACTTACGGCTCCTCATCCCCTCTAGGGATTTGGCCCCATCTACAGAGATAATTGGAAACACACCCTCTGCGTTCTCCTCCTGTCAGGAGCCAGCTGTCTGAGGCTTTAAAGGCAATCTCCCTGTTTTCCTTTCCCTGCTCCCCATGAAAGCATCCTGGGGAGCGGGAGGAGACAGCCCCTCTCCCTCCCCAAATATCTCATCCTCTGCAGGCCAGCCACAGCTTCTCCCTTAATTTCCAGCCAGATTTCATCTGACAGCACTTTAGGAAGCGATAGGAGAAATCACCATAGGAGCAATGATATGATTACAGTCCCTCAACAGTCATAGCTGAGGCTGCAGTAACTGTAGAGGCTTTGGCCTCACCTCAACCCATCCTGCTCCGAGCACCCCAATCCCCACTCCCACTATTTTTTTTAATTATATTTGATTATCTGGCTGTGCCAGAGAGGGGGAAAAGCACGCAAAGCCATGGGAGATGCAGAGAGCAAACTTTCCTGGTGAGAGCCGGTCCTCCCACCATATCCCTCCCTCTCTGCAACAGGGAATGTCTTCCCTTTCCCGCTGCCGGCACTGACGTTGGCCTTCTGAACAACTGGGATATATATATACACACACACACAGATACACATATATATATATATATATATATATACACATATATATATATATAAAAAGAAGAACAACCCACTTAATGAGCTCTGATACCCTCCTTGTAAAGAGTGGGAAATTATCTGCAAGTCTAGGAATATCTTCATTAAAAATGCATTTAGCTGTGGAGCGCTCTGAAAGAGAGACCTGTAATACATGAAAGATTAGCCCCAGATTGCTGATTGGGCTCTTTCACATCGTTATGGTAATTAGGCTCACACAGCCTGTTGTGCTGACTCCGACACTTTGCCGGGTTTGCCTTTGTCTGGGATTTAAGGTGGATTTTCCCCCATTCTTCACCCCTTCTCCCTCCTCTCCAATTCCTCTGTCTCGGCCCCTGGCCAAGGAGCGGGCACTACCTCGGCTCATCAATATGCCAAGTGTTGGGATCCGACTCACCCCACTCCCGGCTGCCTCTGCCAACCCCAGACCTGCCTCGCAAGAGGAGAGAGAAATTAATGGTAATTACGAGGTGTGAGTGGATATTACAGCTCTCAATCTGATTGCCACTGAAACCAAATAAAAATGCAACTTAATCAGCCAATTATTAAAGCAAGGAATAAACAAATGGCGATGCACCCTCGTTCCTCCCAACTCCCTTCCCTGCCTGCACACCCTCGCTCCAGCTGGTTGGGGTTCTCTTTCCCCTGTCTGTATAGTTTGAAAGGGAAATCCATCTCAGCCCACCCAGCCTGTGGAGCCAAAGCAAAGAGCTGTACTTCAGACGAAGAGTGAGGGGGAAGGAGAACACGCAGAAGGTTTCCAAGGAGGAGCACATCTAATGATCACAGTTTCCAACAAGTCTCCTGGCTCACCCCTTGTTGAGAAGCACTGCTCCTCTTTCCTGAGCTGCTGAACTCCCTCTGTGGATCACGCAGCTGCAGACCCCCTCTGAACCACAAGGGCAAGGCATGAAGCTGCCAGTGAGACGCTTGTTTAACCCTGGCAAGGGGAAAGGGCCATTCCACGGCACAGAACCTGCACACAGGGGAGCCAGGAATGTGCCATATCGCTGCCTGGGCACCACTGCAGTGTCTGCCCCTGAGCTACAGCAAAACAGCCTCTCACAGGGGTCTGAATTCAGGATCCACACCCTACAAAGTCCTTCACTGCTCCCCAGCTCCTGAGAATCACCAAGACCTATAAAAATCCCAAGCAGGAGGTCAGCAGCCCCTGGGCAGCAAAGATTTCCAAAACCCCTACTTGCCACCAGCTGCTGAAGCACCTCTGGGATAGAGAGGGATTTGAGATGCAGTGGTCAAATCCAGCCAGCCCAGGAAGCAGGGAGTACAACCAGTTACCAGCTCACCTCATCCCATCACACAAACAGCAAGGCACTACTTTCTCCCTCCTAAAATAACTCTGGGCTTCTCCGCTGCCGCCATCCCGGATGATAAGGCTGCTCTGGTGACCCCAAGCCGGTGCCAGCCCATATCATCACCCGCTAATCCCAGCCACCAAGCCCTCTAACCCCTCGGCTCACCCTCTTATCTCTTGCTCCCCTATCTGCCCACCTTAGGTTTCAGCTGGCGTTTGCCTAATCCGGCTCCGAGCCCAGGGGATCTCGTGGAGCCATTGGCCTTGTATTAACCCTATGGCACTGGGGCAGGTTTGGAGACTTTCCAAATGTGATCTGAGTGTCTGACTCAGAATAATAATAGACAGGAACGACTGTAAATTAATCTTGTCGTCCATCTCTCCCTTCCTCATACATGTATTAATGTGTTTCTATAGCCCCTCCGCTCCATTTATCCATCTATCCCTGGCATGTCCTTTAATTACCTACCCATTAGGTTTCCTCTTTCCTGGCTCCACATTTGATCCCCTCTCTGACTGCACTGGGGAATACATTTTAACCCTGCAACAGACCGTGGGGGAAGATTTGGGGCAAGTTTCTCAGGACAGGGGGATGCTGAGCTCTGCGCTCCCCAGGAAGGCCTCAAGAAATTCCTTCCTGGAAGCAAAAGAGCTTCTGGTTCAGTGGAGGAAGCTGTAAGCTGGACACCTACCCCAGGGGACACAGCTTGGCTGCCAATGCGTTCCAAACCACCACTGGGCACAGGAGAAAGTCAAGTCACATCTTCCATAAGGACTGCAGCTTTGGAAACCCACCCTGTTTCCTCCTCATCCCATCCCCTTCAATTCCTTCCTCCATGATCCCATTTCTCCAAGCCCTTGCAAAAAAGTGAGCGCAGAGGATGCAGTGGAGGCTGCTGCCTTTGCTTACAGAGAGGGGCCAGGGCAGCCCCAGAGGGGTTAGATTAGATATTAGGAAAGGTTTCTTCACCAAAAGGGATGTCAAGCCCTGGCACAGGCTGCCCAGGGCAGTTGTGGAGTCACCATGCCCATAAGGATTTAAAAGATGTGGAGAGGTGGCATTTACAGACATGGGTTTGTGATGAGCTTGGCAGTCCTGGGCTAACAGTTGGACTCAATGTTCTTAAAAGGTTATTTCCAACCTAAATCAATTCTCTGACTCCATCCCTGCATGGTTTCAGAAAACTGTGGTGGGTGCTGACACAGCCTTTCCCTTCGGAGCAAGCAGATGGAAGTTCTTCCAGCTCCCGGCCCCCGGAGCCAGCGTTCATGTCCAAAAAGCACAGCAGAGGCTCTCTGTGAGCAACACCACCACCACAAATAAACCCAAGCACCAGCAGGATGACAGCTGTAATGAACCAGTGCATACGTCCCACTCGGAGGTTTCGGAGAGGCTGTTCAGCTGCTGATGACGGATGACATTTGGATTTCAGCGAGACAGTTTGCACGGGAAAGCTGCGGAGCAGCCAGTTTGGAGACACCTCTCTGCCTCCCCCAGTAATTGCTTAATAAGCATTGTATCCCTGCAGCCTCCGTCACTGTGCCCACATCTGGCGGGGAGGGACAACATCACACCGGGGAGCCACCACCTACAGATTGTCCCAGACTCCACCACGGAGCAGCAGCAGCTGTCCCTGTCCCATCCCCACCACCCATTTGCTCTTAAAACCCCCCAGTCATGGGACACACGGATCTCCCCGTCCCCTCCCAGCGCTTTCCAATGCTTGCACCAGACTGCTGCTCCCAAATATCTAACCTTGATCTTCCCTACTGCAAATTAATCTGATTCCTTCCTGTTCTGTCTAGCAGTGGACACGGAGAGCAATCGATCAGTCTCTTTTCTATAACAACTTCTGACATATTGGAAAAAACGAGATTGCATCTCCCGCTCTTCCTTCAGGTCCCACAAGCGGCACTCGGAGGTTTTCCAGGAGCTCTGCTTGGCTCCACAAACACCCAGCCCTGCTCCACAGGGAGAGGAGCTGATCTGCAGATCTGCCCCTTCCCTCTCCTGCTACTCTGAGAGTTACACAAGGGGCTGAAGCCCCCGAGCCTGAAGGATATGGGTTGGGGAAGGATATGGGAACTAATGGTATTAAACTGAAAGAGGGAAGGTTTAGATTACTTATTAAGAACAAATTTTTCCCTGTGACGGTGATGATGTCCCAGCACGGGTTGCCCAGAGAAGCTGTGGCTGCCCCTGGATCCCTGGAAGTGCCCAAGGCCAGGTTGGGTAGGGCTTGGAGCAACCTGGGATAGTGGAAGTGTCCCTGCCCACAGCAGAGGGTGGAACGAGATGATCCACAAAGTTCCAACCAACCCAAACCATTCTATGGTTCTGTAATAGCCACAAGACCAAGCAGTCTTTTCTAGCTTAGGCAACAGAAAAACTCCAAAAAGCAGCATCAAGCCTGTCTCCCTGCACACACACACAGCTGCATCTCCTTCCAGCCCTGCATTTCTGCCAGGGAGTGCCCTGTGAGTGGGTGCCCAATTCCCACCCTCCCAGGAGGGTCTGTGCCAGAGCTGGTTCTCCAGCCGTGTGCCACCCCAGGACCTGTGTGACCACACTGAGCACCACCACAGCATTTGGGACATCAAAACAAGTGCAAGTGGCTTTATCAGGAGCTCTGCTGTTTATACCTGAAGGCCTGATGAGCACCAGCAACAAGGGAGACACAAAGGCGAGCGGCAGGAGCTTGATTACCAGTGGGTATTTTTAGAGCATGTGGGGGGTGCAGGAGAATTCTCCACTCCCAAGGCTGAGGGTTTTCATCCCCCCTTTCAATCCCAAATGGCAGCACTGCTGCTGCTCCCCAGCATTAGACCCCTGCCTGCCAACTCACTTGTGCTCCCAACTGCAAATGGGTAAATCGCTGCAATTACACTCAAGAAGTCACATCCCTGTCCTTCCTTCCTTCCTTTCTTCTGCTCCCCTGCACACATGCCCCAGTCTTGCAAAACAAAGTGATGAGTGGCAACTGAAGTGCTTACATGGTTAATGGAGCCCACGTCCCGCCCTGGTGGGTGCTGCTCCTTTGCCTGGCAGCCGGAGCTGGGTGCGTGCGTGGGAGCCCAGCAAGGGATCATCGGCAGTCAAAGGGGAGGCAGCAGCTTTTCTGACTCCCAGGTGAGGCCGGGCTGACTCACAGGCAAGCAGGAACTGGTGTGTGCCGGCACATGAACGCAGCTGTGGCAGCTTCCAGGTGAATCAGCTTTGCTTCATCAGACACATCAACAGACTCAGCACTGCCATCCCCTCTCCTGCTCAGATTTATTTTAATTGCAAGATGCAAATAGCATTCTCCTCTCATTTTCCTACCCACATCCATCTAGAAATATCTCTCAGATCATCCACTTTTGCGTTCATGACTGTTTTAGCACTCCCCTCTTCTCTCTCCTACCTTGCCCTGGTCCAGGCTCAGGTTTGTACCAAGGACCAGGGAATTTGGAATGGGAAGGGTCTGGGTCACTGCAGCGACTTTTTCAAAGACCAGAGGGCCTAAAAGCTGAGCCCCTTGTGACCAAGACCTCAAAAACTGCTTCTCCAAAGATGCCAGCATCCCATCTTCATCCTGTGCACGACCCACAGGATGAGTGCCAGCATATCTGGAGTTTCAGAGCTTCCCTTGAACATCTCATTCCCACATTAAAGACACTGGACACCCAGGAGTTTCTACCTGTATGGAAAAACACCAGCACAGCACCTCTGAAAACCAGGCTGTGTCTCCAGGGACCTGCGGTGGGTACAGGCACAGAGCAGATAAGGAGAGAATAACTTCACAGCGACTAACCAGACACTTCAAAACCTTCCCAAAGGGGTTCCTGTTTCTCAGCCACTCCAGGGAGGGTGTCTGCCAGCACAGAGCTCCCCTTGAAGCCGTCAGCTCTTCCTGACTCCCTTTGGATACGCAAGAGCCATTTCAGCCTTGTCCTTGGACACCTCTTACACGCAGCAAATTAATACCGGCAATCAATCATTAATCAGAGCTCTCCTCCAGCTACCAGGGAAGGGAGCTGAAGCAGGCCAGGCTCTGCTCCCATTTATGTCAGACAAATGCAAGCCCGTGGAGCGACTCCAGATCTACACGGCGCAACAGACAGCAGAACAGGGCTGGGCACTCAATCACCGGCACCCGGAGCCAAGCAGAGCAGTCAGTGGCCCGGCAGCTGGGCCAGGCTTCAGCGGCTCCAGCAAGGCTATTAGCGAGGAGAAAAGGGAAGAAAAAGTACCCCCGGTGGTTATTCACCCGCCCGGCCTCGCTAAGAGAATGTCATCATTAGATACGGCTTTTCCCATTATAGCTCGTTAATGACTTGCCATTGTCCTCCAACATGTGGGGAGGGAAGCACGGAGGACAGGACGGGCCTGATTGCTGAGGTGTCCTGCACTCGCCACAGTTGTAATTAAAAGCTGCTATTGCCCATTTCTTATAAAGGCACGTTGGCAATCAAACCCGCTCTGCCAAGGATTGCGTCTTCCCTTATATATGCACACATACCTATAGAGATATAGGTGGGTTTTAAATGCAATTATTTGCAAAATAAGAAATGACCTCATTCTGCAGGCATTTCAAAAGAGCTCCCATCATTCCAGACTGTATAAATATTTTTAATATCCTTAGCAAGGCCATCCAGCCTGTCCAACTGCTGCAGGGCAATTTCTTCCGTGCTTCAAGCCACCCATGCCCACCCTGAAATACGGGAGCTGTAATCCACGCGCCCAAGCGAGGCTCCTAACACGCTTATTTTAATTATCTGTGACACCAGCTCTAGATGTGTGCTGTGAAACTCATGATCTCGTGATTTCCAGCAGCTCTCTTTGGGGACCGCGCCACACATCACTGCCACAGCCCCGCTCATAAACGGCTCTGCCTGTGCTGAGGGGACAGTGGTGGCTTTTATGGGCTGCGCCGCCTCCCCACTATTTGTAGCTACTGTAAAAACCACAAGGCAACCGTCTGGAAAAGGGCAGAACAGCACCTCGGGGGAGATTTGGGAGCCAACAGCTCTCCTAGAAGGATGCAGCCTGCTGGGGAATGCAGGAGGAATGATCAGCAAGGCTCTGCTCCCACCACAGAGCAAAACCAGGTAGGTGACGCACCCTGACACTCACCTGGTTGAGCCTTGTACGTGGCCAGCGAGCCTGCAGGGTTTGTCCTGTTTTTCCATGGCATGAAGAGCTCCAGCAGCACCAGCACAGCGTGTAGCCCCCCTGCCTGAGGTCCCTGCAGACTCCTGGAAGCAGCCTGCCATGGCTGCCTTTAATAACTTTGCAATCAGGTTTAAATTGCCACTGCAAAAGGTTTATAAAAGTTTGTGTTGCCTGCTAATTAAATCCATACAAATGCCGGCTTGGCATTAATTTACTGTAAAATTAGTGTGAGGCTACAGTGGGTTATTTTCAAGAAACTTGTCCACGCTGAACTACCACTGAGGAGCAGCTGACCTTGGGAATTATCTCCCCAAAGCCTCCCTGCCACAGATCAGACGCAGCTTTTCTTCCAGGCGCCACATGCAAATATTGTTGCTTTTCAATTATTTGCTGACTGATCCAGTGGCTGGGAGACAGCAGCTAATTAAAATCTAATTGAAATAAAATAATTTCCAATTCCACTGCCTTTCATCGCCTCTTGGAGCAAAAGTTCCTTGTCTCACGGACATTTGTCCCTTAGCTCTGCAAACAGCCCACATGCCATCCTACTCTCTGCTGGGGTGTGTCCAGATGTGGGGCCGGGATATAACTCCATGGGGCAAAGCAGGGACATGGGGGACAAGGGAAACCTTGAGACAAATAGGGAGCAAAGTGAGGAAAAGGAAAAGGATGGCAAGGGGAAGTGTGGAGAAGGCAGGGGAAGGGGAAGAGAGGACACAGCCAGGAAAGGAGGCAGCAAGCTCTGGCCATATGGATGTCCAAGGTCAGGCTGGATGGGACTTGGAGCAACATGGTCTAGTGGAAGATGTCCTTGCTCACAGCAGGGGGGTTGAAACAAGATGAATTTCAAGGTTTTTTCCAAGGCAAACCACTCTGGGATTCCATGATCAATGAGAATCTCTTCTCCCAGAGCAGCACCCAGACAGCACCTGGATCAAGCCTCATCTGAGCACAGGGGATAAATACACCCTCGGTCTGCTCTGGAGGCTCAATCCCACTGGTTGCCCTTGATCTGCTTCCATGGGGAGGGAGGTATCCCAGTGCCAGAGGGGATGGAGCAGAAATGAGCAGGACAGCAACACTGACACAGCCTCACCCTGCAAGGCTGAGCTGAGGGATCCCCTCCAGCCACACAGCACTGGGGGCAAGGAGCAAACTGGCTGCACAACCACCTCTATTTCGCCCTTAAAAGTGAGGGGAAAAATCCTCTGCATAATTCAAGCAGAGGTGGCAGAAATGGCTTCCTGATATAGCTGCGCCTCAGCCAGCGAATATAGAACTGGACACACTGTATAAAACCCAATTACTGCTGTGAAAACCTCTCTCAGACATACACACTTGAGACTGTATTAACTCCAGCAACACACTATATCTTGTCATGCCAATAAAGTTCTTGACACTGAAATTGAGAGGAGGGAGAGCATCTATATGTACATGGGGACTACGGAGAGAGAGCCATGGCAAGCCAAGGATACAGCACCAGCAGCAGTTGATTATAACAAACCAGTTCAATTTGCCTGATACGGTTGCCCTAGTATTTTTTTTCCCTTTTTTCCTCACCGCCTTTACAGCTCAGCAGGAGCAATCATAGTAATAATTAAAAAAATCCAACCAGAGTTATAAATAAAACGAGACAAAGAAAGAAAGGAAGAAGCACACGCGGTGTTTAGAGGCATTGGAGCCACCACACCGAGAGCTTTGGAGAGAATTCCTCCTGCGTGCCCTCCCAGCTGTCATGCTTTGTCCCTTTGTGGCCAAATCGGATGCTGTATCCCCAGCTGGTCACTCAGCACCACGGCCACGACCAGGAACACAAGAGCATCCCATGGTGATGCTGAAAGTGCAGGGGTGGGGAGATGCCATGGCCAATCCCCCGTTTTTGAGGTGATGGGGAGGCTCTGTGCTCAAGTGGAAGGAAAGCTGCCAGCCTTGCCCCTCCCTCCCGTTGTGTCCCTTCATTTGCGGCATCCTCCCCCTCCTCAGCAGCACCTCAGGAGCACAGCTCCCTCAGAGACACCCAGCACCCTGGAAGTTCTGCTCACAGCTGGCTCCCACCTGGAGCGCTCGGGTAACCAAATCTGCTGCTCCTCAGGTTTCATCCCAGTGAAACGTTCTTCATTATTAATCCTCGGAAGAGGTTGCGGAGGATCACGCTGATCAAATGATATCTGCGTTAGCAGGAACACAGCACAACTGCCACTCCACTGCACAGCTCTTTCTCCCTCTCAATATTCACGGGAGCTTAAGGGCTAAACAAACTTCGTTTGAGGAAGGAAAGGGGAGTGGAAATCTTTTGCCTCCCCCACATGGATTGCAGCGGGTTGTGGGAAATGGCAGCAATGTCTGGCAGCTTGAGTTTGGGGAAGGGATCCTGGGTTGGGATTTTTGGGAGGCAGGGGCACCAGCCAGGATGGAGGACCTGCTCCAGCTCCTGGTGGGCACAAATCCACAGCAGCAACCTGCCCTCCTTCCAGCTGCAGAGACAGAGGAAGCTCTTGGAAAACAAATTTCCCTATCCAAGCTCCCCAATAGTCATGGGAAGAGATGCTGCAGGAGAGGAGGGGGAATATGGATATTGCCACTGCTGTGCTTCGGCAAGGGATGCACAGCACTGGGGGGAAAGTTCACATCTGTCTGCAGGTGTAGGGAGACTTAAATTGCTAAATATCTGGGGGGGAAAAAAAAAACAACTCAGTTTTGGTCTCATCCATTCCCACACAGTGTTTTTTCTAACACCAATCCATGTGCCCGAAACTGAAGGAATCTGGAATGAAGGTCCCTTCACATTGCTGAGGTGGCATTTGGGACAGATCTGAATGGGGTTTTCTTTGTCAAAGCAGTCCATGATCAAATGGGGAGCACAGGGCAGGGAGAGAGGAGGATGGCACACAGATGAACACCTTGCAGAGAAACTTCTGTAGCAGGTTTAATTTAACAAAATAAAGAAAAATCACGGAGTAGGACATAAGGATTTGTGCTGGGACAAGAAGAGGTCCTTCTCTGCCCCTTGGAGCATTGGCAAAATGCTTCCCATCCCCTCACGCTCTTGGGGGAAGATGATGGTTCTTCATATTAATGATAAGTGTCAGCGTATCAATTTCAGCCTCTCCGCGAGTTGAGATGAAACATGTGCCAAGGTCAGGGCTGGAAGGCTTAAGTGTATCTATTGTCATCCACATAATAGCACACGGATTCATTTCTATCATTTTTATCTCCCTTCTTTTTTAATAATCCTATAGCGAGGATATAATTCTCTATTAATACATTATAGAAGAAGCTTAATGGAAAAAAGCAGGGTGCTGCCTTTTTTTTCCCCCGACTTACAAGCAGCGCATACAGACAGGAGGGGTCTGAGGGTGCCTGTTCTCTTATTTTTTGAACTGAAAAAATGTCTTCACTACTTGACTTGCCTCTTCTCTTTTCCCATTACCTCAGACAAAACAAGAATACAGAGCTGAGCCTCCCGGGGTGGCTCATTAGAGGTTTCCCCCAAACTGGAGGTTTTCTGAGCCATTATTTCACAGTGCAGGGTTTAACAAGGACATCTCTCTCACGAGCTTTTCTCCAAAATAAGCATTCCAAAAGGAGGTGATAACACGATCCACCACCAGAAGTGGGGTTTCAAACAGCCAGAGCTACCCCTCAGCCTCCAAAGAAATCGTGTCTCAAACAACAAGATCCTAACAAGTTCTCCAGATGTCCTCTGAGCCTCCCAGAAAATAGAAGACAGACATATCTTGAATTTTTAATGTGAAAACACTCCGATAAGTAAGAAAGCAAACAAAGAGGAACAAAACCAAACAAAAATGAAGCTTTTTAGCCCTTCTATATATGTAAATCTCATCTCACTGATTCCAACATCTGTTTTTTCCTATTTTTTTTTAAATCTCAGCACAGCTACGTAAGAGAAACTACAGCAAACAACTCCCGAGCTGGAGTTACAAGGTCTGCCTTGGGAGAGGATGAGCTTGTCCCTCATCCACGCCATACCCACCATCACACACAGCTACCAGCACACAAATAACTCCCTGTGAGCCCAATTTTTGGGAAGATGAGCCTGGGTTTTGCCTGGACAAGCTGAGTGCTATCTGTGGCCAACATGACATGCTATGGCCCACGCTGCCTTCCTGGTGTCAACTCAGCCATTTCACTGTGGTCAAAAAGGAGCTTCCAACCATCACCTTACCAGGGAAGATCGATCTCGTGGCATCTGGACATGCAAGGGCAGCAACACAGACGAGACAACAACTGCAGGACAACTGGAAAGCACTTTCCAATGCTGTTTGTTCCTCCCAGCACGGCTGAGGAGCAGCCCACACGCATGGCGAGGTGTCAGCTGGACCTGTCATCTCCAGCTGGGAGCCCGGCTTCCCGTCAGTCACTCACTGCCATCGAGCTGCCTGTCGCCTGCCAGTCTCATCACATCCAGCCCTAAAATGCCACATTGTTCTAACTGAGTCCTGGCAGCCAGAAATGCCTCGGGGAGGAGGTGGGAAGGGGAAAATGGAGCAATGAACGGCCAAGACAATGACTGCGACAGCCTTTGCACAATGCCGAGCCTAAGGTGGAGGAGTGTTGTCCCACATCCATCACCACACCACAAAGCATTTCTTACACACTTGTAGGAGGCAGCAGGGACATCCACCTCCTCTCCACAAAAACCCCCTTCCACAAGGGTTTCTCCTGTGACTCATCCTACTCCAGAGGAAAAGCCTTGTGGCTATATATTCCCACCAACACAGCCCTTACTCCTCATTTAAAATATGATGATCAGGGTAAACGGCTTCCAATTCCCTGGCACTGAAAGCCCAGAGCAAAGAGATAAACGTTAACACTTCCAGAAAGCTGTACGGGTAGAGAAATTACGGCTGGCTCCTCTGTGGCTCCAAAGACCTGGCTGAACTCCTTCTGGGGCCCCCTGCTATTCCCAGCAGAGATCAACACGAGAGCTGGATGAGGCCCAGAGGTCCACACTCTCAGCTCATTTATTAAGAAGCCAAGGATATCCAGAAAGCCAATATTTTTAGCATCGTTTAACAAAAAAAATAATAAAAGCAAAGGCACCCTTCTATTCATAGCATGGCTCTGGAGGATCCAAGTTGTAATGCTGAGTGAAGGCATCCTTGGACGACAGCCCCTGGATCCCTGCTGTGCACAGCAGGGATGAGGCTCAGGAAAGCTGCTGCTGAGAAACAAGATTCAACCTCTGCCCAAACCACAGGCTGAATCCAAATGCCAAAACATCCCGGGGTTCACAAGCAGGGGTACGGCGAACACGGGCTCATCTAAAATGCTTTTAATCTTTGCTCCCGAAAGAGCAGCCTCCTCCCGTGGGATTTCTGTGGGAAAAGAAAGAGCTGCAGGTGTTCAAGGAGGGGAAAAATGAGAGAGGGATGGAAAAAATTTATTTTCCCATCTTTGGAAACAAAGTTTTGGGCAAAAGCCCAAAGTCCTGGAGCTGCTGCTTGGCCGTGGCTGGGTGGGTGACACGCACTCGCCGGCTCCCTCGGAAGGGACATTGATCTCATCGTCGCGTTAAACACCGAACCAGTGCTCACCGTGTTGAATTAGTGCCGGTAGATTTCTCTGCCTAGAACATGTTAGAAATCACAGTTGGGTTACAAGAATCAATTAGGGCCAGATGGGGGTGTGAAGAAGTCAAACAATTTGCCTTATTGCAGGATTCGGCACTCCGGCAAAGGGTTCTTTACATTTTCATTTAGATTTAAAAATCACTCGAGTGCACCCTCTGTATAATTCAATCGAGGAACAGAAACTACCAAGCGGGTAAGAGATATAATGTTCTTCTCCAGAAGATAAAAGTGGCAAAAAAAAGAAGAGAGGATTAGGGCACGGATCCTCAGCAGGGGGAATTCTGTGTAGAGATTCTGAAGTTGAGGCAGCATCACCATGATCCAGAGGAGTTAAGAGCACATCCTCTCCCATCATCCCTGACTCCGTCTGGCCATTGGTGGGAATTCCAGCTGGGCATTTTGTTTAATGAATCACAGAATTGTGGAACGGTTTGGGTTGGAAGGACCTTAACAATAATATAGTTCCAAGCCCCTGCCATGGGCAGGGACACCTTCCACTAGACCGGGGTGCTCAGAGCTCCATCCACCCTGGTGCCATCCACTTCCAGGGATGGGGCAGCCACAGCTTCTCTGGGCACTCTGTGCCAGAGCCTCACCCACCTCACAGGGAAGAACTTTTTCCCAATATCCAATCTAAACCTACTTTCAGTGTGAAGCCATTCCCTCTTGTTCTCTCACTCCAGACTCTTGCAAAAAGTCTCTCTGCATCTTTCCTGTCAGCTCCCTTCAGGTACTGGAAGGCCACAATTAGGTTACCCTGAAGCCTTTCCTTTTCCAGGATGAACAATCCCAATACCCCCAGCCTTTTGACCTCGATGATTTTAGAGGGTTTTTTTTCCAACCTAAATGATTCTCTAGTTTTGCAGGACAATGTTTATGGAGACTGATGTTGAGTCACCACCCCATCCCCAGCAGGACGGGAAGCCAGACCCACACAGATGGACATCCCAGCAGAGCCAGGAGGGGTAATGAAACCTGGCCAAGGTTAGTCAGGGGAAAAAACTCCTCGCTAATATGCAGCATACCTCCACCACCGCAATAAAGACAAGATTGAATTGCAGAACGTGGCTGCAGGTCTTGTTTCTATACGTTTCAATGTTGTGCTCCAACAGGTCGGAATATTGTTAACAATTCCGTCTGCAGAGGAGACATTGCTGAGCTGGGTAAAACATGTGGCAAATTTCTTTCAGGGCTCATCTTGGATCAGGTGAAGGCGTTTGATTATAGAGGCTTGGGGGTTATTTGCATTATGGGATTCCCAACACTCCTCCCGAAATGGTTCAGAGCATTATGCAAATCAGCCAGAGGGGAAGCTTTTGACGAATGTCTCAGCTGATGGAACAACTTTAATATCAAACCTGGCTACTTTTCCAATTACCTCTTAGGTCTTTTGCCACCAACTGTTTCATAAGGGAAATCCAGCCTTGATGGGGGATCCCTGAGTTGTTACGTTTGAAGGAGGAATAGGGCAAAGGTCCTCTTCAATTTTCCGTCTGTGTGCATGGGCTAATGTGATGTGCTTCCCTCAGACAAGAGGAAAGGTTAAACGGAGCCCCGTCGGAGAGGAAAGCCACAAGGCTTAAAGCCGAGATCTGCAAAGGAATCTGAGAGCCAAAGCCCGCTGAAAGTCAAAGGACGATGAACATCTAAGCCCACAAGGCCATTCTGAATCATCTCAATGGAAATAAGTCCAGGTGCTTTCATGCCTGGGTTTGTCTGCTCCAAAGAAGTACCAAAGGCAGAGGGAGATGTGATGGGGCCTGTCGTGCTTCTCCCTCCACACGATGCAAGGCTGGCAGGGATCAGCAGGAGGAACTGCAGCATTGAAGGAAGGAAGAGGATGAAAAAGGGAGGCAGAGAAAGGACACTCTGTGCCTCAGACAGCTGCCCTTTACCAGAGCCCGGCTTGGATTTGCATCCGCCTGGCATCACTCGAGATGTTCAACTCCGTTAAATTTTTATTTCTGCCTTTCCTCGCCTTTCCCACCCACCAGACAAGACTGGAACTATGAAGCATCACAACTTTTCCACAAGAAGTCCCTTTCTTGGTCATGGACAACTCTTTCTGGGCAGCAGTGAATCCTTTAGCACAAAATCCCAGAACAAATCACAGCCTTTAAAGGAAGAGGAACATCATCTAGGGACTCCTCTCTGGCTGGTTTTTAGGTACAACTTCATTTCTGTTCTGTGTTGACAGTTGCCAAGCTGCTCCTGAACTCCCTGCATTGGAACATCCATACCTCCCCCTTCGGATACACCTTGATTAATTTTGCTTCATTTATAATTTAGACCTGGTATCTTCATGTAAAATATTGAAGACCTGACTCATTCTTTATTATTAAGCCCTGCCATGCACCCTTAGGAGGCTCTGAGGTCTCCGCAGCCTTCAATCTGCTAGAAGAGAACAAACTCATCTCAATCCCTCAGTAAATATGAGGGATTGCTGGAGGGATGCTGTCAGCATCCTGCTGCCTCTTACCTCGCCTGCCGCACCGCCTTGCCATGGAAAACACTGCGAAAGGCTAATTCACTCTCCAGCATCTGCACGGCTCATTTCCTGCTCTCCCCTCTCCCCCTCCGTTCCTCCGCAGCTGGCATTGAAGTTGGTTGGCTCCCAGTAATCCCCGTTTGTGGATATACATGGAGCGAGCTGGGAGCTGCGACTACGGCCAATTAGACACCGAGGGCGGCTCTGCTGGCAAGGCCACGAGGAAATCCCGCTCGCCCAAAGGCAACCTGGGGGATGCCATGGACACAAAGCACCTCAGATGCTTCCAGAGTGGTAGTGGGGCATCATACAGATTTTTTCCACCACCAGAATCCCAGTTGGGTTGCATTTTTTCTAACCTTCGTTTCTTTTCCATCACTGACTGGTTTTGGAGGCAAACATAGCAACACCCTTTTTAAGCCTAGCTTTGGAAAGCTGAACATGGAAAAAATGTGGCTTCTCACCAACCCCACTCCCAGCTTGCATTCTGGATGCAGAATGATGACAGTGGTCACTCCTATCTCCGAGGAAGGCATTCCTGAGTTTCCTGACTATTGCTGCTCACCAGCTTAAAAGCTGGGCAATCAAACCGTGTCTGGTGGTGGCTTAGGAGGAATTTACATCTGAATTTCACAGCTTGGTTCCAACTTTGTAATAGGCTGAATGAGAAAAGAAAATGTAGTGAATGCTTCCCTCCTTTGAGCGCGGATCTACACCTTGAGATGAAACTCCATGGCTAAAATTCATCCTTACTTCAAAGGCACCTGCGTAACTCAAAGGCAGTAAACCCAGGAAGGGGAAAGAATAAAAATATTTCAATGGCAAAAGACAAGGCCTCGCATTTCTACGGCTCTCAGAGTACTTTGAAACGTAACAGAGCACACAGCCAACTGCAGGTCACAAGAGAAGTCAAGTTCACATCTTGAAATCAAGCCTGGCTGATGGAAAGGGAATTTTGGAGTGATAAAAGACTACTGGTGGTGCAAACCCCAGGTGAGCACCTTGCATTGAGCACTCAGGGTAGCGCCAAGCTCAGCTAAATACAGCACTCTGGAAGTCTCATACCTTCTGCAGGTTCTCCTTCAAAGCCATTCAAAGAATGATGGCCAACCCCAATCAGAGAACTGTGGAGGTTGGAAAAGACCTCTAAGCTCATCAAATCTCATCGTTAACCACCATGGTTTGGGCTGGAAGGACATTTAAAGCACCCTTTAGGGACAGGATAAGAGGACGTCGCCTCAAGCTGCACCAGGGAAGGTTCAGGTTGGACATCTGGAGGAATTTCTTCACTGAAAGGGTTTTTAAACATTGGAAGGGGCTTCCCAGGGAGGTGGGGTAGTCACCATCTCTGGAAGTGTCCAAGGAACACCTGGACTTGGCACTCAGAGCTCTGAGCTGGGTCAAAAACTGGGGATCAGTCACAGGTTGGACTTGATGATCTTGGAGGTCTTTTCCAACCTAAATTCTGTGTTGCTTTAAATAAACACCCTTTCAGCAGCTTTTTAGAGTGCAATGAACTCCTCTCTTGACAGACCCAATGACCACCAACACGTTCAACAGCCCCCACTGCAATTTCAGCCAACAAACAGGAGGTCTTTGCCTCCCCGTGCCCATGCGCAGCTCGTCTGACGAGTTCACACCAAATCCGACAAGGAGCAAATTACACATCTGTAAATATCAAAGGCAGGTTGTTTTGTGAGAAGTTCAGCATCCTGAGTTTGGGTTTTCTTTTTTCTCCTATCCCCCCCCCCCTCCGCCTTTTTAAGCTTTGTCAATACCAACTGTGTTTTTCTTCCTAGAAACTGTATAATGATGAGAGAAACTGTTTATTTTTCTCTTTAAGGGGATGAAGTATTTTTCACCAATATTTTACATGTCTGTAAAAACGATTTATGGGATTCAGTGGATGGGTTACACAATGCCCTTTGCCTGCTCAAGGGAAGGGGGGGAAAAGGTCACTCCAGGGTGAGATTTCAAGAGCTTCTTTGCTTCTCAAAGGCTTTTATGTGAACACCATTCCCCTGCTTTTTTGGCAGCAGAAGAGAGAGTGGGTCTGTAAACACTAATCAACATGGGCTCATCTCAAGAAAAGAGATGGTGCAAGACAAATATAATTGCATTTGTTAAGGGACTAAAGCAGGCAGACAGAAGAAAGACAGTGGATGTGCTTTGCTTCAGTGTCAGCTAATCCTCTGGAATGGAGCATGTGCAGCCCCCGCAAGGGGAGAGGGGCTGGAACAAATCCCTGTCATGCCTCTATAGCATGTGGTTACAACCAAAAACCACTGGGCATAACAGGACACACCCACACTCCCAAAGAAAGTCAGAGAAGATCTCACAAGTGCAGTGTTTCCTGCACCCTGGGATAGAAAGGCAGCCAAGCTCTAGAGAGCATCCAAAGGAAGCAACAAGCATCATGATGAGGGAAACAGGAAATTTTCACTGGGTAATGATTAGGAAGGGCAGAAGATACTCCAGTGAGGATCCACAGCCGATCCCCGGAACCAAGGAGTGTTCGGTACCGGTATTTGCCTCTCTTCCTCCACCACCTTTGCTTCTCCTCCCGCCCACTCCAAACGAAACCAGCACATCTTATCGGCCACGTAAGCCAGAGACAGCTGGAAGGAATAGATTTCCTTCCTTCTTTCTCTCTCCTTTTTCTTGGATTTATGACAGAGAGCTGCAAACCAAGAGCCTCTATTCCTGGAAGAGCAGTGCTGGCTGGGAAGCCCTGAGGCTGGCAGATGCACGAGGCAATTAACCCCTGTGCAAGCAGGAAGGGATGGAGAGGGACTGCCTGCAGAACACACGGCAAAGGACAGCAGAGCTGATGTCCCTGCATCCCCTGCTCGCTGCCGTGGGGCACAGCTGGACAGGGGAGCGGGGACATCACCTCCCCAGGAGACAACGCTGTAGGAGCTGCCACATGAGCTGGGACTTGGATCACCCAAAGTATTTAGGCAGGCAAATATCTCGCAGGTCCTGAGCCCCTCGGAGCCTTCTCATGCCTGAATCCACGCTCCTGTACCACGATGGAACCGAAGCCCCACAGCACCTAGCAGGATCAGCCGCTAATTAAATCGTTCCCACGACAGCTTGCAAGTTAGTTATGGCTCATTATCCTCACTTAACCGACTGGAGAAACTGAGGAAGGAGAGAGATTAAAGGATTTGCTAAATCTCCGGCAGCAGTCAGTGGCAGAGGCAAACCCGGAGCTCACAAACATTATAAATCCCCCACCTCAGGGCTCCCAACCCCCCACATCCCTCCACTCGCTGTTTTTACTACAAACTTTTGCTTATTATGTGCTGAGTGTATGCAAGAAGCAAAGCCTGGAGAGCACCTTGCTCGAGAGCTCACGTCTGGAGGGCAGGCATGAAAGGGAGAGGACGCTGAAAGCCAAAAGAGCCTCAAACCTCTCCAAACACTCGGTCCGCAGGGGAGCTCACCCAGCCCACCCCACAGCGCTGGACTGTGATCCTGAAAACAAACCCGGTGCCCTTTTAGTGCCCTCCCGGCTGCTGGCAGCATCTTGGAGGAGCGAATACCAGCCCCAATTTTCTCCAAGTGAGCCAATAAATCAGTTGTGGGAAGAGCTGGAGCAGCCGAGGGCCCCCAGGAGAGGCTGCAAAGCCTGGCGGCGATGGAGAGGATGCTGAGAGAGGAGGAGGGCTTGGGAGAGAGAGGCAGCGATGAATTTAAAGGGAATAAAGGAGATGGGAGAGCGGAGGAAGGGAAAGGAGCTTTAGAATAAAGGAAGAGATTGACAGAGCAAAACAAAGATGGAGGAGAGGCACAGAAAGGAGAAAGAAGGAGACGAAAATAAAGGAGAAAAGCAGAGGAGGAGGTAGCGGGGGAGGAGGGGAGGTGGCGAGACGGAGAATTAAAACAGTGACAGCAATTTAGCAGCCGAGTTTTATCTTCAAGTTTAACGGGAGAAACCACTCCACTGCAAGGAAGGTGGGTTCTGTCTCTGGCTGTCGCTGCAGCATGACCACCGAGGAAGGAAAGAGCGGAATTGGGTCCTTCCCCTCCTACCAGCAGGGCTGCTGTTCATTAAAGATGGGATCCTGCCTGCTCCCCCTCCCTGCTCCTCTGCTGCACTGGATTATGTCCTCATTACCCCCTCAACGACAGTTTGCCAATCATAATTTGGTTGTTATTATTCTTGATGACGAACTCTGGCAGCTCCGGCTCCCTCGACAGAAAATTCCTGCCTGCCGTATCCCTGCCCTGCCACAGGGAAGGGTTTTTTTCCCTGGGATAAAAAAAAAAACCAAAAAAACATTTCAAGTGCAGGGTTTTGTTTTTTTTAACTCAGCTTATCTGTTTCCTTGTGTTCTGTTTGTTCTTTCACTGCAGATGGGCTTGGTTTAGAAACAAACAGCATTGGCTGTGACACCAATAACTTGCACCTCCCCAGGAAAAAGAGAAACCCGGCAGAGCAGGTGAGAAGTTGGGATGTGGGGCTGCACGGCCCCGGTCTGGAAAGCAGATCTGCACCTCCAGCCACCCCACACTCTGCACATCACGCCCTGAAGCCTGCAAGTTGTGCAGCTGGAAAACCAAAGCAGAAAGAATGGGTTAGACCTTGGGTCCGAGACTCCCTTTGCCCCTGTGGTTTTATCCAGGAAGAGAAACTGTTCCTCAGCTTGTCCTGGAGAGCTCATCTACTGAAAAATGGGAGTCCTGAAAAACCCAGTTTAGGAACCCCAGGAAGCAAAAGTCCACGGAAATGTCATGAAAGGGACGGAAAGAAATATTCGTTCCCAGGTCTGCTGGGGCTCTCAGTGGGATGCTGACCCGCACAGATTTGGAGTGGCAGTGGGATGCTGATCTACAGGGCTTTGGGGTGGCTGTGGGATGCTGACCTACACAGAGACCCAGCAGAGAGATTTGGAGGAGATCAGCCTTGGAGGCAGCAGCACACAGCTGTGAGCTCTGCCCAGACTGAAAGCCAAGGGGTATTTATGGGACACAAGCACTGCCAGGATCACAGACAGCCCAACAGTCAGAGAGCTCCCCTGGACAGGACATGGATCCACAGGAAGACATGAAATCACCAGGAAAACAACAGGAAAGCAACAGGAAAGCAACCCAGACAGGATCGGTATGTCCCAAAAAAGTTTTCCTTCCTACAATCTTTAAGCCCATGGCTCTCTCTCCCTAGGGCAGCCTGTCAGCACAGGCACAGGGCAGCGATTTGAGGGCAGACACTGCATCTTTCACTTGTCCTCCCCAGTATCTCAACAAGGCTGACGAGCAAAACCACAACACAAAAAGATCCCTCTGGAGATGGGAAATCGGGAGCATCCAGTTTGTCTCCGTAACAGTATCAGGCAGGGCTGGAAGCGCTGCTCCTCAGAGCTTCACCTTGCAAATAAATAGCTCTGAATTGCAGCCAGAAGCAACGGGATCTTTCAAAGACATTATCTGGGAGCAGTCAGTGGAATGCACCTAAAGTCTCATTAATCATCCCGCCGCTTACAGTACTTCTTAATGGCTTTTATGGTTTATCCTTTGAACGCCAACAAAGAGTGTGATTTCTCCTGGCTTATTCTATTAAACAGAAATCAATATCTAACACAAATGTGCCGACGGTGGGAGATTTGGAACGGCCGAGGAGGCACCTGTTGGGCCTTTTCTCCTCTCCTCTGGTGTGGGCAGCGGGATCTCTGAGGGGCAGGGGTCTGCTGAGCGTGGCTCCTCGCTTTGCAAAGCCAGGCCTAAGCGGGAGAGCAGCCAGGAGCTCACACAGAGGCTCTGAAACACATTCAGTGACAGCTTCTTTCTCCTGGTGCTCAAAACTTTGGAGGCAAGTGCTGCGAGCGTGCAGGAGAGAGAAAATAGAAAAGAAAGAGAGGCAGAAGTGGGATAGGGTGGTTTTCATCTCTCCTTTCTACAAGGGCTCTTGTGAATTTGAGCGAGGTATGTGAGGCAGCTGAATCAACACTAAGCACAGGTATAAATAAGGTTCTGGGAGCACAGGCTCGGGACCTGAAGCTCGTTATTAATTTTTGCATCGTGAGAGGCAGGCGAGGAGAAGAGAATTCGAGTCTTTCGCTCCCTCTTGCACCCCCAGAAATGGGACTTGAGGGTGGAAAAAGAGAGGAGAAAAAGGGAATTTGCTGGGCTGAATTAGTGGGAAATGAGTGCAGCTTCAGGACAGGGATGATCCTTCACCATCAAGGCTTTTCAGCCTAGTTCATGCCTAACTGGGGCCTAACTGGGGCCCCAACCCACCACAGCAGGAGCCAGGAGTGAGAGCAGCCACCAAAGTGAATCCCCTCTGGGGTTCAACCTCCATTACAGGGCCGGCTACTACACTCTCAGAAACAGGACCCGAAACAACTACAAAGAACAGCATTAACCACCTCAGAAAGCAATTCCAAGATCCTAACAGAAAATGAAATTTGTATTTGTTAAAAACCACTTAGAAGCTTTGGAGCCTTCTCTTTATGCTCCTCTCAGAAACACGCTGTTAAGTAATTAGCAATTTACCAGGTTTAAACAGTAACAAAAATCCGTCCTGAAAACACCAGAGGCAAATCACATCACTCCAGAAATGAGCTCCTTCCTCCAGAGCCCTCAGTGGTTCCAACCACCTCATTCCAGAGAAGGAACAGGGCAGAGCCCATCCCGCTGCTGCTTTAATGCACACCCAGTGTCCCAGAGCACGTGGGAATTACAGAGCATGGGTGGCTTTAAGTTTGTTTAATGCCACGGACATCTGGAGCTCTCCACCCTTCACATCCCAGTCCAACCCACCCGTGCACTGGTGTGATCAGGAGCAAGGGGACTCTGAGTCCAGAAGCATCTCAGAGGCACCAAGTGCACCTTCCTTCCTGAGGGTCTACCAACACCCAGCTCCAAACACGTCCCTACTGCACAGATGCCAGCAAAAGGATCCAGAGGAGATGAGAGATGGAGGGGGTGAAACTGGGGAAGGAGCCAGCCCAGGCAGCCCACACATCAGTGCTGATGGCACCTCCTGCAGCACCCTACGGGATTATTTAGCACGGCTGATTGCACTCGCTTCCCTCTTCAGAAAGTTTCTCTTCATGGAGAAAAAAAACCCAAGGAGCCGAATAGTTGGGGATGCTCGAGGCACTTAGCTACACTTAGCAACCCCGAGCCTGCCAGAAACATCCTTGTGCAAGTGATGATTCCAGAATTAACTCCCAGCTCTTGGCGTGCTTGGAAAAAAAAATGAGAGAAGCAGGCAAAGCTCCTTCAATGGCAGCTCTTGATTCGGGTTCAGCACCAGTTCACACTCAGCTCTTACACCACCAAACACTGCCTGGATGGGGAACAGCATCCGACCTGCTGGGCAGCACCTTCACCTGCCAAAAACAGCTGGAATTTTGGTGGTTTGGGTGAGCATCCCAGCCCGGGCTCCAGGTGCAGCTGCTGGCTGGGCTTGTGGTACCTAATTCAAGAGGCATCACACAGCAGTGCAAAGATGCAGGTAAAGAATCAGCAGGATAAATGTGTGTGGGAACATCTCTGGCTGCACTGCTGGATCCCTGGATTGGGTTGGGAAGGAGTTGCCCCACGCCAGCTTCCTGGAAGGAGAGAGGAATCACCTGCTCCTCTGCCTCCTAAAGAATTAAGGAAGGCAATGAAGGAAAATGCCATTTCTCTGGCAATGCAACAAAAGGTCACTATATTTTTAGCTCTTTCACAGGGAAGGGCATCACCAGTTTACATAATTAAAGCTGTTGGTATTGTTCTTACACCTATCTGTATCTTTTAAATTATTTATTTCCTTGGCTCACGCTCTTCCAGCCCCAACATGACCGCAGCATCAGAATCCTTCCAGAGCCACTCCTGCTCCCGCCACCCCAACTCGGAGGCAGAGCCCGCAGCCAAAGCAAACAGCTCCAACATCTCTCCTCTGAACTCAGCTCGGTGTTAATAATTTAAAGCTTTACGGGTCCTTTTGGTTGCGTGGTAAATTATTCACCGGTTTCCCCCTGCTAACAGCACCCCCGCCCACGGCGCGCGCGGAGCAGGTGCACCCACACAAAGAGAGATGCTCTTTACAACTTCGGAGATGCTCTATCATGTCAAAGAGAAGGGATGAAAGGCAGAGGGAGGACGCCAGCCTCAAAATCACATCCTCCGCTATTGCTCTCGAATAGATAAACGCTCCGGGAGAGTTTCGCGGGGCATGTGATGATAGGAGACGTTTTTGTGATACACAGGTGTGAAAAAGGGAGACAGGAGGGAGAATAAAACCTGATAACACTTCACTCAGGCAGCGGCAGCAAAGGCAGGTGCTTTTTATTCCCCAGCTGCATGAACCAAGAGGAGCAGAAGGGAAGCACGGAGCAGCCGAGCCAGCTCAGATCCCAGGCAGGATCTCACCCTGGATGTGAGAACCTCCCGCAGCGAGGCAGCTCTGTTCTTCCTGCACACAGGTATTACACTCCCAGCAGCTCAGCTCGTGGGTTTCCAGACTCGGGTGCTCAATGCCTGCCTGCTCCTGACAGCCTCCCAAGGGTTCCCTGGAAGCAGCCGCGTTCATTTGCATCACCAAACAAGAATTTAACTTTTTTACAGAGAGACGGAAAGCAGAAGATGGCCAGAGACAAGTTTGCTGTAGGAAACATGGAAAAAAAGACCACATGCTACAGAAGGTGCTGCCTGATAAGTTGAGGACAAGCCCTGTCCCTTGAGCCCAGCCTGAACTACACCAAAGCAGTGCAGTACACAGGGAAACCCCAAAGGAAGTGAAAATTAGAGGGAACATGATTGTTTTTAACTCCACGATCAGGAGTAACAACTTTTATGGCTTATCTGGGAGCCACCTATGCATGCATACACCTACACACAGGTGGATTTGTAGGAACCACTTCTCGAGACACCTGCACCTTTTTTTCCATACCACAGCGTGTCCTTAATTTCTCCATATCCAACACTTTCTCAAAAATCAGCATCTTCTCCCCTGATTTTGAACTCCTCAAGGTCCATTTCATCTCATGCAACCTGTCTAAAGGAGGATTCCTCCAGTGATGCGCTAACAGGGAGCCTGGGGGCTTGTTTTGTTGGTCACATCCCACCGGGAGGTCCTTGGAATGGTCTGGGAAGGGCAGCAACAATGACAGCTCAACACCAGGGTCCCACGGGGCCTTTCAGACATCCCTGGGGGACAGTGCACTGCTCCACTCCCCACTCCTGCAGCTCCCAGGAAAATATTCTCCAGCTCTGCTGTGAGAAGGACGCTGCTCATGGGCGAGGTGACACAAGTGGGATTTATCAGCCGACACACTGGGAAGAAAAGCCAGCCCAAACTCAGCTGAGCACAGAGGTTTTGCCTCAGCCTTGGCTTGTGAGGGACACGACCTTTCTGAAAACTCTGGTTATTTATTTTGATAATCCTTTTGTTGGGATAAACGCTTTGCTCTTGCCACAGCCCCAAGGTCGTGGGAGTTAATGAGGAGAGGAGAAAGGCCAAGTGAATGGGATCTGTCCTTTGCAACTGAAGGCATTAGTGAATGAGAGGTGAAATGAGGGGTCTGGACTCCTTCTCCTCTGCTTTTCACTCAAAAAAAGCCAACAACAGCAACATAGCTGCAAAATAAGTCTCTCTTTCTATCCCTTCCTTATTCTTTTATTCCCATTACTCCCCTCATTGCTCTTCCCTAGGTACCACCACCACCTCCATACTCCAACCTATTCCTCACAACCCACACCCTGATGGGTGAAGAGGTTCATATCCACACCCTGGGTCCTCACACAAACACTCCCAAGGCAGCACCATCCTGTCCCCTCCAAGGACCCCACACCCTTTTATAGACCTAACACTGAGGTGGCCTTAGAGCAGAGCAAAGGGGTGGAGGGGAATCTGCCAACCCCTCCCTGCTTGGATACAGCCATTTTGGTGCAGAGATCTGCAAGAAGAATATTAAGCTTGGTCTGAATGCAGCAGCCTCGCTCAAGATTTATGAAGGATGAAGGAAGGAAGATTCTGAGGCAAAGCATCATCTCAAAAATAACTGCCGAGTCCTAGCGGGTATAAAAGATCTGTCCATAAACCAGTTTGTCATCACCAGTCAATAAAAATTCAAGCAATGGGAGGAGGAGGCGATAGCTGGGGTGTCTCTCCTGCCGCGCTGCCCCCGCGTGACCCCGGCTGGATCGCCTGCACACACAGGTGTGAAGGGCAGGTCCAGCCTCAGCCGGGCTCCGAATGCACATCCCCTGCCCCACAGTCTGACTGTTACACCCATTCCAATGCACAGAGCAGGGGGCTGATGGCCAGGCGGTGAAGCAGGATCAGGACAAGAGAAAACGGCCTCACGTTCCAGCAGGAGAGGTGTAGGTTGCGTATTAGGAATGAGTTCTTCTTGGAATGATTTTTCAAGCACTGACACAGGGAAGTGCTGGGATTTAAAAGATGTACAGATGTGGCCCTTGGGGACATGGGGAGTGGTGAGTTGGGCAGTGCTGGGGAAGGCTTGAACTTGATGATTTTAGTGGGCTTTTCCAACAGAAATGATTCTGTTATTTAAGGGAGAAGGATGGACTCACACCCAGAAAACTCATCTGGGGCATGGTGTCAGCACCAAACCCAAGTGCTGGTACCTACCAGATGTCCAGGAGGACCCTGCTTCTCTCTGCCACCTACTGCGAACACTTCAGCCACCTTCTGAGACAAGGAGAGGAGGATCTGGTGCCACCTCGGGTGACCCAAAGTCTCCTGGCCACAAGCTGTATCCAGGCAGAGCTGCCCAAGGCATGGGAAGAGGCTCTTTGATGAGCTGCACCAAGCAGAAGGTGGTTGCCAAGCAGAGCAACCCATTGCTGTGATAAAATCTGCCTTTAAAGGAGCTTGGTGGCTTTTCTCTCTTTTCTGTGGGTTTTTAAATGCTGCTTGATACAAAGAAAAACACCCCGGTTGGTAAAAGATGAAGGAAACTCCACTCAGCACCTTTCCCATCACAGGCAGCCCAGACACTTCTTCTGCCTGGGAAGTTTCACATCTGATTTCCCTGTTCAAAGATGGGACATCCCCGGGAGGCGATGCCGGATCAGCCGCCAAGGGCTGACAGCAGCAGAAAGGGAAGCGCCAAAGCTGGAAAGGATCTGTCAGAGTTCTCCAGGCTCTCATCCAGCTGGGCCAGGCCTGTTGCTTTGCTGCAATTCTCCAGTGCTCTATCAAGTTTTAAATAGCTCAGATGATGGAGAGGACTGTGGAGGCTTCAAGTTCTTTCCAACGGGAGGATTTCTTCCTCTGCAAAATAATTTATTCCCTAAGGGAACATCTCATCCTGGCTTTTGCCCACTGCAGCCTCTCCTCAGCTTCCAACTTGATGGATCATGTTCCTCTACCCCAGCCTTCTGTAACAACTCTTGGCAAACTCCTTTGCCCATCAAGGCATGGGGACAACCCCAGTGCCACCAAGCCAGTGAGAGCCAGCACACCCAGAGAAGCAGGAGCAGCACCAACGTGGGGAGACAACCCCCTTTCCTACCAATCCCCAGCCATAAATTCGATCATTTGGGTGCTTCTCTGCTGTAACAAAAAGGAACATGCAGGGATATTACTGAGGTTGATTTAGAGCCACCCAGAACCGTGTGTGACCAAGCACACCGGCCGTGTGCGTCCTTGCTTGTTCTCCACCTCACCAGGTTTTTCATTCCCTGACACTTCTGGCTGGAAAAAAAAAAAATTTAAAAAAGCCTCACCATCCCTTCTCATTACTAATCATTCCCATCAGCCTCCCAGGAAGCACTCTGGGGCCACTTGACCATTAACAGGGCACTAAATGCAAGGCGGAGGAGGATGTATTAATACCTAATAAGAGTGATAGATGATGTGAGCCACTCGGGCACTCCGGCTCAGGTACTCGTGGCAGGTACTGGAGCTAATTTAAAATAATAATAATAATAATAACAACAATAATGACAGCAGCAGCAGCAGCTGCCTTCATTTTCCAAGTCAATTGATTCCTCAGCAGGAATGCCATCTTGACAGATTTATTTTGATCGAATTGTCTAATTGAATACAGTTCTTGTTTCCCTTCACTTTGTGACCTTTCACGCCTGTGAAATAAATGCAATTTGGAGAATTATTCCTCAGCATCAAACTCAGCTCCTCCACGGCTGGGGTGCCTGCTTTGTGTCCCCAATTTGCCAACAAAACACTATCAGAGGATGCCAATGCAAAGGAGGTGCCCAGACTTGGGCGCTCTGCCAGTATTTCATTTCCACTTCCACTTTCAAAAATGTTTAATTAAAAATAAACAACTACAGGATGCTTGCAAGAAGCACAACCAAACATCCTCGCTGTTTGGGCACATTTTATTTTCTGTCTGTTCAGGTCCCCAGCATTTGCTGTACCACAGCTCCTTCCAGTTTAATGGAAGGTTTGCTCCCAGTCCTACGATGCTGCTGGAATAAGATGTACCAAGCTCTTCCCTTCATCCAGCAGAGACACGGGCTCCAACCCCCACCAGCCATTCATCCAACTTCACCTCCTCCCCAGGCCCTCCCAGCTCCCGCCTGGGATGCTCTGATGTGCCAGACACGAGACGATGCTTCCCATAAATTTCACAAGAACAAGTATCAAAGATTAAAAATAACTAAGCCACGTCCCTCACAGACAAACGCGCTGTCTGCGCGCCAAGAGAGGTCCTGGTGAGAAGAGTTGCAGCTGAATCTTTTATAATAATATCAATCAATATTAAAAATGAATGGCCTGCTCAATTTTTAAAGCATCTTAAATTAATCTTTAAACACAACTATTTTGCTTAAACCAAAGGCTTTTGGTAGTCTGAGAATGGTATTTCCATCTGCTCCCTCGGGCTCGTGCCAGGTAGCTAGAAGAGGTCTAATAAATAAGCAAATAATATACATCCAGCACAATTCCCTTGAACCACAAAAGGGGGAAAATGCAGAATTTACTACTAAATTCGTTATTGACTTAGCAGCAAAAAACATCTTTATCAGTGCATTATGCTAGGCCCTGTCGAGACTATTAAACCTGCCAAATCCACTGGGTTTAGGCTGGATAACGAATCCGGCTGCTGCCCCTGGAGATCAGGATGGTGCAGGACCACAGAACCATCTAGGCTGGAAAAAACCTCTCAGATTGATCCAGCCTGTGCCTGATCCCCACCTTGTCACCCAGCCCAGAGCACTGAGTGCCACGTTCAGTCCTTCCCTGAACACCTCCAGGGATGGGGACTCCAACACCTCTCTGAGCAGCCCATCCCAAAGTCTAACAACCCCTTCGGTGAAAAAAATCCTTCTGATGTCCAACTTGAACCTCCACTGGTGCAATTGAGGCTGAAAAAGAGAGGGATGGGGGCACAGGGAAGGCATGGGGCTATAGTGAAGTTGGGTTGAATCCATCTAATCCCCTCCAACAAACACCTACACCTAAACCAACCAAAATTTGGACAATACTCCCATGCTCCATGGGCTGCCTCAGCATCTCAAGAGCTTTCCCAGCATGGGAAAAGCCACTCAGCCAGGCAGTAGCTTCCCAGAGCTGGTGTTTTTAATATATTCAGGAGATTGTGGCATTTCTGATGGCAAGACTTCTGCCTCACTTGCCGTTTAATGTTAAGAGGCTTGTACAGTCAGCAGCGTTTAAAGAGTAATGACTGTTTTCATGGTAAATGCTCTGTTAAATAACCCAGGATTATTGTGTTGTGTTATTGCATATATAAAATGGCATTTCAAAAAAAAAAAATAATTGTTTTAGAGCTAATTGATGTTTTTAACCAGCTCCGTGAGTGGAATTTTTATTTGGCAGAGGGTCAGGCTGCTGTCAGGAAGAGGCAATAAAGGCAGGGAGGCTTTGACCTCCCAAACTCACTCTGCCTGGCTTTTGTGTTTCAGGTGCTGCTTGTGGTTGAGCAACAGGAGAAGGTTCAAGGTCTCGGCTCTAAAATGCAAAATCTCATTTCAGCCACAGACAGGCACCTCTGCACCCCAAACCTGAGTTCCACCCACAGCTGGAGCATCCCTTGTCCACACATGGTCAGTGAGACACCAGAGAGCCACTGTGCCAGCAGCACCCCTGCCTCCAGTCTGAGATCTCCTCCTCTGAAACCCCCAGCTTTGGTGGGTTATCCACGTGGTGACACTTCAGAGCCACCCAAATCCCCCCGGGGGGGTGGAGACACATCCCTCTCCCCTGTTCCCAAGTGTTATTTCTGCAGACAGCCAAGGAGAACCGCCCTAATGCTCAGGCTTATGAATCACTGGTGAGCAATCCTGCTGCGGGAGTTTAACTGTGATCATTCCAGAAGGGATTAGGGTGGCTCAGCTCCTTCCCCCGCACCCACCTCCCCGCAAGGCCACTGTTCTTGCAAAGCCATCACTGTCATTTCTCTCATCACACGGTGATTTTGGCACCTACCACAGCCCTGCCCTGCTGAGCTGAGCACAAACATTCAGTGCCCACATGGCTGCTGAGAGCCCAAACCCTGCTTACACCCCTCGGAGTCTGAGGGTGCTTCAGTCCTCAGTCCAAGGGTGGGGAAGTGCTGCTGCCTTCCGACCTGGAGCCTTTGAGCTCCCCTGACAGCAGCTGCCTCGCTGACCCCTGTCTGGAGACTCACAGGGCACTGGAGCAGTCGGAGCACTGGCAGGGTCCTGGTGCTTCACAGAGGCAGTGACTTTGGGGATGTGGAGTTAATCACACGAGCTCTTGGAGTTGCTGGAAGGGAGAGCGGGGCCGTCAGAGTCCACAATTAAAAGCCTCGGCCTAAGATCTCTGAGTCTGGACACGAGCCCGGTGCCAGTGCACTCAGATCACAGGGTGAGAGCAGGGGGTGGCACACACCTCCCAAAGGGACCCGGGGTGTCACTGAGTGTCATCCCTCGCAATCTGGCAGTTCATTAACTCAGAAGAGTCCCCAGCATCTCTCCTCCGCGTACCAGAGCACCACGAACCACCTCACAACCGCTCATAACAAACCAGAGACTCGGAGTGCAGAGGCCAAAAGCCACCAGCTCTGAATCATCACAGGGAAGGAGGGATGAAAGCCACCACTGTGCCCCAGACCCTGGCAGCAGCAGGGAATGGGTAAAAGGAAAACCTTTAAATGAAGCACACGGGCAGGGAGGAAAGCTCCGCGCTCCTCCAGCATGGGAAGGACGGCACAAAAATAATTGAGCTGAGAAATCTGAGGAAAGTCTGGCCAGGGCAGGAAAGTTCAAGACCACGATCCTGCTGGTTTGAAGATGTTCCTCGTCCTCAGAAGTCACTCCTGGGCCTGTCTCTGCTGAGCCATCTGCCTCACACCAGCACTCGGAGTGGACCCTATGGACTGTCCCACCTGGCATCTTCAGGGCTGGCCAAACTCTCCCACTGCTGCCCTGTTACAAGAGTTGCCACCTTCTACCACAGCCTTTCCCAGCCCAAAATACAAACCTGATCTGTTCTGGGAGACCACACCCTACTTTAGGATTCAGGGAGAGGTGACAGGAGTAACCTCCTTTCTTAGCATCGCCCCATGCTCCGCTCACGTCCCGTGGTGCTGCAGCAGCTGCACAGCCCGGGAGGTGCTGGTTAAATGCAGCTCTGTGTGCTCTAACAGTGTCAATAATATCGCTGGCTGCACACACAGACTCTAAAACAAGACACAGACGTGAGAACCTGAGGCCAAAACAGTCTCACCATCATTTTCTCCCAACCCCACCCTCTGCAAAAGCCACAGCACCCTGTCCCTCAGACAGGACAACTCTTTTCTTCTTCAGAGGGAGCCTTTTCCAGGTCCTGGGGCTCTGTCTGAACCCTCCCCCTCCCTTGGAGGCACCTGGATGCCAGAAGGACACTGCCCTAATGGGTTACATCTCATTACTGCGACCGCAATGGCAAACCACGTCTCCCTCTCCCTTCAGCATCTGTCTCCACGGTATCCAAGGGCCTCAGATGAGTAGAAAAGTCCCTTTGTGTGTTTTCCCAACCCTTGGCTGTACAAGTGCCGTTTAATCAAGCTCAGTAATGAAGGCAGAAATGAGCCAGAACAGGCTGCGCTGCCACAGGCAGGATCAGCACAGGCTTTGAATCGGAGGTGGGGGCTGACCCCGCTACCCCCAGGTGACAAAGGGGACAGGAGCAGCAGTGGGGTCGGGCACCTCTGCAGTGCTCCAAAGGATCCAAACAGCCTCAAAGTTCCAAACAGCTCATGGGCACGTCAGCTCTAACACAAGTACATGTGGTAAATCCCAAAGCTGTCCCCACACAGTAACATTGTGGGATATTTAATTCTCCAAGGTTCCCAGGCTCGAGTTTAACCCTCCATGAGAGCAACACTTGCCTCAGGACCCCTAAGAGATATTTAGGGCACAAAGTCTGTGCTTTGGAGTGTACTCCTGCCTGGCACTGCAAGCCCAGATGCTGCTGCCAGCTCCCAGGCTCACTTCTGAACGCGGTGCCTGCTCTCCGGGCTTGGCTTTCTCCCTCTCTCCAGGATCCTCCTCGCATGGATGCTGTCACCATGTGCTTTAATTAGCACTTCCCTCCAGCCTGGCCAACTCCTGCTTGCAACATTTGTAAGATGACTTCTCCATCTGTAAATCAGGCACCAGGAGACATCTCTTCCTCCCACACCATCCCTGACAGGAGTCCTGCCCTGCCGAGCATCCATGGGATGCTTTAAGGGGAGTCACACACCTGATGGAAGGTGCTTGGGACACACAGCTTCCCTCAAGCCAACTCCTCTGGCCGGAGCTCTCTCCATGCCTGGTGTCACACTGGCACCTCCCACCCACTTGATGCTTTTCCCTCTCTGCTCAAATCTGCCACTCCTGGAAATGGGATTGTGTGAAGGTCTCACCTCGTAAAGAGCTGAAGTGGAGCTGTGTGGAGCTGTAGGAACACGGTTAAAAGTTTGCAACCACGATCTGAGATCATCTTAGAAAAGCCACAAAGCAAATAAAAGGCACTTCAAAACACAGAATCCCAGAATTATTTGGGCTGGGAAGGGACCTTAAAGCTCATCTTGTTCCAACCCCTGCCATGGGCAGGGACACCTCCCACTATCCCAGGTTGCTCAAATAACCCAAAACTAAAGTTAACTAATCAAAAATACGTGATTTTTATTCACCACCTCATGGTCTGGGCTCTGCCCACCTCTTCAAATGCTTAACCATTGCTATCACTAGCAGGGAATTACCATTTCCCCCTAATCAAGAGGAAGGAGAAAGACGTTTGCAGCCTGTGCTACACAGGTGCAACCGACTCCAAATAACTTTTATTTCCTGGAAAAGCACGTTCACGATCCTGCTGCTGACATAAAACTCCCTGCAAGCTGCTCTGGGCAGGGACTATCTCTGTGCTATACACTCGCACAGTGCCTGTCCCAGCCTCCAGGCCCTACTACAATATAAATAATGATAATCCCTCACTCAGCAATACAATGGAACACTTGCACGGTATTAAAAATTATTTAAAATTCATACCTACATTGGGAAATTATTCAGTAAACTCTAATTACTTATCAAAAGCAACGATGATAGTTTTAAGGAGAGGGAGTGCCCATAAATACAGAGCCATAAATAAACTGCTTCTCGGTAGCACGAATTAATTTGTATTTAATTGCTAGAAATTGCTATCAATTACTAAACATTCCTTGCAGAATAGGCAAATTCTTTTAAGAACAATTTCAATTGCTAATTGGAAGTCTCTTTTTTTTTACATTTTTTCTCTTTCTTATCCCAGCTCCAGCCGCATGCAGGAGACCTCCCAGCCAGAGGGGTTCTGCACTTCTGTGGGGGCAGAGAGAGACCTGTGAGGAGCCAAGGAGCTGCTCAGGCTTCAGGAGGTTTCACCACCTGTGAAACCCTGAAGAGACAGGAAAACCAGTGCCGAGAAACATCCCTGACACAGCAAGGAGAGTGATTCCTTGCAAAGGGCTGAAAGGAGGGAACTGAGAGCTGAAGTTACACACCCATCACGCATCCAGGGAGAGGAACATTCCTCAGGGACTGTGTATCTCCCCTGAATGCCACAGCAAAGCCATGGCAGATGCTAAGGGAGCCTCTCTGAACTCCACTGCTCCTCTCCAGAGCCAGGCCCTGCCCTCAGTCGGAGGCAGGGAGGCTGCAGGATGATGCTGCTGCTCCTGCCGTGTGGCAGGACACGAGCCGAGCCGCACGCCTGGCTGCCACTTCCCGCCTCTCCATGCTGAACAGCCCCGCTATCGCTCCTGACTCATTTTCTGCTGTTTTCTGCTTTGCTGTTGGCATAACATCCCATCAGCACAGTTAATTACATCCACGCTGAGTGTGAAGGACAGGCTGAGTCTCGCAAGGAGCCGGCGGCTGTGCAATCCTTGCCGCTGCTCTCGCAGCGCAGCTTCCATGGATGCTGACAAACTGCGAGACAGCAGCTCCCGAGGGAGCTCCTCCCTGCAACGCCAGGGTTCAGGACTGCCCTCACCCCCACACCCCTCTGAATTCCCCCAGCGCCCCTGATGTGAGCTCAGACCCGTGGCTGCAAACATCTTGTGTTGGGGATGCCCCTTCCCTGGAAGTGTCCAAGGCCAGGCTGGAGCAGCCTGGTCTGTTGGAAGGTGCCCCAACCCATGGGACATGAGATGAGCTTTGAGGTCCCTTCCAACCCAAATCATTCTGGGATTCTCTGATCTCCCTGACCCTCACTGCCCAAACAGAGGCTACAGAGACTCCCAAAAAAGTTTGCTGGAAGCACAAAATGCAGAAGAAACATCTGCCCATGGCAGCTGATCTGCCCTGCGCCTGCAGAGAAAGCCCCAGCACAGCAAGCCCTGCTCCCACCAAACCCACCGTGCTGGTGGAGGCACAAGCACTTCCATGGGTGAGAGCGGATTGGAAGCAGAGGAGGGTGCTGGGAAGAGCTGCTCATGTCTGCAGCTCGATTAAGGAGAGACCCAGGGTCTCCAGGACTGTCAATCCAACATCCCGGCAGCGCTCCATCACCGTCCCCCCAGGAGCGGGCTGACAGTCACAGGGAGCCATGTGCCAGCCATGACAAGCACAGCAAGTGACACACGCATCTCCTGCTTACAGTAACAGCCCTTCCGTGTCTAATCCATCATATTCGATGCAGATCTCTTACCCTGAAGTGTTGTCAATGAGGATTTAATTTAGTGCTAATTAGACAAATATTGCATGTTGAACAGCCATTGATTATTAAGAGACAGGGAGCGCGGCTCGGCTCAGCAGTGTGCACGGACACGCTGGATTATATCCGGGATGAGGCTGGTAAATGTCTTGCTGTTTCTAATCATCAGATAGTAATTAACGTCCAATAACTTGTAACTTGGTTTATCATTATAGATTTAGGAAGGCAGTAATAGTACTGTATGCTAATTAAATATCAATTGATTATTTAAGGCATATAAAGATTCAGCAGCAAGGTAATAGATATACACAGTTGTTAAAGTTTAATATCCATCACACAGCATTCTCCTGTTCTATTAAGTTAGTGTTTAATGAGAGTGTTGTTCCCGTAGGAAACTTTTGGGTGGGAGTTTTGTCAGCATGCAAGGTTCAGAGTTCCTCAAAGGAACAAAAAGTCAGAAAATTCAGAACCTCAGGTGAAGTGAGGTCAAGCAAGAGGTGGTGGCAAAGCCCAAGGCACTCCTAAACTTCTCATCTGACATTTTGCATCTCAGCTTTCCCTCTATCCATGCAATTCTCCCCAAAAAGAAAGACAAGTTGTCAATTCCCCGCTGGAATAAAACTTTCAAACCCCAGCCTGGCACCTTCTGGAATCCCACCAGCCCACAGGGCACCCTCATTCAGCTGGAATAGACATGCACAAGGAGCTGAAGTTTGGAGCAAACTTCCCTAAATAAAAATGGGAAAGGAATCAATAGAGCCCTGCTGCCCCCTCGCCCATGGTACCTGCCCCCAGAGCTGCCTCTCCTCCCCAGGATGGGCTCTGACCCCATGCCCAGCCCCAGTGATTTGCAAGGGTTGGGAAGACTGAGCTCCTTCCCACGTGAGAGATAAAACCAGAGATGAGAGGCAGAAGCCCGGCATCTGAAAGGGAAAAGATAAATGGCTTCTGAAGGGAAATAACCTGCTGGACTCCGTGGGTTTGGCAGCACCCTGCTAAGTGCAGCATCAGTCTTGAAAACCACTGCAAGCTCAGCAATCGCAGGACAAAGCACAGGATTCGGAGAGAGAGGCCGAGCAGATGTCAGGGCTTCTTCCCAGAGGGAGCCCGAGGCCAGGACCATCTGGTTTTGGCCATCCTGGATGGCTCCCAGCTTGGGGAGGTGGGCTGGGAGAGAGATGGAGCAGGGAGAACACCTTTCAGTGCAGGGAGCTGCTTCCTGCAGACGGGCTGGGCCTGTTGCTGATTTACCGGGCAATAAAAGCAAAATCAAGGAAAATGCCTCAACTGCACCCCTGAGAGTGTCCAACCTCAGTTAGAGAGTCTGGGCAGGCCCCAGCTGCCTCTTAAAAGCTTGTCTTGTACACAACAGGTCTGACATAACTGGGGAAGGGGTCCAGGGCTGGCTGGCTCTGTGATGGGTGCTGGAGCACAACACCACAGCCAGGAGAGGAGGAAAAGTGCTGCTGCTTGGGAACACCACAGAAAAAGGCAGCAGGAGGCAGCAGGATGAGGCCAGAAGCCGTCCTGCAGTGGGATGGAAAACCCCATTGCATGGAAGGAAAATCAATACACTCCATCCTGGGCCTTCCCACTCGGGGCACCAGAGGATGGGGTCTAGAACGAGACATCAGCACCTGCACATCTCTACTTCAGAAACCTCCAGGGTCCTTGCTGGCATCCCAAAATGCCAGCCCTGCAGCACAACGATGCTATGAACAGGCACGCTCTTGCACAAGAAGATTCAGGACATAAAGACAGTTCCCCAAGCCCTCTGTGCCATCCAGGAGGGCATTACCAGCCAGCTGCAGCCTGAAACTACCGCAAAGGCAGCTTTTCCTACCAGCTGGGAAATGATTTTAGACTGGGCTGGGTCTCAGAAGCAGGGGAGCCCCTTACAGCTCCCAGCCTGCTTCCCTACAGCTGTCCCAGACAGCGATTCCCACCTCAGGTTTCCCACCTGCTCACTGAGCAGCAGCTCCAGCCTTGCCTGGGCCACTCTCTGAGGCACCTCCTGCTTCCTCCCTGCCCACCAGGCTCCTTACTCCGTGGTACAGACAAGATTCGATTTGTCTGACACAATTTCTCCTTGACAAATCTCTGCTGGCTGTGGCACAGCTTCCTGTCCTTTCTGGCTGATCACAAATGATTTTGCTTGTTTGCTCCAGAGCTTTGCTGGGATGGAAAGTGAGCAATCTCCTGCAATAGTTTCTCTCCCTTTTCTACATCAACCACTATATTTTCCCTTTCCCAGTGGTCTGGAGCATTCCTTCCCTTCTGGGATGAGCAGCAGCGGTCCTGACATCATTCCAGCCACTTCCCTGCAGAGCCAAGCAGGAACAGCACCAGCCCAGGCAATTTATACCAGAACTCCAGCAAGAGAGCAGAGCAAAGGCTGAGAGAAACCCCTTTTAAACAGTTTTGCAGTGGAGTTTACCCGAGCTGCAGCAGGCAACAAAGAAACGTCAAGAGCAATGAGACGAGGCAGGGGAGGCATCGCAGCAGATAAAGGATTCTTCAGGTACGAGACAAAACCAGCTTTGGAAACCTCGCAGAAGTGAGTTTAAAGTCTCCAGAGGATATCAATTGAGAGTCTGTCACTTGGTGTCAGGATAACTTTCTGGACAGCTCTCGGAGCTTGTTAAGCTCTCGCTTGGGCTGCATTTGAGCTCTGGTGGCAGCGCTGTCTGCAAGCACCAGCGCTGAAACCAGAGATGAGAAAGATCTGCTGAGTCCACGCAGCTTTTCCATTATCCCTCCAACATCTCCCACCACGACCTGCAACACCCCAGCGGCGACGGGCACAGGGAGCTCAGCCGGTGTTTCTCCAAGCCACGCTCCCTCAAGGAGGGGATGGATGTCTCTAAGCAGGGGCAACACTGTGAAACTGGGCTCCTCTCACCCCAAAACAAGGGCTGGGGTGTCCAGGAGGGGTTTCTGGGCGCAGGGTGGGAAATGGTGGATGAGATGCAGAGGCCTGTGTGAAGCAGGGGGTCAAAGCAGACAGTCGTAACACTGTCTCAGCATCACAATCTACGGCTCTGGGTGGAAAATAGCCACTTCCCCCACAGCAATCATTTCATCAAAAACCCTGCAAGACTCCCGCTGTTCCCACTAGCCCTGGATCCCTAACTTTAATTAAGTCCAAAGAGCCTTCCCGCAAGAACAAGGGAGGAGAGGGTGACTCAGACAGCGATGGGACCAGTCAGCGCAATTATCATACAGTTAAGAATATTAATTAAAAACAGCCCTCCCCCTAGTAAAAAAAAAAAAAAAAAAAAAAAGGGAAAACAAATAAATTCTACTTAAAGGAATATATGGGGATAAGGAGCAGGAGCAGGGAGGGTGACAGAGGCAGGGGTGGGACACGCTGTGAATGCTAAGAGCTTCCCACCGTGGCCGCTGCCGCAGTCAGCCCCAGGCCTGGCTGCTTCCAACAGTTACTGCGAGTCTCCTCGGAAATGGGCTCAATCTTTCCTTCTACCTGCTGCCGCATCAGAGCAACTCCTGTGATCACACAAAGGACTTTAAATCTCGGCTTTAACTGCCTTGATTGAATTAAATGCAACACCACGGTAAAGCAGGCTCTTCATTTCAGGTACGAGCACGGAGCCCCGCTCTCCTGCTAACGGCACTCTCCCTCTCTCAGAAATGATGAGTTGCTCATGGGTTATGCTCTTTAAGAAAGGAAAAAAAAAGTCATCTGATAAAGTGGGTTATAAAACCGGTGGTGGTAATAAACGGAGAGCAAGGAGCCTGATGCAAAGCCTGCAGAGAAGGCAGAACCCTCTGTAGGGACACAATATCTGAACCATGATTAACACATGACCACGGGTGACAGCTCAGGAGCAGCGCAGGTGCCACCCGCGACACAGGGGACAGCGAGAGCGGAGGGAAGCTCACCCAGGCACCAGAGGGAGGGTGTCAGGGAAGGATGATGAGTGACTGGCTCCCAAGTGTTGAAGCTGAGGGAGGAGAGGTACCAGGTAGGCACCTCCAGCCCGTCAGTGGGGATGCTTCCACCACGGCGATGCTGCTGGGACAAAACCCAACCAAGGTTTCCAGCCAGGATCAACCCATTGGGATGGCCAAGCATGACCTGCCAGCAATGCCCCCACACAACCCCAGAGCACACATCCAATGTCTGAGGAGAAAGCTGTGACTCACTGGCACTCTGCCACAACAGCCTCTTGACAATGGGCACCACACGGGACAGGCCACGGGGTGGGGACGAGGCCAAGCAGTGACGTGGGGAGATGGGAACAGCCTTGCAGTGACTCCTCATGCTCCAGCAGAACTACTGTCCATGAGCGAGAGCTGCAGGAAAAGGCACATCAGGAGACTGGGAAGGAAAGAGACACTGCAGGAAAGGGCTCACAGTGGAGAAAAACTGATGACAGCACAACTCTGGCACTCCCAACTCCTGCCCGAAACTCTCCAGGCCATGTAACTCCAAGCCAGATCAGCTGGGACCAGCAACACCACGGGCTCATCACAGAGGGTGGAGAAGAGCTCAGCTCCCTCCTCTCCTTCCATGTTCATCCTCCTTTGCTGGGACTCACCTTTCAGTGAAACAGGGATAAGAGCAGCACGCTCCCGTGGCTCCTACAAGCCCCGACACAGAGCAGGATCTGTCACAGGAAGGTGCCCTGGGAGCATAAACCATTTCTCTTTACCAGCCTCTATTATTATCACATTAATGGAACTTTCACTGGCAAGGATGGATGCTCAAGTGCCCAGGAAGCACTCCTGGCTCTTTCCTGCCCCTCCACGGGAGCAGGGCACTCTGCCGACAAATCCCCAGGAGAATTACGGCCGGGTTCCGGGCTCAGACACGACTATCGGCTCCTTTTTATGAGCCTTCATTGCTATTACCACCTATTTCTTTTTACATTCCTGCCAAAATACCAAACATTAATCTCCCTCGCTCCCTGCAGGCAAAACATGGGTAATTGGATTTATATGGGTTAGAAATTTGTTAGATTTTTTATATAAATATATATATGTACACACACGCATGCACACAGAGAGGGAAAACAGAAAAAACAGGAGGTGAGGGGGTGCATTATCCCATTGGGACTGGTCCTGGAACTCGGGTACCAGCTGGCTGAAGCCAAAGCCCCCCATATCTCTGTGCTGGCTGCTGGGCTTTAATTTAGGAGCTCATCCCACAACACTGAACTTCACTCACTGGGAGTTACCAGGCGTGGATTTTTCATTGCTGCACCCTTTGCAACACCCTAGTTTTCCCTTTACCCACTCCCTTCTTCCACCTGACATTTTTCTTCCTTCCCCCTTCCCAACTTTTCTTTCTCTTCTTCCACTTTCTCCCTTCTGGACTCGCATTCCTCTTCTCTCCAGCTCCAGCCTGGAGGCGACACCACACATAAGCCTTGGCACACCAAGAGAAGAAAAAGCAAGATGTGTGACATGTCCTCAAGTGTCCCCACTCTTAACCCACCAGCACTGGAGATGGCACAAAGCACCTCATCAGCATCAGCACAATTTGCTGATCTTTTACAGGATGAGCAAAAATATCTCAAATTTGCAGCTAACACCACAACAGATGTTGTTCTCATTATCCTCCCCCTCCACAGTGAAACAGACTTGGAGACCCATTTGTATCCCAAGGAACAAGTCCGTCAAGTGAGCATAGTCATGGAAACAACTCATTTTCAGCAAATCTTGGGAAATATTCATAGGAAAACAGAAATATAAAAAGTGAGTGTTTTGCACTGAAGAACCGACCTTGAAGGGTTCTGTCAGGAAAGACAAGACCTACATATCAAATCCAACCTGCAGTAAACAACCCATTACAGGCTAAAAATTGTTGACAGGGGCTGTGGGGAAATTATTTTTCTCATTAAAAAGAGAATAGAGGAAAAACCAGCACATCCTAACCCTCAAAGGCTGCTCACAAGGACAGAGGAAGAAGTGATAGTCACCGAATCAGATATTTCTTATGAACTGTCTGCTAGGCTGCAGTATCTAAAGATTATCACTTAAAACAATATGTCCAGCTGTTGTAAAAAGCATCCGTGGTTCAGGGCTGAGGAATGCAAGGAGGAGGCAAACGGTGAGAGCAGTCAAGGGAACAGAGAAACTCTTTGGAAAGCCGGAATGTGAAAGACAGCCACTGTGCCCCCGTTAACGTTTTGCAGCGTTAACACCTAATCCTGTTCCAGAAACAAAGCCCTGAGCTCCTGGAGGAGTGTGCGTGATCCAGGGGAAGGACAGCTATTACCAGGGAGTTTATTATCCTTGCAAAAAGATCTCTGTACCTATAGCGCAAGGATTACCAACAGTTCAGCCTCATCCCCGGGAGGTAAATATCACCACTTGGAACTATTTCTGGCTAGTGGAGCTTAAAAACTTAGCTTGGGGGTGGGTTTTTTGCTAGGCACGAGGAGCTTCCCAGGGCTTGCATCCTGGCCCTGGCAGAGGTGACAGTGAGGGTCTCCTCCTCCCTCTGCAGAGCTCCACCAGCTCGCTGTGCTCTCAAAACCAGCATTTTCTGAAGCAAATCCCCAGTGTTGTGGTTCCAACCAGTGCCAGCAGGACTCCCCAGCTCTCTGACGCTGAGACCAGCCCCACACCCACGTAAATCCTGCCTGGTGCTGGCTCAGCAGGAGAGGGGTTGGCACAGGCAGCAGCCAGAGCCTTGCTGGCTGAAGGTGAACTTCCCAAAGCCAGCCCTGAATCTCCTCAATGCAAGACGCGAATCTTCCCTTTGCACAGCAGGACTGCTCCTGGAGCAGGGACAGCCAGCGCTGGGGACAACAAACACCAGGGAACACCAACCTCAGGGACAACCAACTGCAGGAACAACCAACATCAGGGACAACCAGCCTGGGGACAACCAACCTCAGGGACAACAAACAGCAGGGAACACCAACCGCAGGGAACACCAGCATCAGGGACAACCAGCCTCGGGGACAATGAATACCAGGGATAACCAACATCAGGGACACACCAGAGACAAGCAGCCTCAGGGGCAATGAACTGCAGGGAACACCAACATCAGGGACAACCGACATCAGGGACAACAAACTGCAGGGAACACCAAGCTCAGGCAACACCAACATCAGGAACAACCAACATCAGGGACAACCAGCCTCGGGGACAATGAATACCAGGGATAACCAACATCAGGGACACACCAGAGACAAGCAGCCTCAGGGGCAATGAACTGCAGGGAACACCAACATCAGGGACAACCGACATCAGGGACAACAAACTGCAGGGAACACCAAGCTCAGGGAACACCAGCCTCGGGGACAACCAGCCTCAGGGACAACAAACTGCAGGGAACACCAAGCTCAGGCAACACCAACATCAGGAACAACCAACATCAGGGACAACCAGCCTCAGGGACAACCAACATCAGAGACAATGAACCACAAGGAACGCCAACCCAGGGACCACCAGCCTCTCACTGCACAACCCAAGCAGCGCTCTCACACAAACCAGCCAGCCCTGACACGAGCTGGAGACCAACATTCACCCACAGCAAAGGACAGCAGGACTTAAACCTCCCTCCAGCACGTCCTTGCCTGATGCCAACAAGGACAACGGCGTGACAGGGGGATGTGAGGCTGCTCCAGCCCCACCAAGGCGGGAAGGGGCACAGCCGGGGACATTGGGTACCAGCTCCAGGGCTCAGCATCTGCATTTTGGCAGCATCATTGGTGCAGCGGGCTGGGGAGGAAGGAGCCCTCCTGCAACCCCCTGACCTTTCTCCATCCACCTTTTCAGTGGCTGCAATATCACAGTGAAATTAGTGGGCACTGTAATTACAACTATCAGGAGCAGATAAGACAAGTTAAATACCAGCTACCTAGGGAGAAATTATTATGCCAGCCAGGAGGATCCAAATGCCAGAATCCGTGGCTGTAATTTCCCTGAGTCGCCAATTACAGCTCCGCCACGCAGCGAGCTCTACCTTGGAAACGGCAGGTATATATTTAGCTGCTCCAGAAAACTTTTTGGGCAGGAGAGGGGGGGAAGGAAGGGGCAGCCATGGAGCAAGTCCTCGCTAATCTGCTCTGCGCTAATCCCCATGCTTTTAGCATTTGCACACAAAGAGTGGTGACTCTCTCCCCGCTCCCCAGCAAGGATTTAACAGCAGAGACGTGGCTGCATTAACGCTTCTTTTCTCTGCCGGGTCCGTGGCTGCTGTTGCAGGGCGGCAGGTGAGTGTCACAACCCCCATTAACAGGTAGGTACACGGAATATCAGCGGTTTGACTGAAAAAAAGGCAAAAAAATGTGATTTCCTGACTTCCCAGACCTATGCCTGGAGACTGTGGTCCTGCCGCCTGCTCCTGCTGGTTGTGTTTTACTGAGGTCTCGTCGTGTGCTGGAAACGAGACTGCGGTAGGTTATTACACCAAGAGAAAAAAAATGAAGAATCAAAGCAGCATTGTCAGAAATAATTAAAACCATAATTGCAAAAATAAATGGAAGAACAGCATCTCATGATGTTTTATTCGGGCTTTTTATTTTTAATTGGAATTGTTCTCACACTCGCTAATTGACAGAATAGAGCCAGGCACGGAGCCTTGGATGCCAATGAGCAAAGCTATCCTGACTCCTCGGTCTCCTTCACAGACAGGCAATGGGAGAGGCCATGGGTTCACCAGAAGCAGACAAGCCCAGGGGATTTGACTTGAAAATTTGCCCTTATACACAGAGATAAAGCAGCTCTGTATTATTTGGTTTAGAGAAAAGCCTAGTTATACCTGCCTTAGCACCACCTATGTGCACCCATTCCTCTCATCATCACTGACAAACCACTGCTGCTGGGTCGTGTTACAGATGGGGAAACTGAGGCCGAGAGCAACAGAGGGACTTCCTCAAGTCCTGGTGTCCCTGTGGTGACAGCCATGGAGAAAACTCAGCACGCCCCATCTCCCAGCCATTCCCTCCAACCACTGACACACACACTCTCCCTTAAAAAAAACCCAACAATATTTCTTAAATACAGATAAAACTATAAAGCCTTGAAAATTTGAGCAGCTGGTGGTTTATGTCTTTATGAACTGTACTGATGGCTGCTGTAAAGGTCGGTTTGCCGGCGGCACAGCGGGATGATCCCGTTTGCATCCCCATTTTAACACCGTGGGAATATTTGCCACGGTTTCCCCTCCAGCTCAGGCACTGGCAATGGAGATGCTTCCACCACTGCGATGCTGCTGGGATAAAACTCAACCAAAGGTTCCAGGCAGGATCAACCCATGGGGATGGCCAAGCATGGCCTGCCAGTGATGCCCCTACAGCAACCCCAGGGCACACATGGGGAGAAAGCCGAGACTCAACGGCACTCTTCCCAAAAGCAGGAACTTAATCCTTGTTTCCACATCAAATCCCAGCCGGGAGATCCAAAAGGGACGATCTCCAGCCTCCCTGCTGGTTACCAGTGTGCTCCTTGTTCTGTTTTGTGTGGCAAAGTCACTGCTGCCATCTCAACACCCCAGCTCTGTGCTCCTGAGTCAGGAAAGAGGCAGTTTGGTTCTATTTTTAACACTACACAGAGAATTTCCATACAGCCTTGAGTTCCCTGGAGAGGAAAGGTGCCCAGGGATTATGGGAATTGTTTGTTCTTACAATAAAAAGGAGTGAATTACCAACAATCTCTGCTTAAAACGGAAATTATTTGTTGCTGATCTAAGATGACCTGCAAGTTGCCTGTAGATGGAGCCTGAGTTTCTGCAAGGATTATGCTGAGCCTCCCTCGGAAAAAGGGTGGAGAGCTGGAAATGGAAGTGCCCAAAATCCAATACGGGAAACCCACAAGCAGCCTGAAAAGCCTCCAGGTTTCCTCCGCAGCTTTCACACGGGTCTGCTCGCTCTCCCAGCTCCTTCCTGCAGTGCAAGGGGTGGATAAAGAGCTGATCTTGGAAAGCAAAGAGCTTCCACCAGCCCTGCAGGAGCCAGGGAGATGCGCAGGCTCAGCCCATCTCAGGACCAGGATGAGGGAGAGGACCTGGCCACGCCAGACCGAGCAGGACTGGGGCTGATTCTGCAAGAGCTACACACTGGAATTATGGCTCTCAGTTTTTCCAAGCCCAACTCCTTGGTTTGAACCCCCAGAAAAGTGCCATTTGCAGGGACGATAGCGGAGGACACCACCACCTCCTCCTGTGGGTGACAGGAGGAAAAAACACTTAGCAATAACACCACTCACCGGGAAAGGCTTCCCAGGGCACCTTTCCCTGCCTGGCCCTCCAGAGGAAAGCACAGCCTGCAAATAAACATCAGCCCCATCCCCAAGATGCTCCACCTTTGTCCTCCTGCCTTCAAACCACCACTGATGCCACCTCTTTGGCTTGCTGTGTGCAATTCCCTGCCCACCTCCAGATCTCAAGGGAAGATGGAAAACTGCAGAGGGGCAGCAGCGAGGAGAGGAGAGGAGAGGAGAGGAGAGGA
>VZTJ01005870.1:14002-30574 GCA_013397795.1 Orthonyx spaldingii
GGCTCGGGCTGCGGGGCCGGAGCGGCTCCATCCGCGGGGGTTTTGCCCCTGGCGAGTCGGGAATTGCCTCTGGCAGAGGCGCTGGGGCTGAACCGGCTCCTTTCGCCGCCCGGGTTTCTCCTTCCCCTCGGAATTCTAACCAGGCTCAGAGCGGGCTGGGCCGAGTTCCTTGGAAGGTGACAGGAAATTCCAGGCTCCTGCAGGGGGAGGATGTTTTGGGACTTCCATCAATTATTTGTCTGGAAAAAACACCTTTTTTTCCCCTGGTTAGAAATCCTTTATCTGAAGTGATGCTCGTGCCGAGTGCCTTTCCCAATCCTTGCAAAAATCCCTGCAGTACCAGGTGGGGAGGGAGTTGCTGGTTCTGTTTCCTTCCCTTTCCTTTTTCCCTTCCCTTTTCTTTTTCCTTCCCCTTTTTTCCTCCTTCCCGTTTCCTTTTCCTTCCCTTTTTTCCTCCCCTTTTCCCCTTTTTTGTCCTTCCTTTTTTTTGTCCTTCCTTTTTTTTGTCCTTCCTTTTTTTTTGTCCTTCCCCTTCCCTGTTCTTTTTCCCCTTCCCTGTTCTTTTTCCCCTTCCATTTTTCCCCCCTTCCCTTTTTTTTCTCCATTCCCATTTTTCCCTGTGTGTTTTGGGTTGAAGGTTTCCCGCCGTGCTGCCCCAAGCTGCACCTGTTTGCAGCCCTGGCAGCCTCCGGGCTCTTCCTTTCCCTCCCAGCCTGGAGTTTTTCCCAGCCCGGCTCCGAGCCCTGGCCCGCGGCCAAGCCAAACACACCCGGGGCACCTCCCGGGGGACTCCTCGGTGTCACCAACGTCACCGGGGGGCCCGCGAGGTGTCGGGAGAAGGCAGCCCCTGGAACATTCCAGAGCCTCTTTTGATCTCCGGGAAGGGGCGAAGCCTGGGCTGCTCCACGGTGGATTTTAATTCGCATTTCCTGGAGCACCAAACGCTGCCCTGGCAGCCTGGAACAGCTTCTGAAGAGCTGCCCGGGGTTGTAGCTTAATGCATCTTTCAGCAGCTGCTGAAAATACCTGTTCTACCCCCAAAAATCTGTCATTAAAAGCCTTTTTTGACTTGGAAAGCGCTCCCGAGCTCGTGGGCTCCCGGAGGGAGGCTCCAGCGGGATTTCCTGCGGCTGTTTCCCCGCGGGGGATCCTCCAGTGGGGCTGTGGCACTGCCTGTCCCCGAGGCCGCTGTCCCCATCCCCGGGGCGGCCTTTCCCGGCTCCAGGGGACGCCCTGCTCTGGCAGCACCCTGGGCCGGGGAAAGTTCGGGAACAAAGCCGCTGCTTGGCCCCCCCGGGGGAGGAGGGGACGGCTCCCTCTGCCTGCAGGTCCCTAATTTTGGGATCATGGTGTGGTGAGGATCCAGCCAGAGGCACCTCCTGCAGCCTCTCCCTCTTCTCATGGATTGTGGCTCCTGCCCTGAGCCCCGGCTCAGAATTTTGGGGGTGCGAGCACCTGGGGCAGCCAGGAAATGCTCTGTGAGCCCCCCGAGACACTGAGGCTGCTGGTTGGGGTGCCAGGCTTCGGATGGAGGGAGGCAGCGGGGACTGGGGAGCCTGGCTGGCTGGCTGCAGGCGGGAGGCAGCAGGAATTTGGGAGCCTGGCTGGCTGNGGGGGCCTGGCTGGCGGCAGGAGGGGGGCGGCGGGGAGTTGGGAGGCTGGCTGGCTGCAGGAGGGAGGCAGCAGGGGCTGGGGAGGCTGGCTGGCTGCAGGAAGGAGGCAGCAGGGATTTGGGAGCCTGGCTGGCTGCAGGAGGGAGGCAGCAGGAATCTGGGAGCCTGGCTGGCTGCAGGAAGGCTCTGCCCACGTTCCAGCAGGGCTCAGGTAACTGGGGCAGCAGTGAAAACATCGTTAAGCTGTAACCTGCTAAACAAAGGTCAGGGGAGAGAAAACCCGGCCTGGTTTCCCAGCAGCCTTGAACGCGTTCAGAATTGCTTTATGGAAAGCTTGGGCCGGGGTTGTTGAACTTTCCCCGGGCAGAGTCCGCCCTGCCCGGCTGCTCCCGCACGTGCTGGATCCTCCAGGAGCCACCCCCGCCCTGGAACTGCTGCCCGAGGGGGTTCGGAGCCACAGAAATGGGATTTGGGGCCAAAAAGGGACTCGGGGTGCGCACCCGAACCCCCTTTTGGGGGTTTCTCCCTGCTGGTTCGGCATCTGCTGCCTCCCGTGGGTGCCGCAGGCCTGGCTTAGCAAGGCTGGGCTTTGAGGAGCGAGGCTTCCAAGGGCCCGAAATCGCAGGGACACGAGGCCGAGCATCCCTCCCACACCTCGGAGCAGCAGGAAGGGCCCGGTGCCGGCAGCTGGGGCCGCCGGGGGTCCCTGGCCCCTCTCCCGTTGCTCGGAGACCGGAGCGGGGGTCCCTTGACGGGATTAAAGCTGTTCCGCATTCCTGTCTGGGAGGGGAAAAGGGAAAGGAAAAAAACCAAGGTTCTGCTGGATTCAGTTGTAAATTCAGCCCTGGGAGCGCATTGTGAGTCCGCAGCCCCTTTGAAAGAGGATTAGAAGGCGTCTGTTCTCTCCTTTCTCCTCCCCTTTCAATCTCCTGGAGAGCAGAGCTTGGAAACCCAAAGGAGAGCCTGGAAAACTCCGGGTCTCCCACCCCGTTCCTAGGAGGGATCCGCTTTTAAATCCAAATTTCCCCTTACCAGCTCCTGGAAATGAAGCATTTTAGGGGCAAAGGAAGCCCGAGGTGTGGGGTTTTCTCCCCTTTCCTGACCCCAGGGATGAGTTGTTGGTGATGTTGTTGTTGTTGTGGTTGTGGTTCTCTCCCGAGTCCCGTGTGCCGCTCACATTCCTGCACCTGGCCATGCTCCAGGGCGGGACACGATCCCAAAAATCCCCAAAAAAAGCCCAAAAATCGGGATAAGGCCGTGCTTCAGCGGGAGGAGCTGGCACAGGAGTCCCTCGGGAGAGCTCGTCCCGCGCGTGCAGCAGCAGGAATTGGGAAGAATAAACCCCAAATGGATAAAATTTGCTTTTCGGGGAGCTGTTCCCATGGAGCTGCGCTGCTCCGCCCCGGGACACGGCACGCGGGGGAGCCGGGCCGCGGGGTCTCGCTCGCTCGCCCCTTCCCAGAACAGGGAGGGGGAACTTCTTGCCTGGGGAGCTCAGAGCCCCCGCTCTGCTCGCCCGCAGGTGGCCATCAAATCCATCCGGAAGGACAAAATCAGGGATGAGCAGGACCTGGTGCACATCCGGAGGGAGATTGAGATCATGTCCTCCCTCAACCACCCCCACATCATCGCCGTGCACGAAGGTGAGGCCTCCCCTCCCCTCCCTGTTCCAAGCTGGGGAGCGGGGGGCTCTCGGGTGGGTTTAACTCGGCTGGGTGGGTTCAGCCCAGCCCTCTCCTCCCTTCCAGGACCTGGCTCTGGGTCCTGGTGGCTCAGCAGGGAGAGCAGAAGCTCCCGGGCTGTGCATTCCTCCGGCGGCGAGGGGAAAGCCTGCTCCAGGAAAAGCCCTTCCTGCCCAGACAGGGGGAATCCGGCTCCAAACGAGCATTTTGGGAGCTGAAGGCCTCGGTGGGGCCGTGCTGGGGAGCGGGGGCTGTACCGGACGCTCATCCCGGAGAGTTTGGAGTCTCCGTGGAGCTGCTCCGAGCCCGAGGCAGGATTTAACCTCAGTCCCGGAGTCCTCCTCGTTCCTTCCCCCGGGGCACGGGAAAACCAGGCCGCAGGGCACTGGGAGAGTTCCTGGTGCTGCCGGGCTTGGCTTTATGGCCAGGGCTGGGCTCTGCTGCCGGAGGGGTTGGGATGGCACCGATCCAAAGGGAAACTTCTCCGGGCCCGTCAGAACCGGGCTCAGCCCGAAGCCGCAGGCGGGTCCGGCTCTGCAGGCAGCGAGCCCTCGGGCCGGCCCCGCCGCGCCCCTGCCCTGCCTCGGGCCGGCTCTGCCCGCGCTGCTCAGGGATCCGGAGCCCTTTTGTCCTCCCAACAAAAGCAAAGCGAGCGGGCTGGCGGCTCCTCGGGCTTTGCCAGGGCTGAGTCACCGCGGCGGCTGCGACTCAAAAACACTGAGGTGGCTTTCTGCAAACAGGAAGAAACCGCTCCGGCCCTCGGCTCCAGCCAGAGCCTTTTTTGGGAGCAGTGGGGACAGGCAGGAAGGTCACCGGCGCTGCCACCTTCCCCTTTGGCACGGGGTTCCAGCAAAGAGCCACGTGCCTGCGTCACCTCTGTGGTGGCACCCCTGGGGTGTGATGATGGCCCTGGTGGCACTGGGGGTGTGGGTGCCAGGCCCGGTGGCACTGGGGGTGTGGGTGACAGCTCTGGTGGCACTGGGGGTGTGGGTGCCAGGCCCGGTGGCACTGGGGACGTGGGTGACGGCCCCGGTGGCCCCCCTGCCCCGCAGGTCCCCGTCCAGCACCAGCTGAGGGCCGGGTCGGGGTGGGCAGCGTTCGGCTCGGTCGGGGCTTCACCCGCTCGTTCCCGGGAGTGTCCTGACGAGAATTCCCAGTCCCGAGAATTCCCAGTCCCGGGCACCCCTCCCACCCCCTCCCGTGCCCCGCAGTGTTCGAGAGCAGCAGCAAGATCGTCATCGTGATGGAGTACGCCAGCAAGGGCGACCTGTACGAGTACATCAGCGAGCGGCAGCGGCTCTCGGAGCAGGAGGCGCGGCACTTCTTCCGCCAGGTCGTGTCCGCCGTCTACTACTGCCACAAGGTGGGCTGGCACCGCCTTTCCCGGTGATTTCCCGGCAGTTTCCCGGCGGGAGGGCGGCTGGAGGGCTCCCGAGCGCTCAGCCCTGCAGCCGAGGGGCTGGGGAGGGACGCGGCCCCGCGGGAGGCGAGAGGAGCCCGGGGCTCTCCACCTTTCCCAGGAGAAGGGCTGCTCCTCCCGCCGTTTGTCTGAAGGGTGTTGGCGGCGCCCCGGCAGCTTTTGGGAGGTCCCGGCCTCGGCTGCTGCGGTGTGGGGGTGACTAACCCGGCCTGGCAGTTGTCACCTCCCCTCCCACCCCAGCAGACGGAGACGCCCAGGGCTGCCCGCGGGGCTGGGAGCCAAGCCCTGGTCACCCGTCCTGTTCCTGAACCAGCGGGGAGCTGCAGGACCCTCCCCGGGATGGGGGGTGATTCCCTGTCAGGACCCTCCCCGGGCTGTGGGTGATGCCCTGGCAGGACCCTCCCCGACCTGTGGGTGACGTCCTGTCAGGACCCTCCCTAGGCTGTGGGCGATGCCCTGGCAGGACCGTCCAGCCCGAGGGTCTCCCCAGACGATGCCCCAAGGCTGTGCCTCAGTCCCTGGTGGGACAGGGGATGTCAGGGCAGCTCCTGACTCCCAGCCAGTCCGGGGTCTCGCTGAGCTGGGCACAGCAGGCCCTGGCCACGCCAGAGCTGTGCCCTGGAGGGGCTGGCACCGGGCGCTGCCGTGGCTGGGGACAGCGGAGGAGCCCAGGGTGGCACCTGGAGCGGGTGCCTCCCTGCCAGGAGTGGTGGCACCGGGCTGGGCCGTGGTCCCCACCCATCCCCAGGGTCACACCCAGCGCGGTTGAGGCTCCCCTGCCCTGTTTTCTGTGCCCTCCCGGCGCCTGCCGGACTTTCCCTCCCTCCAATTCACCCCGGCTCTGCCGCCCTCCCGCAGAACGGGGTCGTGCACCGGGACCTGAAGCTGGAGAACATCCTGCTGGATGCCCACGGCAACATCAAGGTGAGGGGCTGGCACCTGGGGGTCACCCAAGGGGAGCTGCCCAGCCTGGAGGGGCTTGGGGCGACCACAGCACTCCGGTCCCCTCAGGGCACGTGCAGCCACAGCCCTGGCACCACCTGGAGCGGTGTTTGCCCAGGAAAAGGGGAGCTGGGAGGGCTGGCAGAGCCCGGCAGCCCAGCAGGAGATCCGGGAGAGCCGTAACTGATACGGGCCTGCTGATAAGGGGGCAAAGTCTGAGCACCCCGAGCAGACCTTGTGGTGAAACTGCTGCTGCCCAGGCTGGCACGGGGAACCCCAGGGCAGCTCCCGGGCTCCGGGCGGTGCGTTCTGCCGGGGCACAGCGCGGCCCCGGCCGGGATCCCCGCGGTGCCGGTAACGGGTGCGGGGTTTGTCTCCACCGGGGAGAATTCCGTAACGGAGCTCGCGGGCAGCCGCGGAGCCTCCTGCTCGGGGTGAGGTGTGGGCTGTAATGAGGATAATGAGTACCTGTGCCAGTGGGGCTGATAGGGACCGCAGCAGCCTGGGGTGGCTGGGAATGAGCTGGAGGAGAGCCTGGAAGTCCTTCCAACCTCACATTTCCACTCTGCTCCAGCTGCCAGGGCTGCAGAGCAGCTGGGATGAGGTTTTTGGGAGGGAGAGAACAACAGGAGCAACCTCAGGGGTGGAAAACCAGGCTGGCGGTGCCCCCTGAGGGAATTTGGGGCACCCAGGACTAGGGACAGCTCTGGTTTGGGGCCAGGTTCGTACCTGGAGAGCTCCAGGGGGACTTTCAGCCTTGGGAGCTTTGGGACAGGGAACTTTGGGAAAGGGAGTTCTGCCACTGCATGACAGCTGTGTTTGCCCCCTCAGATCGCAGATTTTGGGCTGTCCAACGTTTTCCAGCAGGACAAGCTCCTGCAGACCTTCTGCGGCAGCCCCCTGTACGCGTCCCCCGAGATCATCAATGGCAGGCCCTACAAGGGCCCCGAGGTGGGTTGTGCCTCCCTCCCGGCTCTGGGAATCCCTCTGGGGGCTTTCCCAGTTATTCTGGGATAACGGGACCCCTGGGCCCAGGCACTGCGGGGTGGGGGGCTGTGCTGGGGTCCTGCCCACGCTCTGTCCCCTCCCCGTGGCTGCTGCCATCCTGAGGGCTCTGAGGAGGCTCTGGCAGGGTGGGGGCCAGGCCAGCCCGGTCCTGCCATCCCCTCCAGGCCGCTCTGTCCCTCTCCCAGGTGGACAGCTGGTCCCTGGGTGTCCTCCTCTACATCCTGGTGCACGGCACGATGCCCTTCGATGGCCACGACTACAAGACTCTGGTCAAGCAGATCACGAGCGGGGACTACCGGGAGCCCACCAAGCTCTCAGGTAGGGCCACCCCCATCCCCCCGTGTGGCCCCTGCCCCGTGTCCCCTTCCCTGCCTGACCCGTCCCTTCCGCAGACGCCTGCGGGCTGATCCGCTGGATGCTGATGGTGAACCCGGAGCGCCGGGCCACCATCGAGGACATCGCCACGCACTGGTGGGTGAACTGGGGCTACCGGACGCCGCTGGGCGAGCAGGAGCTGCTGCGCGACAGCGACTCCCCGCTGGCCACGGTGGCCGAGTGGCTGCGCCGCTCGTCCCGGCCGCTGCTGGAGAACGGCTCCAAGGTGCGCTGCTTCCTCAAGCAGCACCTGCCCGGCGCGGGCCTGGAGCGCCAGCGCTCGCTCAAGAAGTCCAAGAAGGAGAACGACGTCTCGCAGGCGCTGCAGGAGGTGCCCGCGGCCCCCGAGAACCCCTCCAAGTCCATCCTCAAGCGGCCCAAGGGCATCCTGAAGAAGAGGAACTCGTGCGAGCAGAAGGTGCCCGGCCCCGGCCCCCCGCCCGGGGAGGGTGGGGAGGGGCTCAGCCGGATCCTGTCCTCGGGGACTCTGCCCCGCGACCCCGGCGCGGGAGCGGCGCCCGCGGCCGCGCCCAGGAAGGGAATCCTGAAGAAGCCCCCGGCCCGGGAGTCGGGGTACTACTCCTCCCTGGAGTGCTGCGAGTCCGGGGACGTGCTGGACGCGGGCAGCTTGGACCTGGACGGGAGCGTGTTCGCCGAGCCGCCCTCCCCGGCGCGGGGCCCGCAGGGGCTCCCGGCCCGCAGGAAAGGCATCCTCAAGCACAGGGGCAAATTCTCCTCGGGCAGCGCCGAGCCCGGCACCTCCCCGCCCGGGCCGGGCTTCGGCGGCTTCGGCGAGGTGCCCGTGCCGCAGGGCCCGCGGGCGCGGCCGGGCAGCGCCGTCAGCGAGGACAGCATCCTGTCCACGGAGTCCTTCGAGCAGCTGGACCTGCCCGCCCGCGGCCCCCCCGGCGCCGGGGCCGTGCGGGGCTGCGCCTCCGCCGAGAGCCTCCTGCGGCTCGGGGAGGAGGAGGAGGAGCGGGAGGAAGGGCGGCGGCTGCGCCGCTGGACCGTGACCCACTGCCGCAGCCCCGTGGCGGGGACCGAGCTCTGCCGGCGCGCTGTGCCCGCGGGCGAGAAGCTGAGCTGAGGCTCCCCCGGGCTGCTGCATTTTGGGGAGGGGGCCCAGCCCTCCCTTCCTCGCCCCGGGGCTGCCGGTGCTGCTGATCCACGTCCCACGTGTTTATTTGGCAGCCTCGGGGCGGGGGCACGGCCGGGGGATGCCCCAGGGCCAGGACATTGAACGGACCAAAGCCCCCGGAGTGACCCCCGAGGAGGGGCTGGGGGTCCCGGGGGCTCCTCGCTGCCGTCCTCCCCTCTCACACAGGCTCATCTCATCTCATCTCATCACGGAGGTGAAAGCAAGGGGTGGGGGTGGATTTTTGTTTTCTTTGCACTGATTTCTGGCTGCACAAGGTCGCGGAGGGGCGGGTGATATACCTCAAACAGGCTGCAGATGTAGCAGGTGCTGGCCAGGGCTCCAAGGTGCTGCCCGTGGGCTTTGGGGAGGTGCTGGCGGCCAAAGCGCCCAGGCCACGGCTCTGCCCTCTCCTGAGGAACCCGACTGGATGTGGCCAAAAGCCCGGGCTGAGAAATGCTGTGATGCCAACGTCTCTCATTGTAACGTGGAAAAAAAGAAAAAAGCAAAAGAAAAGGTGCCTTCGGTGAGGCACCGAGTCTTTATTTATTGCCTTTGTCCAGGCTGGTGTCAGGGCAGCAGCACGGGCCGTGTCCGGAGCCACCGCGGCCTCCCGGGGGTGTTTTGGGAGGTGGCCGTGGTGCCCCGGTGTCACACGGCTCCCCTGCACTATTGCCGCGGGTGCTCGCTGGCCCTTTCCCCTCTCCGGGAGGGGTTTGTGTGTTTTCCCTCCTTCCTACAGCGCGGGCTGGAGAAAACCATTAAATGAAAAGCAAACGGTGAAGCTGAGTTGTCACCTTGGTCGCTGGGGGTGAGGGAGGGGCTGCCTGTCCCTGCCGGTGTCCCTGTCCCTGTCCCTGCCGGGGCGGGGCCGTGCTCCAGCCCGGCTGAGGGTGGGAGAGCTCGGACTGTCCTGCGGGGTGGAACTCCCGGTGCCCTCCGCCCCTCCTCAGACTGGGGTTAACTGGTGCCTCCCCGGCGCTCTGCGGAGCTGAGCTGGGAGCGGGCACATCCCTGGAGGGGGGCTCGGCAACCCCGGGAGCGGCACCAGGTGGATTTTAAGGCTGAGCAGCTGCTGGAGAAACAGAGCCCAAAATTTAGGGGAAGCTGTGATGAGGAGCCCCATCTCCCCTCCCCGCTGTGGGCAGCCCCTGTCCCAGCCCCAAACCACTCTCCCATCCCCGGTGGGGGCTCGGCACCCCCGGGAGCGGCACCAGTTGCATTTTAAGGCTGAGCAGCTGCTGGAGAAACAGGGCCCAAAGCTCAGGGGAAGCTGTGATGGGCAGTGGGGGATGAGGAGCCCCCCCTGCGGGCACCCCCTGTCCCAGCCCCGCTCCCAAACCGCTCCCACATCCCTGAACCTGCGCGGGTTTGGATTCGGGGAACATCCCCGGCTGTTGGTGGCAGGAGCCGCCTCTCCCCCTCTCCCTCCATCCCCTTCTCCCGCTGCGGCGCCGAAACCCCTTTGGCTGCCCCGTGACCATTTCCCGTTCCCAGTCGGGTTCATCGGAGCCGTTCTGCTCCTCCCTGGGCGGGCGGGGGTGGCAGGGCCGTGCCCGGAATGCCACCCTTGTGCCACCGGCTGTGCCGGGGGGTCACCGCCCCGGCCCCCCGCGCGCATTCCCCGCGTGCCTCCCGAGCCTTTGAGAACCCCTGGAGCGTTTCGAGCCGCTCCGGGGGCGCCCGGCGCAGCCCGGGCAAAGTCCCGGTGCCCCGGAGAGGCCGGAGCGGGGTGGGACGGGCCGGGCACGGAGCGGAGGGTCCTTGGTGGGACGCGGGTTTGGTGTTGGAGCATCCCGGGGTCTGCAGCCCTGTTTCCTTCGGGATTTGGGGCAAAACCTCCCTGCCCGCTGCCTCTGGAGCCGGGTGGGCACCGCTGGGGGTGAGGGACGCGCTGCCCGCCCCCGGCCGTGCCCGCGGCCGTGTCTCCGCCGGTGGCAGCAGAGCCCGGCCCGGTGCCGTGGCCAGCTCAGCCCGGCCCTGAGCTGTGGCATCTCCCCGGGACTGCTCCGACTCCTTTCCCAGCTTATCCCGGGCCCCGGCGCTGCCCGGGAAAGTTGGGAAAGGCCCTTGGATGAGGCGGTGACGGAGCCCGAGGGCACCGCGGTGTGGGTGGGAGGGGGGCAGTGACCGCCCCCGTCCCCGCGCTCCCCGAATTCCCCCGCCAGCCCCTGGGAACGCTCCTTTCATCCCAGCGCTGGTTTCCGCCGCCCCGGAGCCCCCTCGCAGCCCCCGCCCCATCATTCACAGCTCTTTCATCCCCAGGGCTGGCCATTCCCGCTCCCCTCCCGCGTCCCGGCAGCCGCCGAGCGCGGCCCCATCCCCGCCCCGCCCGGCCCGCGGGGCTTTGGGGCGGCTGGGAATGACCTCAGCCGCCTTTCGCTGAGGAAACGTCATTTTTTGGGGGTGACTTCAGCCCCAAACGCTGCGCTCGCTGCCCAGCAGGGTGTGGGAGCAGGGAAACCGGGAGAAACGCCCGGAGATGAATTCTCCTGGAGGATGCGGGGATGCTGGAGGGTTTGGGGCACAGCTGGGTTGTGCCGTGGGTTTGTATCCACTGATCCAAGCTTCCCTGGTCCCTGTCCCAAAGGATTACCCAGGCGAAGGCAGCCTGGACCCTTCTCCTGCTGGTCCTGGGGGCACCTGGAGCTCCCCGCGGCTGCATCCCAGGGTTCGGGATCACAACCACGGCCACAGGACAGGTGTAGGGATTCCACTGAGCATTCCCAAAGAATTTTAATGGGAATTCCGGAGTGGGTGATGTGTCTGTGCCTCGCTGGGTCACCCCAGGCTTGGACCTCCCCTCACCTGGGGGCTGCTTTGGGAGCCACATCCCCGTGTGACCCCCCCGAGCAGCGGCAGCGCCCTGAAAAAGGGGGGAAAAGGGAATTTTGAGGTCGGAGCTGGCTGGGAGAGCAGAGCCAGCGGCTCCCAGCAGGTCCAGCGGGAGATTCCCGGCAGAGCCGAGCTGCGGGCGCTGCCCTGGCCCCGGGGAGCTGCCGGGGCCCTGAGTCAGCCCCTGACTCCTGCCCGGGCTTGTGCCGGAGCCGCGGATGCAGCGGGGCCGGGTTTGGGGTGGGGAGCGCGGCAGCAGCGGCGGCCCGGGGGTGCTGTGACCGAGCCCGGGGACAGCGGCGGCCAAAGGCACCGCTGGGGTCGGGAACGGAGCGGGGATGGGGCTGGGACCCCGCGGGAGCTCCCCGGAGCCGCTCCCAGCGCCGGGAAGGGGAGGATGAGGGAGGATGAGGGAGGATGAGGGTCACAGGCAGCTCTCGCCAACTGATGGCTCCTAATTACGGGCACAGGGCAGCTCGAGGGTGCCCCTGGAGCTCCGAATTCGGGTGTCACCTCCCCCCTGGCCGTGGCCAAGCCTTGGAACCGGGGGTTGTCCCTTCCTGCAGGAATCTCCCGTTGCTGCCTTTCCCTTCCTTTGTTTTGTGGGTTTTTTTTGTGTCGGAGCCTTTTTGTGTGTCTGACACATGGTGGGCCCAGAGCCAGGGATATTTCTGAGACGTTTTGTCAGAACTTTGAGCACCGGAACAATTAACACAACAAAGTTTAGGTGTTCCTTTGCCTGTGATTTTTTCAAAGTGTTTTTTTTTGTCTTTTTCTTTTTCTTTTTCTTTTTTTTTTTTTAAAGGTGCCTCCACCACCACCTGTTTGATTTCTGAATTTCTTTGAAGATCTGAAGGACAGAAATCCCCACATGAAAGTCCTCCCGTCTTCAATGGCACCGGGCTGCTGCCTGGAGCGGCCCAAAAAGGGGGAGAAAGAGACACCCGGAAACTTTGATCCCATTTTCCTGGAGCACGAGGAACGGCTGGGTCACACCTGAGCAGAAAATGTCACCGCAGACCCCAGTGGGGACCCGGCTGGCCGAGCACTGGTGGCCACCGAAGCTCCTGGAGCTGTGGTGATGCTGGTTTTGGGCTGCGGGGTCTCTGCTGGAGGATTTCTCCACCCAGGACAGCTCTGCCCATCCCTCCACGCCAGGAGCTCCGGGATGTGCAGCGGAGTGGGACAGAGGGGATCAGGTCCAGCACTGCTTGTGGCTGTGGGACCACCAGGACACCTCCCGTCCTTGCAGGATGCACCCCACCGTGCCTGCCGTGAGCTGACAGGACGTGGGAGCCACAAACCACAAAACCATGGAATCTCCCGAGCTGGGAGGGGCCCACGGGATCATGGAGCCCAACTCCCGGCCAAGCCCCTCATCCCGACCCTCCCGGGCGGCTCCAGGCCCGCACAAGCCGCTGCCTCTGCTCCCTCGGGCGCTGTCTGGGGCAGCTCTGACAGAGCCGTGACTCGGGGGTCCCTGGGGGTCACGGGGGCTGTGACACCTCCTGTCACCTCCCCGGCACCGCGATGGCACCTCCGCGGTGCCCAGGCCGGCACCGCCACGGCTCCGAGCACGGGGAAAACCAGGGGACCCCAACACCGCGACCCTCCCGGCTGGGGCTGCCGGGGTGGGCACGGGGCTGCTGCCGGCCTGGCAGAGGGAGCAGGAGGCTCCCAAAGCCTCTCCCCAGAGCCGTTCCTGCCTCACCCGGAGCCTCCATCCCACCCGAGTGCCGGCAGGGAGCTCTCACCCCGCGGCTCCCACGGGCAGGGCGCACGGGACCGCGGGGAGCCGCGGGCGAGGCCGCTTTTCCCAGCGGATGCGGCTGCTGGGAATGCAAAGCAGCGCCCAGACAGGTTCCTTGAAAGGGCCGGGCCCGGCGGATCCCGGACTCGGGACGCTGGTGCCCAGCCAAGCCCGGCTGCCAGTCCTGACGATCCGGTGAGGCAGCGCTTTGCATCTCGGGCACCTGAGCCGCCACTCCGCCTCCTCCCGCTGGAAAACGCCAAATCCCGGCTCCCCGCAGGGCCCGGGGGCTGCTCCCCGCTCCCGGGGTTCGCCTGGGCCGGGACAGGTTTGCGGCCCGCTGGGAGTTCCCAGCAAATCGGGAATTTCCTGCAGCGGCCTCCGGAGAACGGGGCTGGGCTCGGGCCTCGCCTGCCTTTGCCGGCAGCGCCGGGGGAAGCGGCTGGACCGGCTCGGGAGGGAGGAGCGCGCTGCCGGCCTGGCACGGGGACAGCGGCGGGGCTGGGTGTGCCCCTCCCCGCCGGTCGGGCCAGCGGGGCCGGTTCGCCGCGCCCCCGGAGCCCCGGCAGCCGCCCGTGCCTGCTCTGCTCGCGTGGGAAGGGCTGGAGGAGGAGCGCGGGGTTTTGTTCCCACGGGGCGGCGATCCCGGCAATTCCCGGGGCAATGGGATGTGCAGGGCAGGGCGCTGGGGTGGGCACGGAGAGCTTGGAGGTCCCTGTGGCAATGACAGGACCGATCTCTGCTCCCTGTGACAGCGACAGGACCCAGGGACCGGCCGGAGCTGTGCCAGGGAGGGTCACGTTGGGTTTTGGGGAAAGGTTCTTCCCCCGGAGGTGGCACCGAACCACCCATGTCCCCATGGAATAGTCGCTGTTCCGAACCTTCCAGAGCTCCGGGAGCGTTTGGACACCGCTCCCAGGGACGCACAGGGAGCGACTTTGGCATCCGCGATCGACCCGCGGGTCCCGGCAGCCCTCGGGGAGCCCCGCGATCAATTATTTCTCTAATCTTATCTGACCGCCTTTCTGCTGCTCCCCCTCCCCGCCCGCCAGCCCCGCTCCCCCTCCAGCCTCGCCTTTGATCCCGGGAAGCAGCAATTGATCCTCCTTATCTTTATTGTGGTGGAGACATTCCCAGCACTGCCCTTAATTAAATTCCTCTTCATTTTCCTCCACGAGCCTCTCCTCCCCCCAGCCCCGGACGAAGATTTATTTTTAAACGCGCAATTAAAGGATTGGATTGGCCACGAGCGGGACACGGCCGGGGCTCTGCTCCGGGGCTGTGGACGGGCTCGGGGCCACACGAGCTGCAGGGGCTGCTGCGCACCCTGTACGGGTGGCACTGGCACTGGTCATGGTGCCGTTGACACTGGCCCACAGTAGCACAGGCACTGGCCATGGTGGCACAGGCACAATTCCTGATGGCATTGGCACTGGCCATGGTGGCAGTGGCGCTCATCACGGTGACATGGGGATGGCCCACAGTAGCACTGGCACCTGCCATGCTGGCACGGGCACTGGCCGTGGTGGCCCTGGCACCTGCCATGATGGCTCTGGCACCTGCCGTGGTGGCCCTGGCACCTGCCGTGGTGGCCCTGGCACTGGCCGAGGTGGCCCTGGCACCTGCCGTGGTGGCCCTGGCACTGGCCGAGGTGGCCCTGGCCACGCCAGGCGAGCCGCAGTGCCCGGGGCCGGCCGCCGGCCGTGGCTCTGCAGCGCTTTGAGCTTTTCCGCTCGGAAATTTCTCCTGCAGCGGCCTTGACCCGCGGGGCAGGGAGCGTTTCTCACGTGGAGCAGCCGAAATTCCCCCGGAGACGGCGCAGGAATGCGAGGCATGTTCTCCTCGGTACCAGCGCTCCTTTCTGCGGCCTAAGCTCGGCCGCGCCGCCGGGGGGAGGGGACGGCCGGGACCGCCGTGTCCCCGCTGATGGCTGCCAACACCCCCTCCCCACTGCCTTCCTCCTCCTCCTCCTCCTCCTCCTCCTCCTCGGGAAAGCTCCCGGGTGGGTGAGGGTCTCCGTGCCCGGGTTGAACTGGGGTGAGCTGAGCACCGCGGGGTCCCCGCTGTCCCCGCGCGGGTGGGGACAGCCCGGGGGTGTTTTGGGGGTGCCCCGGCAGAGCAGAGGGCAGCGAGGGCACCCTTGTGTCGTGCGGGGCTCGTGCGGCTGCAGACCGGGAACGCAGCCCCGGGGGATAAATCAGGGCCTGGCTTTGTCCCCGCCAAGTGCGATCACCCTGGGACACCGACCCGATTCACTGCAATTCCTGCAGCCGCGCCGGGCTGCCTGCGGTGACACCCGGGGCAGGGGACAGCGCTGGCCCCGCTCCGCAGGACCTGGGCACCACACTCGGGACGCGCCAACCAGCCCCGAACAGGGGACAGAGGGACACCCTGCTGTGCCACCCCAGGTGTCCCTCGCCCCCGCAACGACCCTCCAGGCTGTCCCTGGATGTCCCCGCGAGCTCGGTCCCCCCTGAGCGCACCAAGCTCTGCCTGTGCCCGTGTCACCGCACACCCGGGGGCGGCTGAGCCCCACGGGGTCCCCGTGCCCGGTGGCACCGGCCCGGAGTGTCCCCAGCCCCGTCCCCGTCCCTCCCGGTGGCACCGGCCCGGAGTGTCCCCAGCCCCGTCCCCGTCCCTCCCGGCGGCTCCCGGAGCCCAGCCGCGGCTCTTACATAAACCTCAATTAGCGGCGGGCAGGGAGGCCTGAATGGAATTAAGGAATTCCTGCCGGGCTGACGTCAAAGCTGCACCTTCCTCCCCGCGCCCGCACAAAGGGGCCCCTTATGAGCCCCCCCGGGGGAATGCGAGTCCTCAGGGAGGCCCGCGCCGCTCACGCCGTGCGGGAATTGTCCCCGCCGCCAGCCCCGATGTCACCGGCGGCTCCCCGTGCTGGCTGCCAGCTCCCCCTCGCTGGGCATGGGACGGTGCCAGTGGCCCCCCGTGGCAGCCGCTGGCCCGTGAGAGGCGGCTCGGCCCCGTGCCCGTGCTGGAGGGGCAGCGGGGATGTCACCCCCGGCTGGCACGGACCCGCTCCCCGCGGCTGGAGGGAGGGAGGTGAGGAGGGGACAGCGGGACACGGGGACAGGCAGCGCTGTGAGCAACAAATCCTGAAATTCCCACCGGGATGGGATCGCCCCGGCTGGAGGAGCCCCGAAACTGCCCCCGCGCTGGGGCCTCCTCCGGCCGCTGCCAAGGAGGTCACAGGGACTGGGCAGTGCCAGGACGCGACGTGAGTGTCCCCAAGTGTCACCGGCGGTGATCGGGGCTGGCAGGGCTCACGCGTGGGGGCTCCTGACCCAAAACTTCCCCCAGTTCACAGCGACTGTTTGACAGCACGAGGGGTTTAAAGAGTTTTAACTACAAGAGGGTCGGTTTAGATGGGATATAGGGAAGGCATTGTTTAGAGGGGAGGCCCTGGAATGGATTTCCCGGAGAAGCTGTGGCTGCCCCAGCCCTGGCAGTGTCCAAGGCCGGGCTGGACGGGGCTGGGAGCAGCCTGGGACAGTGGGAGGTGTCCCTGCCCAGGGCACTGCATGGGCTTTGAGGTCCCCTCCAGCCCAAACCATCCTGCGACTTCCCGATCGCTGCTGCTGCGCTGCGGGCAGGAAAGGGTTAATGCCAATTAACTAATTGGGGTGGGGGACCCTCCCCCCCGTAGCCCCGCCCCGGTCCCTGCCCGGCCTTAAGGGAAGCGCTCCGGAGCGGCTCCGGGACCTGCGCGGGCAGCGGGGGCCCCCCTGCGGCCGCAGCGCCGCGGTCCCTTCCCGGAGAGCTCCCTTCCCTTCCCGGAGAGCTCCCTTCCCTTCCCG